>CM074279.1:29595132-29627632 GCA_037194245.1 Opsariichthys bidens
TGCGTAAGATGATCGTCACGCTCTGTTCCGAAACCTAGTGTGCGTACTACAGTCTACATGGGCCGCTGTCTTCATTTAATACGCTCTACATAGGCATCATACAGTGCTGTTCACATTAGGAGCATATGATTCATTTTAGTGAATCAGTTCGCTCATATGGTTCAGTTCAGTCAACTGGTTCAAAAAGATGTATCTGTTCAAGGTTAATGCCGCCACCCTTATTGTTTCTGTCTCACATAAATACTGATCTGATATCAGCTACTTTATGTAGTCAACTGTTAACGAACTACTTTTCCAAAGTTTTTTTTTTTTTTTTTTTTTTTTAAAGCTTTAGTTTAACTACATTTGCTTTGTGTAGTTTGTAGGTTGGTAAGATTTACATTTTCAGAGTAGCTTTGCTATAGTACATTGTCATTTTAGTATTATTTATATACTAGAATATTATTTATTTATACTTTTTTTTATTAGTTTTAGTATTATAAATGCTATTATAGTATTTATTCATATTTTGAATGTAGTTTATATTTTTATTTATTTTATTTTTCTCTTCAGTTTTCGTCTTTATTTTAGTTTCAGTATTATTTATGATATTATAGTATTTATTCATATTTTGAATGTAGCTTTTGTTTATTTTAATTTTAATTTTATTTTTTGTATTATTTAAATACTATTATAATATTTCTTAACATTTTGAATTTATTTTTTATAATTATTTATTTGACTTTTCTTTTCAGTTTCCATTGTTATTTTAGTATTATTTATATACTATTATAATTATTTTTTATTTTTATTCTATTTTTTTTTTTCCAGTTTTCATGTTGTGCTTTTGTCATTTTTATCATTTTTTTCTGTTTAGCTTTAATATTTTTTTTAATTTCAATTTTAATTAAATTTATTTAATTAACTTTTTTTTTCTTTCTTTTTTTAGTTAGTTAGTTGCCAAGGCAACATTTCACATGTCTTTTAAATTGTTTATTTGTTTATTTGTTCATTTAATTATTTTTCAATAACAATATCAAGCACTAGTCTTTGCGAGATCATCTCTCTCTCTCTCTCTCTCTCTCTCTCTCTCTCTCTCTCTCTCCTCTCTCTGTCTCTCTCTCTCTCCCTCCCCTCTCTCTCTCTCTCTCTCTCTCTCGTTCTTCGACACACGTTTTGTCTCTTTTATTCGGTATCCCCTGCTATCGTGATGAGTAACAGATGGAGCAGAAGCCCAGTGTAATTACACACAGACTCACCCTACTTTATTAGCGGCCGTGGCTCGTCCTGCAGGGTGGGCAGGCGGCATGACGGCGTCCCTCTGCCCAGATCAGGTGCTCTTCCACTGGGATCCGCAGCAGCCTCTACTGGCCTTGTCTCTCAGGAGCGGTGCTGTGATGATATATGTGGCCCTCAGGCCGACTGCTTCATTTACTTTGGCTCAGAGCTGCTGCTGGTGCGTCTGCGGTGTGGAGGAGATGCCATGGGCCGCTTAGGGTCCAAAACGATCCCCACGTGATTTCATTTGGCCAAGAGAGCCCGAAGAAGGTATTAAAGATGTGTAGAATTCAGAGAAGACACGCAAATACCGCATTCATCACCTCTGAAATAAAACACAACGGATAATACAACAGCCTTGTTTAGATAAACTGCAACAGAAAAAATGACTTTTTATGAATTAAATAAAAAATATAATTATTCATTTCAATTTTACTGTAGCAAAACAGCTGTTAGTTCATGTATTATCACTAAATTATATTAACATAAACAACTTTTGATTTAAATAATGTATTAGTAAATGCCAAAATGAACTGATTAATAAAAGCTTTATGCATATATTTAATCTTAGTTACGTGCACAAACACACACACACTCGAGCACACACACATTCTAGCTCTTACCCACACACACACACACACGTACTCTAAATTTAATTTGCGCTCATTTTATTCACTTTGCTTGACATAAAAGTCACAAAATGAGCCAGATTGTGTCATATGGCATTACAAAACCACAAGATATTTGAAGAAAAACACCATCTAAATTTTTGCTTCAGGCCGCGTCCATCTAACTGACTATTTTAATCCAGTTGAGTCCGTCAGATGGTGAGTCAGTCTTGAGTCATGAGGAATCTGAGTCGGGTAAACAGAGATGGTCATTATGAAGTTGGTTGTGGAGAGGGTCATTCCAGCAGGAGCGGTTAATCTGATCAGAGTCCAGTCAGATGAGATGACCGTGTCCGAGGCGCAGACCAACCTCTTCAACATGGCATCAGAGTATACTGTAACAACACAAAAGGTAGTTTAAACTTAAAAGAGTAAGTGGTAGTGCTGCCTTCATTTTTATTTGACTCGATGTAAAGTTGTAGTTTGACACTGCTTGGATATTTCTGTTATCTCAAGTTAAATCCAGGAACATTATTCTAATGCAAACTTTTAAGTTGTAACTAATTGCAACATCTATTTTTTTTTTTTTTACAGTGCAAAGTTTACAAATATATCTCGGACACATAATTAAAATGCACTAGGTCTGTGAAGCTTTTGGGTTATTAACAGTAGTGGCCAAAAGTGATGGAAAATTGACATCTCCACTCTTTACTCAAATATTATTAAAAAGGATTTTGTAAGTTGTGCTTGGTTTCTATGCATTCGTTTTTTTGCTTAAAATAAAATTTGTGGGTTGCCTTTTTTGTCAAATAAAGTTTAGTTTTCTGTAACTATATATATATATACAGTACTGTGCAAAAGTTTTAGGCAGGTGTGAAAAAATGCTGTAAAGTAAGAATGCTTTCAAAAATAGACATGTTAATAGTTTATATTTATCAATTAACAAAATGCAAAGTGAGTGAACAGAAGAAAAATCTACATCAAATCAATATTTGGTGTGACCACCCTTTGCCTTCAAAACAGCATCAATTCTTCTAGGTACACTTGCACACTGTTTTTGAAGGAACTCGGCAGGTAGGTTGCCCCAAACATCTTGGAGAACTAACCACAGTTCCTCTGTGGATTTAGGCAGCCTCAGTTGCTTCTCTCTCTTCATGTAATCCCAGACAGACTCGATGATGTTGAGATCAGGGCTCTGTGGGGGCCATACCATCACTTCCAGGACTCCTTGTTCTTCTTTACACTGAAGATAGTTCTTAATGACTTTCGCTGTATGTTTGGGGTCGTTGTCATGCTGCAGAATAAATTTGGGGCCAATCAGATGCCTCCCTGATGGTATTGCATGATGGATAAGTATCTGCCTGTACTTCTCAGCATTGAGGATACCATTAATTCTGACCAAATCCCCAACTCCATTTGCAGAAATGCAGCCCCAAACTTGCAAGGAACCTCCACCATGCTTCACTGTTGCCTGCAGACACTCATTCGTGTACCGCTCTCCAGCCCTTCGGCGAACAAACTGCCTTCTGCTACAGCCAAATATTTCAAATTTTGACTCATCAGTCCAGAGCACCTGCTGCCATTTTTCTGCACCCCAGTTCCTGTGTTTTCGTGCATAGTTGAGTCGCTTGGCCTTGTTTCCACGTCGGAGGTATGGCTTTTTGGCCGCAAGTCTTCCATGAAGGCCACTTCTGACCAGACTTCTCCGGACAGTAGATGGGTGTACCAGGGTCCCACTGTTGTCTGCCAATTGTAAGCTAATGGCACTGCTCGACATCTTCCGATTGCGAAGGGAAGTAAGCATGATGTGTCTTTCATCTGCTGCAGTAAGTTTCCTTGGCCGACCACTGCGTCTACGGTCCTCAACGTTGCCTGTTTCTTTGTGCTTCTTCAAAAGAGCTTGGACAGCACATCTGGAAACCCCTGTCTGCCTTGAAATTTCTGCCTGGGAGAGACCTTGCTGATGCAGTATAACTACCTTGTGTCTTGTTGCTGTGCTCAGTCTTGCCATGGTGTATGACTTTTGACAGTAAACTGTCTTCAGCAACCTCACCTTGTTAGCTGAGTTTGGCTGTTCCTCACCCAGTTTTATTCCTCCTACACAGCTGTTTCTGTTTCAGTTAATGATTGTGTTTCAACCTACATATTGAATTGATGATCATTAGCACCTGTTTGGTATAATTGTTTAATCATACACCTAACTATATGCCTACAAAATCCCTGACTTTGTGCAAGTGTACCTTGAAGAATTGATGCTGTTTTGAAGGCAAAGGGTGGTCACACCAAATATGGATTTGATTTAGATTTTTCTTCTGTTCACTCACTTTGCATTTTGTTAATTGATAAATATAATCTATTACCAAGTTTATTTTTGAAAGCATTCTTACTTTACAGCATTTTTTCACACCTGCCTAAAACTTTTGCACAGTACTGTATATATATATATATATATATATATATATATATATATATATATATATATATATATATATATATATATATATATATACATATACATATACAGGGCTGGTCACTTTTAAAATGTATTTCACTACAGATTACAAAATACATGCTTTAAAAAGTAATTTGTAACGTATTTCGTTACATTACTCAAGTTTAGTAACTTAATCTAAATACTTTAGAATACTTTGAAATACTAATAAGTGTGAAACAAACACAAAAAAGGTATTTGCAAATTTTTATCTCACAATTCTGACTTTCTCCCTCAGAATTGTGTGATGTAAAGTTGCAATTGTGAGTTATAAAGTCAGAATTATGAGATATAAACTCACGATATTGAGAAAAGTCAGAATTATGAGATATAAACTCACATACTAAATTCACAATTGCAAGAAAAAAAGTCAGTATTGCACGTTTATCTCCCAATTCTGACTTTATAACTTGCAATTGTGAGTTTAAATCTCACAATTCTGAGAAAAAGAAGTCAGAATTGTGAAATGCAAACTCACAATTGTGAGGAGAAAAAACAAATTGTGAGGAAAAAGTTGCAGTGACGAGTGAATTATAAAATGACTCACAAAACATGAAAACAGTCGTGGATCATCAAGTCATGACAGGACAGTTCAGTTGACAGTTGGGCATTTTTATATAAATTCAGTCATTTTGTCTTGTTCAGGACAGTACTCAATAAAAATATCAAAGTTTTTATGATTCCTCTTGAAAGTATTAAAATGTTGGTGAAACTTCAGAGTCAGAGAATCACCAATTTTGCTTGTTTTTTTTTTATGTTGTTGTATATCAGTTCAACAAAATGATATACTGTATTTGATATGTAAATGTTAATGGAATGTTTATTGCTTGTAATTTAATTGGAAAATGTCTGACATGTCCATGGACCTTTTTTTTTTAATCAGCATAATTTCAGTTTAAATGTACTTTATGAAAGGGAAAATGTATCTAAGGTTCTATAACTGATCAATATTTTAATAACCTTTTTGTCTTCACTGGTTGATTCTGAATTCTGCATTGCGACAAATGAAATTCCAAAATCTATCAAAAGAACAAATATTCCATGTAGCTTCTCAAAAAAAAAAGAAATCTTCAAAATATTTTCTGGTAGTTATACAACTTTTATGGATGTTCATAGAACTTAATTTGACAGGGTTTTAGTATTAACAACACTAAATTGCATCCCCCCCCCCCCCCCCCCAGGTGATTTATCATCTGGTTTTGTGCACTTTTAGACCATTAGTTAAATGTGTTTTCTTGGTTGAATCTAATTAGTATTAAGGAAATGCTGATCAAAGTAGTTTCAGGTGGAGTTTAGTATGTCTATTTCTTGTCGACCACCCGTCTGATTTTGCGCTCCGTTCTCCATCATTGTGTCTGTTTCTCAGATGGACCGCTGGAGCTGCCTGTCCTGCAGCTCATTCCCACCCAGAGGCAGCTGGTGTTTCGGGGGGACCGTTTGCCCCTGCAGTGCACCGCCTCGTACCTCGACCCTTCTGTCAGACTGTCCTGGAGCCACGAACAGCGTCCCGTCCACACGCTGGAAGAGAGAGGTCTGTACGTGGAAGACAGCATCATTCACGACTGCTGCCTCGTTACCAGGTGAGACCATAATATTTTAGACACAATTTTAGTTTTTGCTCCAACAGCGATATTTCTTCAAACAAGCCGTAGTCGTGTTTCTAAATGAATCAGTGTTGGTGAATGAATGGGTTGAGTGAATCTTTCAATGACTCCCTCATAAAGACAGTCTCTTGTTTTTTCTTGTTTTTCTCAATCTGTTGAGTGAATGAAGTTAAGATTCACTCATAAAGACAGTTGCTTGTTTCGTTCCTGAATGAAGCGGTGCTTTTGAGTGAATCATTTGAATGAACGATTCAATGATTCACTCATGAAGACAGTCACTTGATTGGTCGGGGTGATTCGTCAGCTGGTTTTAGCAGTATTTTAGACTATTGTGGAATATTTGAAGTGAACCTGAAGCTCCTTTTGTCAGATCCATAATGCATCAAGGGTCTTTTCACTTGATAATGTACAGTTTGTTATTAAACATCAAAGCAGAAGAGATACAGGTCTTTTAGCTGGAAAACTTATCTTTGTCCATTTGAAGATTAGAGATTTTTTTATGTTATGAGGGAATGATGATGACGCAAATATTTCCCAAATCTGATGATTATGGAAAAACATTTATTTCTATGACAGCCTGGTCAAAAATTGACCCTTTGCCTGCAGTTTGATTGACAGGCGAGCTGACCAATCATAACCCCGAAGCGGTCAGGGAAGTTAGTAGATTAACGTTGGTGAACTTGATAAATTGTGTGTCCTCACGTCTTTCCACGCTTGAAACAACATTCCTTCTGATGTTCATTC
This sequence comes from Opsariichthys bidens, assembly GCA_037194245.1. Classification (NCBI taxonomy): domain Eukaryota; kingdom Metazoa; phylum Chordata; class Actinopteri; order Cypriniformes; family Xenocyprididae; genus Opsariichthys; species Opsariichthys bidens. The sequence continues at coordinate 29,601,837 of CM074279.1, forward strand.
ATGTTTATTTGATGCTATAAATGAACTAGTATGAAGAGATGATCGAGGAGCTACAGCGATCTGTCACCACACATTAAACACACACTAGACGCTATTTATTGATTAAACTTCTTTAAAAAAAATACAATATTTTAAATATGAAACCTGCTCTGTCTTATCTGTCGACCCGTTGTCAGTGTCCTCTTTGCTCCGGGATGTATTTTTCACAGCGGGAAAACTTGATGTGTGGCGTGAGAGCGCATTTGTCAGACATAGCAACAAGGGGGCGGGTTTTTGCGAAGGGTCAATTTGGCACGTTTCATTGCGTTATCACATTAGGTTGTTTCTAGGTGGATGCTAGTGTGTTCCTTGTGTTTTTTGCACCCTATTGTGAGTAATAGTTAAAAATCAGCTGTTGGAAATGTCATCCTATGATGGTTACAGTCAGGGCTGGGTGGGTTACTTTTAAATGTATTTCACTACAGATGACAAAATACATGATTTAAAAAGTCATTTGTAACATATTTTGTTACATTACTCGAGTTTAGTAAGTTAATCTAAATACTTTGGAATGCTTTAGAAAACTAATAAGTGTGAAACAAACACAAAAAAGGTCATTGCAAGTTTTTATCTCACAATTCTGACTTTTTCCCTCAGAATTGTATGATATAAAGTTGCAATTGCGAGTTATAAGGTCAGAATTATGAGATATAAACTCACATACTGAATTCACAATTGCAAGAAAAAAAAGTCAGTATTGCAAGTTTATTTCTCCCAATTCTGACTTTATAACTTGCAATTATGAGTTTAAATCTCGCAAAGTCAGAATTGTGAAATGCAAACTCACAATTTTGAGGGGAGAAAAAAAATTGAGAGAAAAAGTTGCAGTGACGAGTGAATTATAAAATGACTCACAAAACATGAAAACAGCCAAAAACATGAAACTGAACTCCTCATTTTCAGACTGTCAGAGTCAGAGAATCACCAATTCTTAAATTACTCAAAAGTTCAAAAGTTACTCAAATTTTGTATTTTAAATACGTCACTAAGTTACTTGTATTCCGTTACTCCCCAACCCTGGTTACAGTCTGATACTATAGGCATGAGGTGGAAAAATGAGCCGCGCACATACATACTTTGCGATCTTTGCATAGACTTCTATTGTTTCTATTGCAAATCAGGACATCGCCAAAAGGAGGTTTTGGCAGTATTTTCAGGTTTAGCTCACTTCTAGGTACAAATTTGTCCCCAAAATATGGCCAAGTAAGTACACACACAATCTCACCCTGGGTGCCGAATGGTACAGTAACTGCGGTTTAGCTTTTGTTATCAGCGGCCTTGATAGTGATCTGAAAGGACATGATTGAATTGCATCGGCTCTGTGTGCCCGTGAGTCCCTGCAGAGGTTTGGCAGGCGTGCTTCAGCAGTCGTCTAAGAGTTGGGCAGGTTTAGCGCGCTTAAAGAAACATATGCTGCATGGTAATTAGGGCGATAATGTGCCACATGCTGACTCTCAAGCACTTCATAGACCACCGTGCCTCTTCCTCTGGCTCTCTCTCCATTTCCCACACACACACACACACACACGGGTCTGTTTGTGTGAAAGTGAACCATGTGGCGGTTAATTACTTCAACTAGCTCTCACCACGCAGTAACGTCTGAGCATAAATATTGATGAAGTGCCGACAGAAATATGTTTCCCCGTGTCAACAAGTCCTTTTTGCGGAGGACGGAGCGCTGCACGCTGGCGAAAAAGCGCCGGTGTTTCCTCAACTTCACACGAGCGCTAATTTCCCTTCATTAGTAAACTTGTTTATTAGTATGCAGAGGAGACACTGACTCATTCAGCCGTCATATGAGTCATCTGCTCTGCAGTCCGGCCTCGTTCTGTTCTGACTAAATTCCCTCTCGGATTTCACTCATAATCTCAGGACGAGCTGAGCGAGTCATTTCTGAAGTTTGATTAGAAAGTGAGGCGAAGCAGATTGATTAGTTAAACACTACCATACATCTAGTTTAATGCTTTGTTTAATAGCCTCTTTTTAGCTAGAACTACTCTTAGAAAATGATATATTGATGGTATGTAAATCTGGATAAATTGTAATATGCAAAATCTAATATGTCAAATTTGATTTTATATTTCCCATTATATTTGTGCGTGACATCTGGTGCAAAATTGAAAATTCAAATGCAGTAATGTGATTTACATTTTCCATTTCCTTCACTGGAATTAACGTTATATATACAGGTGTAGCTAATAAAATTATTAGCAGAAATGTTTCATTTGTTAATGCAATAAGGGTGGCAAGATCTATTAAATGCATTTATAATCACTATAAAGACATTTGAAAATGCATTCATTAGCAAAAAAAAAACATGATCTTCCCCAGTCATTGCCACCATTTTGCATATTGCATTTCAAATTGAATTGATCCAGCTTTATGCTTCCATAAGCAGAGGTACTTAATATACACCAAATGTATTCAACGTCAGAATTAAAACCATAGCAGACACAAACAGCCACAATTTAAAGTCGGTTTTTAAAGTTTGTATGCTTGATGTATTTCTTTCTTGGGCTGCGTGATTTGATTTTTTTTTTTTTTTTTCTGATAAAAATTGTGATTGCAATTTTAAAAATTAAAAATTATTTTAAGCACAGTTATTATACTAAAACTAAAATCCATTTAAAAAAAAAAACACATATTGCTTGAAATAAAATAAAGTGTTAAAAAAAAAAAAACTTACTTTATTTAATCTATTTGCCAAAGCAGCATTTCTCATTTTCATTTAGTTTAACTTGATATACTAAAATTGAAATGAGCGCAGTTGATAGAGCAACACAAAATTAGAAGTCTGAAACAGGAGTTTTTAAAGAGAAATGTCGGAGGAGCTTGAGTTTGTTGCTCAGCCCTGAACCGCGAGAGACGTCTAAGCTTACGATGTGGATTATATTTATGATGGATGAATGCATTTGTTGGGCTTCAAAATCTCAGTTACCATTCACTCCCATTATAAAGCTTGGAAGAGCCAGGATATTTTTTTATTATAATTCCAACTGTTTTATTATAATTACAACTATAATTCTGACTGAAAGAAGGTCGTCATACACACCTAAAATAGCCTGAGGCTGAGTAAATCATGGGATATTTTTCATTTTTGGGTGAACTTTCCCGTTAACAAGAATTAAAAAGAAAAAGTAAGATATAATAAAATACTAATCAAAACTATTGTTTCACTGTAAAATAAAAAAAATAATATAATAATGTTATTTTGACAGTACTAGTACACAGTAAATCCCCAGAGTTAAATCAACTCTGCTCAGATAACATTTGGTCCCGCTCTAAATAGCGTTAAAGTAACACTGAACTAGTGTTAAAGTAACACTCTTCAGAGATTGAATGTCTTTTATCTTCAGTTGATTTCATCAGTTGTAGTTCTTGTGTTTCTCTGTCCTTCAGTGATTCTGCTTGTTAACAGCAGGTGTTCATCATTAATGTTCAATCATCGCTTAATTAATTGCTTAATTATCTCATTAACTTTAACTCTGCTTCAGTGTTACTTTAACACTATTTAGAGCGGGACCAAATGTTATCTGAGCAGAGTTGATTTAACTCTGGGGTTTTTACTGTGTACTATGGCTGTTTTCATTTCTTCAGTTTCAAACGTTAACGCATGAAACTTTTATTTAGACGGAAAACCGCAGCATTTTCTATTGCTAAAAGCTTCTCATGTCTTCTGCATGTAAAGATGATTGACACGTGTTTTGTTCACAAACGCATGTTAAACTGACACAAACTCAGAGCAGATGGAGATTGTGTGGAGCAGCAGAGTCTGAAAACACCAGCATGAACACAGTGAGACGCTTCACTCTGAAACACACCGCTCACATATTTATTTAAATGAACCGCAGCAATGCACCGTTTTGCTTGTTTTTTTATTAATCGTGCAGCTCCAGTTCTTTCCGTGCCGCATTTGGTCACGTGACACGTTCGATCGACGGCTGTCCTGGTGTGTTTCAGGTGAGCATGAGGAACTGGTTGTCATCGGCTATTGTTTTGCATCCGGCTCTCGTTCTTCTCTCTATTTTCCGTCGCTCATTCCAAGACTCGTTCCTGCCGGGACCTGATGGATTTCGGGACATTCTCATTCTGATTAGGCCTCTCAATTAATCGCCGCTCTCCTCTTGTACATACAAACGGTGCTGCTCTACTTTACGAGTGGAACCTATACGGTAATGTTGCTCTTGGCAGCGTGGAGATCCTCTGGCGAGAGAGACGGAGAGAGAGACGGCCCCGTCTGACTCCACCGGCCAACCAAAACACCAGTGCCTTAATCAGAGCAGAATCACACTCACACACACAGCTGTAAACGTGATGGAGTGAGTTAGTGTGGTCGATCCCGGAGGACGTTGTACTATAGTAAAAATATACAGCCTCCATTATGAAGCTCTGCCCTACACAGCTATTAAACTGTCAATGTACATGACATACGTCGTAGAAAACTACACACATAGTTCTTTCCGTAGAGCTAATTGTTTGATTTAAGACCAGATTGTGGTCGGACCGTTTGCATGTTTTTGACCCAAGGATTGAAATGTTTCAATTTACGCTTTAGGATTGTGTTGTATAAATCTGCTTGTTATTATATACCCCAAAAAATTGCATGCACTGAATTGAATCGTTCACAAGAAGACCAGAAACATGAATTAACCCTATAAACTTACTGTATCAAATTTGATGCACAGATTTCTAAAGCCGCACACAATCTCCTTCAGTCCTCCTGTCGTCTGATTGATAGTTTAGACTGTTTTATCAAGTATGTCTTTTAGTATAATTGTACAAATGTCCTCCTCCAGCTGGAGTCTTTCTGCTGGGAAATCTGCACTGATTTTTATCAAGTAAAAGCAAGAATAACTTTGATATTATTAGTAATATTTCAGCTGGACTGCAGCAGCTTCCAGATTTCAAATATGATCATCAAACTTTTGAGGAAGCTTTATTTGTTCATATCTCAATCATCATTATATTGCATTATATGTTTGTTACACAGTTCGCAAGAACGGGAAGGAGGAGGCGGGAACCGGCGAACGTTAAACATAACTTTTAATATCCAATATAAATAAACAAACAATAAAATTAAAGTAAAAGGGCCACACAAACATAATAAAACACAAAATAAAGGTCCTCTCTCGTCCTTCACTGTCGTCGCTCCTCTTGTATGCTTCCGGAGCTCCTCCGTGAGAGATACGAGACCGGTGTAGCGCGCAGCTGACGCTCATTATCACTCGCGTCACAATCTTTTAAAACCAGAGCTTTGATAATAAAACTAAGCATTTAAATATCATCTTATTAGACATATTATTGGCATATATTGATATTTATATGCATTTTATGTTAGTATCTGCTAAACTGTTATAAAAATCTCATAGATTTTACATTATAAACGTCCATATAAATCCTTATAAATATCAGCATATGCACCAAATTGCATATTTTTGCTCAGTTTAAGTCGCTGATTTAAACTGACTTGATTTTTCCTTCATTTTCTCAGACTATACGAGCCATAAATGAGCCTACGTATCAAATATGAGGGAGTCAAAAACACATGCAAACTTGTTTTATACTTTGTCTTCAAGGTTCAATCAACCGTTCCATTAAAAATAAAATCTTGGCAATTATTTCATACGTCAGGCTTTACATGATTAAGAACGTTAATGGAGTTGATTTTGAGTTAATCTTGACTTCACTATAAATATTGCTTTTAACTCTCTCTCTCTCTCTCTCTCACACACACACACACACACACACACACACACACACACACACAGTCTCTGGTTCTCTCTGATGATTTTTGCCCTCTCTGGGCTGATTGGCTCTCGGGTGATGTGATGTGGTAACCATGGCGACTGGAGTTTAATTCTTTCGGTATGGCTCCGTTTGTCTGATGAGGGTTTGTGTGTGTCTCTCAGGTTAGACAGATGAGAGGAAGACTAACAGCAGACAGACAGACACACTGAGTGATCTAAACGGCAATTACATTCACAGTTTCCAGCAAACCTATTCCAGTGAATTTCTTTTGCTGCTGTAGCATGTTTCGGTGTTTCTATGAGTAAAACCTTTCAAATAAACTCCTGTCAAGTTCATTGTTTTTCCAGTCTCTTGACTGTCTCGCGTAACCTGCTGTTTATATAGTACAGACAAGTATGTAACTCGTCTTTAATCCCATAAACCCAGATTTCACTTCATCATCCTGCTCTAATGGCGCCTCAGACTCCATAAGCAGCCAATATTTGTTCAACCTTTAGAGGAACATTGAGAATGTTATGATGGAATAGTCAGTGTCTCATGCGTTGAGCTGAAACCCAAGACAAACCTTAGATCAGCCTTAAATCATCCTCAAATAAACCTCGTCATTAAAACTGCTGATGGAGGAAAAGAAGGAATATATTCAAATGTTCAACTCATGAGAATTTAAAATGTAAATGTTTGAATTGCTTCTCTGAATTGACAGTGTAGAAACTTTCAGAAAACAGATGATTATTATACTAGTAAATATATACTATGCTCTGTACGATAAGTCTCTTCTGCTCACCAAGGCTGCATTTATTTGATCAAAAATACAGCAAAAACTGTACTATTGTGAAATATGACAATTTAAAGAACCGTTTTCTATGTGAATTTTTTTTACAGTGTTTTTGTGGATACTGTGATACATTTTTTTTTCTTTCATGACTACAAAGTTAAAAAACAATTGCAACGTTAAAGTCAGGGGTTTGATTCCCATGCTGATAATATGTGGGTCTATAGCATGAATGCACTGTAAGTTGCTTTTAGATCTACTAAATTAATAAGTTTCATCAAACACAAGAGTGATGAAAAAGTGTTCCTGAGTGCGTTTGTGTCCTTTTACTGGTCTTTTAGTATTCAATGTTTCATTAATATTTCACGCTTATTTACGTGTTCTTGTTGTTGCTCAAGCTCCAGCGATACTGACTGGAAGAGAGCCTCTATAGTGGGCAGAACTATTTTCATGCTCTGGGTTTTGAAATATTCATCAGTGAAGCCCCCTGACTTCGACACTTACAGGCCTGTTATTATCCTCCAATTGTGAAATATCAGTGCATGATTGTGAATGCTGCTAATGAAGCGTTTTGGAGACGATTGTGGACAGCTGGACAATGGAGCTCTGTTGTGTGAATGTAGGTCAGTGTGTGTGTGTGTGTGTGTGTTCTCATTGATGCTTTTTCTACTCTTGTTTGGGCACATACAGAATTTTATTTTATTTTGAAGAAAATGTGAGTACTGTGAACAAATCTCACTACCATTATGATTGGTTGTTTTGTGTGGCTGCCAGGGTGTTGTGGTTGCTAGTGTGTTGTGGGTGGTTGCCAGGGTGTTGCTATGCTGTCAGAAATGTGTTGTGGGTGGTTTCCTGTGTGTTTGTATGTTGTTACAAATTTGTCGTTTGTGTGGTTGCCAGGGTATTTCTATGTTGTAGGTAATTTGCTGTAATTATGATTGTGAATTTATTGGAGTTGGTTCACAGGGTGTTGCTATATATAATAATGTTATGGGTGGTTGCCAGGATGTTGGTATTTAGTTGGTAATGTGTTGTGGGTGGTTGCCAGAGTGTTGCTATGTGTGTTGTGAGTGTTTGCCAGGGTGTTGCAATGCGGTTAGAAATGTGTTGTGCATGGCTGCCCTGGTGTTGCCATGCTATTCTAAAAGTGAGGTGTGTGTGTGGTTGCCAGGGTGTTGCTATGTGTTTGCTAATGTGTTGTGGGTGGTTGCCGGGATGTTGCTATGTTATTGTGTTTTGGGTGGTTGCTGGGATGTTGCTATGTTATTGTGTTTTGGGTGGTTGCTGGGATGTTGCTATGTTATTGTGTTTTGGGTGGTTGCCAGGGTGTTGCTATGTGGTTGCTAATGTGTGTGTGATTGCCAGGGTGTTGCTATGCTGTTACAAATGTGTTGTGTGTGTGTGTGTTGTTTTACGGGTGTGTTGCTATGTGTTTGTCAATGTGATGTGGTTGATTGCCACAATGTTCCTATGCTTGTGAATTTATTGTGGCTGGTTGTTAGGGTGTTGCTGTGGTTGATAATGAATGGGTGGTTGCCAGGGTGTTGGTATTTGGTTGGTAATGTGTTGTGGGTGGTTGCCAGGATGTTGCTATGTGATTGTGTTTTGGGTGGTTGCCAGGGTGTTGCTATGTGGTTGCTAATGTGTGGGTGATTGCCAGGGTGTTGCTATGCTATTACAAATGTGTCGTGTGTGTGGTTTCCAGGTGTGTTGCTATGTGATTGGTAATGTGCTGTGGTTGATTGCCACGATGTTATTATGCTTGTGAATTTATTGTGGGTGGTTGTTAGGGTGTTGCTGTGGTTGAAAATATGTTATGGGTGGTTGCCAAGGTGTTGGTATTTGGTTGGTAATGTGTTGTGGGTGGTTGCCAGGTTGTTGCCATGTGATCTTGTCGTGGGTGGGTGTTGTTATGCTGTTACTAATGTGTTGTGTGTGATTGCCAGGGTTTTGCTATGAGGTTGCTAAATTGTCGTTGGTGGTTGCCAGGATGTTGCTATGCTGTTACAAATGTGTCGTGTGTGTGGTTTCCAGGTGTGTTGCTATGTGATTGGTAATGTGCTGAGGTTGATTGCCACGATGTTGTTATGCTTGTGAATTTATTGTGGGTGGTTGTTAGGGTGTTGCTGTGGTTGATAATATGTTGTGGGTGGTTGCCAGGTTGTTGCCATGTGATCTTGTCTTGGGTGGGTGTTGTTATGCTGTTACTAATGTGTTGTGTATAGTTGCCAGGGTGTTGCTATGAGGTTGCTAAATTGTCGTTGGTGGTTGCCAGGATGTTGCTGTGTGTTTGTAAATGTGTTGTGGGTCATTGCCACAGTGTTTGGTATGCTGTCTACTCTATATTTAGCTTAATTTTTGTCTAGGAGCAATAATTGAAATATTAAAGAGATTAAATTAGTGGTTTTACTCACCCTCATGTTGTTCTAAACCTAGATGACTTCATTGATTTTGAACAGGAGACATTTAGCAGAGTCTTTTCTTTGTGAATGTTGTGTGTATTTCTGTTTGTTACTTCATAAGTTTGTCATCATGTGAGCATGGAGTATCACTGCCGTCTCTGTAGGGGAAGCACTCTATTATTTTTGGCGTATGGTTATCAGTTTAATATGGCACAAGCACAGCTGCCGGAACAAAAATCTCTGTTTCACTCCACAGAGACCGCATGCTCTTCAGACTGGTCTCTGAGCCATATGCGCTACAGATGGGTCAGTCTCTAGTGCTGCCATGGGCTGGTCTGAGGGTCCGAGGTCGTTAATCAGGGATCTAAGTGCTGCCGGACCGCAGCAGAGAGGAATAATGTGCCATAATCAGACCTCATCAGCACATCAGGATGATTTATTTCCAAAACAGACACTAAACAGTGCTACCTTGCACTCTAGGTATTAATTTTTCATAGAAAATTGTGCATTTCTACTGAAGTATGTCTTTTATAATTGACATGTTGCTTGTCATCTTTTTTTAATGGTGTTTTTTTTTTTTCTCTCATTTTTACTGAAAAAGCCTAATAAAAAGTTATCATAGAGACTCTGAAGTGGGCTCTTATGTTGTTGGGCCACTAAGCAGCCACGTAGCAACACCCTGTCGACCACCTGGCACAGCCTAGCAACCACACTGCAAAATCCTAGCAACCACCTAGCACAACCTAGCAACCATATAGCAACACTGTAGCCACTACCTACCATTGCTCACATTTTCATTAGTGGACTTTTAACTTGTTAAGACCAGTAAGCAGCCACCTAGCAACACCCTTGCAACCACATAGCAACACCCTGGAAACCACATGCCAACCCCCTTGCAACCACGTAGAACACCCCAGGCAGCAACCATCTAGCACACCCTAGCAACCACACAGAAACACCCTGCCAATCACCTAGGACACCTTAGCAGCCACATAGCAACAGCCTGGCAACCACTTAGGACACCTTAGCAACCACATAGTAACAGCCTGGCAACCACCTAACACCCTGTCAAACACATAGCAACACCCTGGCAACCACTTAGCAACAAACCACAGCAATCACATAGCAACACCCTGTCTAGTTACTTATGTAGTTGTTTTTGACGCCTGCAAATGTTGTGTAGAATTAATTACAGATGGCTGCTTTAGAGCTAAATGTAAACTACAAAATTGACAATTAAAGAAGAACAGTCTCATGTGAAAGAGTATTATCTTTGTTTGAGGACACAAACATCAGTCTCCACACACTCAAATGTAGAATAAGAAGTGACAATCATTATATCAGAGAAAGACAGTAAACATTTCCTGAGGAGAGCCGGTGTGTGTGTGTGTGTGTGTGTGTGAGGGATTACGGGCTTGAGCAGTCACTGTCTCTCTCTCTGAGCCTCTAATCATTTTTACTGTGAAAGATTTGAGCGCGCTCACTGAGCCACTTACTATTCCTCTGCTAGCGTTTGCATGCATGAATCGTTCACGTCCCTCAATGTTTCCCTCGAAAATGTTGTAGAAACGCAAGAACAAAAACCATTGGAAACTCTAGCATATTAATAATGCAGAGCTGAAGAGACCGAATAACCTTAGGCCTTGTGTTTGTTAGTTGATGGAATTATTTTTTGTTTGTTTGTTTGTTTATAATTAAACTGCAACCCGAATAACATTTATTTTGCACTTAAAAAATTTGCATATTTTATTTATAATTCGTATCAGTGTTATTTGGGTTGCCCAATAAGGTCCCATTTGTTAACATAAGTTAACTACATTAGTTAACATGAACGAACACTGAACAATATTTCTAAAGCGTTTATTATTCTTAGGTCATGTTAATTTGAACATTTACATGGATAAAATCAAAAGATGCATCTGTTAATATTATTTAATGAACCTGCGCTAACATGACAATGAACAGTAGTATTTTTATAAAGTCATGTTAAATGCTGCATCAGATGCATTGCTCATTGTTCATTCTAGTTAATGCATTAACCAAATTAACTAATGAGACCATATTGTAAAGCGATACTGTTACATGAATAGATGCATAGAGCTTGAATCTCACAAAAACATGTCCATAATCATTTCATAAAGAAAAAAAAAAAAAAACATTTACATTTATTTTTTTTCCATTATGTTCATGGTAATTCAACACAAATGCTCATCAGACTCAACTGATTTTGTGAGATTCACTCTGTCCGTCTGTTAAACTGGCTGATGTTCAAGTGTGACTCAGTGTCGTCTCACCCCCGTCTCACAGTGAGCTCATCCTGTCCAACATTGATGTCGGCGTTTCCGGTAATTGGCAGTGTCATGTGACCAGTTCCCGTGGCAACAGCTCAATCGGCATGGAGATCGTGGTGCTTGAGACAACGGCGCTGTACTGCTCGGCCGAGAGGGTCAGTAGCAACAAGGGTGAATTCAGGTGTGTCCTCAGCTACAGAAGGCCAGTGAACCGTCAGCAACATCACACACAGACGCAGACGCCACTACGGCACGAGAACAAACTTAAAAATCACTTCACTGTTATTGTGATGCCTCAGTGCATCTTTTTCCCTCTGTTGTGTTTTAATCTCAGTTCTCTGAATGGTGCTTCTATAGCTTCATGTTCTGTGTTTGTGCAGGACATGTCTGTAATGGGCTGGAAAATTAGCCTGTTGTTACCAGAGGAATTAGTGTAATTTATTACTGAGCATTTGTGCTTCACTGACAGCAATAAATGGACACTGTTCATGTTCACAAACCTCAAGCGTTGTGAACCCAGAACATGATAAATTTCCCGAAAAGACGCTTAAGTCACACTTACACTGCTGTTCAAAAGGATCTAGCACTGCATAGCAACACCTTGGCAACCACTAAACAACATCCTAATAACCGTATATTGACATCCTTCCAACCACCTCGCACACACTAGCAACTACAGAGGAACTCTCTATCAACCACATAGCAACACTTTTCTACCCCCTAGCAACACCCTTGCAGACTCCTAGCACACCCTGGCAACCACCTAGCAGACCCTAGCAACCACATAGCAACACCCTTGCAACCATCAAGCACACACTAGCAACTACACAGGAACACCCTGGAAGCTACATAGCAACACCCTTACAACCATCAATTTTATCCTGGAAATCACATAGCATCATCCTTGCAACCACCTAGCAACACCTTTGCAACTGCATAGCAACACCTTGGCAACCACTAAGCAGCATCCTAGTAACCGCATATTGACATCCTTCCAACCACCTTGCACACACAGAGGAACTCTCTAGCAACCACATAGCAACACCTTTCAACCACCAAGCAACACCCTTACAAGCTCCTAGTACATCCTGGCAACCACCTAGCAGACCCTAGTAACCACATAGCAACATCCTTGCAACTATCCAGCACACCCTGGAAGCTACATAGCAACACCCTGCAAGCTACATAGCAACACCCTGCAACCACATAGCAACACCTTTACAACCATCTATTTTATCCTGGAAATCACATAGCCTCATCCATGCAATCACCTAGCAACACATTTACAACCACCGAGCATACCCTGGCAACCACATAGCAACACCCTGGCAACTACATAGCATCATCCTTGCAACCACATAGCAACACCCTAGCAGCCACATAGCAACACCCTGGCAACTACATAGCATCATCCTTGCAACCACATAGCAACACCCTAGCAGCCACATAGCAACACCCTAGCAGCTACATAACATACCCTGGCAACCACATAGCAACACCCTAGCAACCACATAGCATCATCCTTGCAACCTACCAGCATACTCTAGCAACCACATAGCAACACCTTTGCAACCACCTAGCATACCCTGGCAACCACATAGCAACAGGGGCATTTATTGTAAAGAAAGATGCTCAAGCACACTTTACAAAGAAAACATTTGACAAAAAGTTTGACTGGCTGTATGTTTAACACTACTGTACATATATTGATTTAGCATTTCAAACCCAACAGTTTTGTATTTGTGGGTGGTTAGTGGATGTTGTTGATCATAAATCACCAACAGTGAAGAGAATACAGACACTTGATCTGCTGAATCACATTCACATGTCGCTTTCTCAGGTGGCCGAAGACGTTGGCTGGTTTCATGGCCTTCCTGCCATGTGCGGTGGCCAGCGTTAGCTCCGCCCCTCAGGAGAAGAGGGCGTGGCGGAGGTGCGACCGCACAGGCCGCTGGGCGGAGCATGACTATAACCAGTGCTCATATGCAAGCCAGCTCACTCGCAGCCTGCATGAACTCACACAGGTCTGTAACCTTCATCATCATCATCATCATCATCATCATTATCATCAACAGCAAGTGGAGTTTTATTGGAGTCTTAGACGCCTTGACACCAAATGATGCTTCTGGAGGGCCGTTATCCTGCTGGAATCACTTCTGGCACGACACACCTGATTATACTGAGCAGATGTTCAACTAGACCTTGATTTACTGAATCACGTGTGTGTTAAAGCCCGAGAGCATCCACAGCTAAGGGATTCTTTGAGATTTGATTGGCTCAACCTCTCTTTTTAATTCCTCATGCATGTCTCAATAATCTTCATAATTATTATTTTAAGTTTCTTCAGATCTTTACACATGGTAGCAACCACTAATGCTTCCAGACATGTCCCAGACAACATGCAATAATCTGACGCACAATCATAGCAGCCAAAACACGGGTTTTAACTCATCGAGTTTGTAAAACCGCATTTACACTACCGCTTAACAGTTTAGGGTTGGTTGGATTTTTTTCATGTTTTTGATAGAAGTCTCCAAGGCGGCATTTTTTTTAATTCAAAAATATAGTAAATATTTTGAAATATTATCCCAATTTAAAACAGCTGTTTTCTATGTGAATTTGTAGTACACTGTAATTTATTCCTGTGATCAAAGCTGAATTTTCAGCATCATTACTCCAGTCTTCAGAGTCACGTGATCCTTCAGAAATCATTCTAATATGAGGATTTTCTGCTCAAGAAACATTTCTGATGTTGAAAACAGTTGCGCTGCTTCATATTTGTGTGGAAACTGTGATGCAATGTTTTCTTTGATGAATACAAACTTCGAAAGAACAGCATTTTTAAAAAATATAAATCCGTTGTAGCATTATAAATATTTTTAATGTCACTTTTTATCATTTTATTGCATAACATGCTGTATAAAATTAATTTCTTTCACAAAGGCATCATAATCTTCTGTAAATATTATTATCTCTTTCTCTGTCTGAAGCAGATACCGGTGAACGTCTCCAATGCGCTGTCGTTGGCGCAGCAGCTCTCCTCTCTCACCAGCAGGGCGGCGCAGTTTGGAGACATGATGGATGTGATATTTGTCACTCACCTGGTAGAAAGACTCACACGCCTCGTGGATCACGTGAGAGAGGTGAGAATCGCATCCCATCATGCCTCAACCTGTTTAATCCATCAGGATTCTGACTATATTCAGTCAGTCCAGCACAGAGATCAATCAGAGTTCAAAAATCTACAAACTTTTAAGCAAAGACAAGCTCCTCTTTATCTTTATATCGGCAGTTTTTTTCTACAATTGAAATGTTTACTATACTGCAAAAAATGGTGTTCTTCCTCAGTATTTCTGTCTTGTTTTCCAGTGCAAATATTTAAATATTCTTAAATCAAAATACATTTACTGGAGAAGCAAAAATGACTTGGTAAATGCGTTTTGAGAAGCTGATTAAAATGAAGTGGGTTTATGATTAAAACATAAAATTTAAAAAAAAATCTGCCAATGGGGGTCGTCAGAATGCAAAATGACGGCGGCAAAATCAAACTGGAGTAAAACTGAAACAACACATTTATTAAATGCACTGAAGGAACTTAGTGTGTCATTACTTCGGACCTTCATCCCCACGCTTCTGCTTTTCGGAGGAGGGAGGGGTGGTATTGAGATGCACTGCTACAAAAAATGTCAGCTTCCTGCACCCGTCTTTTCCTCATACCTTCCAGCAGTAATATGCTACAAATTCACGCTGTTGATTAAGAGCAACACTTTACAAAAGATATAATGGATGTTGACAGGAATAAAGGGCGGCAAACAGGACGTAAGCTAATGTGCGCATGTCTCAAAGCGCCGCTCCACGTAAACGCCATATCGGATTAGATAACGTCTAATGTGAACAGTCCACCGAATCTTTCATTCAGAACAATTTTAATCGGACTTACTAAAAAGTGTTCATGTAAACGTGGCAATTGTACGGTGGCCGAGAGAGCTCAACGCACTGCAAATAAGAAAACGCATGCAAATAAAAAGAAACGTGATCATCAGTTTGACAACACATGTGCTGCAAATCCTCACAACACATGCAAATACAAAAACGTGCTGCATATACAAAAACGCGCTGCATATACAAAAACGCGCTGCAAATACAAAAACGCGCTGCATATACAAAAACGTGCTGCATATACAAAAACACGCTGCATATACAAAAACGCGCTGCAAATACAAAAACACGCTGCATATACAAAAACGCGCTGCAAATACAAAAACGTGCTGCATATACAAAAACACGCTGCATATACAAAAACGCGCTGCAAATACAAAAACGCGCGCTGCATATACAAAAACACGCTGCATATACAAAAACGCGCTGCAAATACAAAAACGCGCGCTGCAAATACAAAAACGCGCGCTGCATATACAAAAACGCGCTGCATATACAAAAACGTGCTGCATATACAAAAACGAGCTGCATATACAAAAACAAGCTGCATATACAAAAACGTGCTGTATATACAAAAACGAGCTGCATATACAAAAACGCGCTGCATATACAAAAACGAGCTGCATATACAAAAACGTGCTGTATATACAAAAACGAGCTGCATATACAAAAACGTGCTGTATATACAAAAACGAGCTGCATATACAAAAACGCGCTGCATATACAAAAACGAGCTGCATATACAAAAACGCGCTGCAAATACAAAAACACGCTGCATATACAAAAACGCGCTGCAAATACAAAAACGTGCTGCATATACAAAAACGCGCTGCATATACAAAAACGTGCTGCATATACAAAAACACGCTGCATATACAAAAACGCGCTGCAAATACAAAAACGTGCGCTGCATATACAAAAACACGCTGCATATACAAAAACGCGCTGCAAATACAAAAACGCGCGCTGCAAATACAAAAACGCACTGCATATACAAAAACGCGCTGCATATACAAAAACGCGCTGCATATACAAAAACGCGCTGCATATACAAAAACGCGCTGCATATACAAAAACGTGCTGCATATACAAAAAACGGGCTGCATATACAAAAACGAGCTGCATATACAAAAACGCGCTGCATATACAAAAACGCGCTGTATATACAAAAACGCGCTGCATATACAAAAACGCGCTGCATATACAAAAACGTGCTGCATATACAAAAACAAGCTGCATATACAAAAACGAGCTGCATATACAAAAACGAGCTGCATATACAAAAACGCGCTGCATATACAAAAACGCGCTGCATATACAAAAACGTGCTGCATATACAAAAACGTGCTGCATATACAAAAACAAGCTGCATATACAAAAACGTGCTGTATATACAAAAACGAGCTGCATATACAAAAACGCGCTGCATATACAAAAACGAGCTGCATATACAAAAACGTGCTGTATATACAAAAACGAGCTGCATATACAAAAACGAGCTGCATATGCAAAAACGCGCTGCATATACAAAAACGCGCTGCATATACAAAAACGAGCTGCATATACAAAAACACGCTGCATAGACAAAAACGAGCTGCAACTAGCACAAAACACAACGGAAATGTTTCAAGGGGACCCCAAAAAGTGACGTACCCTTCTTGACAACAGCACAAACTAAAAAATATTAAAATATATAATGTATGCATTAAATCCATGTAATGTGTTTCACTAACAGAAAAGTGTTTTAATATGTGGCATTGTTGTTCACTCATTAAACTTTAAGAGATGATAATTTAGTGGATGATTTAATAATGTTCGTTAATCATCTGTAGCGTACTAATGTGACGTAATAGTAACGGCCGCCTGAGGCGCTCGACGACCGTGTCATCTGTGAGCGTGAGCTTCTAGCAAACTGAAAAACACTTTATTAAAAATAATAAATACATGAAATAATGTACAGTTGTTTATTTTTGTTTGCAGTTTTTATAGTATTTCATGATTGTGAACACATTGTGCACTCAAATGTCGTACACTATATAGGGATTAGTGAATGAGTGAACGGGTGAGTTGAACTGGTTTTGGACACAGACAATAAGCACGTCCAAGTAGGGTCCGTCACTTTTTGGGGTTCCCCTTGAAACATTTCCGTTGTGGTTTGTGCTATTTGCAGCACGTTTTTGTGTTTGCATGTGTTGTGAGGATTTGCAGCACACGTGTTGTCAAACTGATGATCACGTTTTTTAATTTTTTTTATTTGCATGTGTTTCTTAGTTGCAGCGCTTTGAGCTTTCTCGGCCAGCGTACAATTGACTTCTATAATGTTCAACACACATAAAATATCAGACAATTTGGGTTTCATGACCGTTTAATAATAAACTATGCCTTGATTTTTTTTTTGAGTGCAGAAATCGAGTGTTTCATTCATGTATGACTGACAAACATGCATCACATAAGTTTATTAGTTTATGTGAAAAATGTAATCCAAACGGATGGAAATTTTAAATGTAATACTTTTAAATTTAGGCCTAAAAATGTTGAGGAAGAAGTGCAGCGACCTGTTTATAAGATGAGGTGAAGACTGTATTGATATGCGGCGAGTGATGGATTTGTCTGCATGTGTGACTCAGGCTTGTTTTGCTCGGCTGTCATTGAGGCGGCTCTCTGCTACTGTGCAATTTAGGTGCAATTTGAGTCACTGCACATTGTTATCAGCTATTTTCAGCTTTAAGTGTTATGTACACATGTTCAGTGAACACGTTTAGCATTTTAATAACACTGGCAGACTCCGCCAGAAGAGCTCTTGAAGGGTTTGAATGTGTGAATGAGGAGAAAACAGGTTCGCTTCGGGGAAATTTGTATTAATTACATAACAGGAGAGGAGCTGTTCCTTCCATATGTGACCTCCAGGCCAGACACACACTCCACGCGCTAAGTATGCAAACATTTGCATGCATTTGGAAGAGGTTTTCATTCACAATTTATTGACTGTGCATTCAAAGTTTGCATTTTATAGGTATGTGCATTCACTGGGAATCAAAGAAACAATTGCACATTACTTGAATGCTTTGATGCATTTCAATCCACAGCTCTGGTTGTATATGATTTGCAAAAAAGCTGCTTTACGGGTAAATGAAAACAGAACATAACTTTAACTGTGTGCTCAGCGTACACTTCATTTACAGGCCTCTTGAAACACTCAGATTTAATACCAATGCTGCTCATTCGCTGCCTAGTGAGAGTTTAAATTCAAAGTAACAATAATGTATTCCAGTTATGGTTCAAAGGTCATTTACGAGCGTCAAGGTCACATAAGAGCTGTGAATATTGCAAGTAAATGAGATATAACCTTCAGTTCTGCTATAGAGACGCTTAATCACGGATCTCGGCGCTCGTATAGTTTTTGTAGGCTTGTACAAGAGATCAATTATTTTTAGTGCAGTCCGTTTGTGGAGAATAACTGTGCATGTAATGCAGAAAATTAGAGAGTTTCTGTCCTGTTTTCCAGTACAAAACGTTCTTAAATCAAGATACATTTACTTGAAGCAAAATGACTGATGATTTTAGTCTTGTTTTCTGGAAACATTGAGCAAAAAGAAGTTTTTACACAAACATTTCGGTAGTTTGGCGGCCTTGTGTAATACCAATAAACTCAATAAATACAGAATAACCAGGTTTATATTGATCATCAATGAATCCGATTTGTTTTAATCTCATATATTTTAACGATAGCTAGTCATATTTTAACCATCTTCATACTTTTAAGTGAATACATTTTCACAAGGCAGCAATTTTGAAATTAAGATTATTTAAATAAAATCAAATACACTCATATAGTTAATAATAAACTATACCATGGTTATTTTAAAAGCAAAATCTTACCTCTTTAATTTATGTTTGACTGACAAATATGCATCAAAATGAGTTTATTAGTTTATGTTAAAGAGTCCATATTATGCCCCTTTACGAAGTCTTGATGTTATTTTGGGCTCTACTAATAGAACAGGTTTTCATACTTGAATGTTTATTATTTTTTCACATATTCTCTATTGTTGCAGCTCCTCTCTTCCCGGTCTGTCAGTAACACTCTGATAAGTTCCCCTGTTTGAAGCCCCTCCTTCTGAAACAATCTGATTGGTCCGTCCCTTACCATAACCGCCAGTTTCAACACTCTACTAACGAACTCAGCCAGGCCCCGCCCCTTTATTCTGCATATGAATTATGTAAATGAGGAATATCGTGGTGTGTTCGATCCCGGAAGAAAACTCAAGACTACAATAGAGGCGTTTCAGGAGTTCAGAAGAATCTTTTCCATGCTCAAACAGCAACATTTCACACTAAAGACAGATGGAAAACAGCAGAATAGGATCCCTATTTAAAAAAGCGTTGTAAT
The DNA here is from genome assembly GCA_037194245.1 of Opsariichthys bidens. Classification (NCBI taxonomy): domain Eukaryota; kingdom Metazoa; phylum Chordata; class Actinopteri; order Cypriniformes; family Xenocyprididae; genus Opsariichthys; species Opsariichthys bidens. The sequence goes on from CM074279.1 coordinate 29,621,418, forward strand.
CCAAATGAATGGAAATTTGATATGCAATTCGAACGCATTCAGTGTGTTTGAACTGCAGTGATCTGTGATTGTGTGTTTCTCTGTAGTTGGGCGACCAGGTGTTCGTCATCGCCAGTAACATGATGCAGGTGGAGGAACACGTTCTCTGGATGGCTCAAAATGAAGCTCGCGCGTGTACGCGTATCGTTCAGTGCGTGGAGCGGATCGCAGATCTCGTGCTCGGCACAAACACCACCGTCATCTCAAAGGTGATGTAGCTTTCATTCAGGGACGTTTCGTTTTGTAGAATAAATGTTTTTCCACTTTTTTGAGAAGGATTTTCTATATTGAAATGTATTTGCATTAGTTGGCTTGCATTATTTCGTTGACTTTGTACTGCACTCTGCACAATGCCAGTACATTTGAATCTAATGTAATTAGTTTAACTCATTATGGATCTGATGCCTTTCAGATTGTGTTTACTCTTCAAGTTCATCTACTCTGTATTCGAAGCTGGCAAACCTTACAACCTTATTTGGTAATGAATTTTGCACAAGTTAAGGACAGAAAGGAAAAGCGCGTTTCAATCATTTCAGTAGTCGGCACCAATACCAGTTAAATTTCACAGTTCTTTGTACCAATTTCAGTACCATAGCAAAAACCTTTGGAATTGTTTTGTTTTAATTTAACTATTTGAAAATTAAATTAGTTCCTTTTTAATGCTATTAATGATTATAAGTAAATAATATTATTATCGTTCAGTTAATTGACCCTTTGCCAACAGTTTGATTGACAGGCGAATTGACCAATTACAATTTTTTTTTTAATCATTTAGCAGACGCTTTTATCCAAAGCGACTTACAAGGGGAGCAATTAGGGGTTAGGTGTCTCGTTCAAGGGCACTTCAGTCATGGTATCGAAGGTGGAGAGAGTGTTGTTTATTCACAATCCCCACCTTCAATTCCTGCCGGCGTGGGAATCGAACCAACAACCTTCAGATTACAAGCCCAACTCCCTCACCACTAGGCCACGACTATATTATAACCCTGAATTCGCCATTTTGTCCGTCAAAGCGGTCAGAGGAGTTAGTAGATTAACGTTGGCGAACTTGAACTTGAAAAATTGTGTGTCCTCACGTCTTTCCGCACTTGAAACAACATTCATGTTTATTTGATGCTATAAATGAACTAGTATGAAGAGATGATCGATTCACGAGGAGCTACAGCGATCTGTCACCACACATTAAAGACACACTAGACGCTATTTATTGATTAAACTTCTTTAAAAAATATACAATATTTTAAATATGAAACCGTTTCATAAGTTGTCAGTGTCCTCTTTGCTCCGTGATGTATTTTTCACTACGTGAGAACATGATGTGTGGCGTTAGAGCGCATGGGTTGTCGGGTAAAGCAACAGGGGGTTTTTATAACCAATGAAGCTGATATCTCCTCAGTTCAGCCGCAGCGCAAGTGAAAACTCCTGTTATAAACAAAATAATCGGTCTATGTTACACAATTAATCTCTTATTTACATCGTCTTTAGACTTTGTCGGTTATAACGACATGATTTGCGAGCATGCAGAACAAACTCTGGCCTATTAAGCAGATTCTGCCCCTTTTTAAAATGTCCAGACACCATGTAAAAGTGGATTTTGCATAATAGGTGCCCTTTAAACACCTCTGACCTCGTCGCGTTCACACACTCTGTCTGTGGTTGGCCACAAGCTCAACGTGTAAATAGAAGCCTTTGAGCGCACAGCGCAGACGGGAGTGTTTGAAAGCAGCCGGTTATGTCATGAGTTTATAACTTTATCTTCATATCAAGTCTTTATTTCTCACACTTGCGGGTTTATATCTCCCTATTCTGACTTTATTTTTTTGCAATTTCGAGCTAAGTGTGAGAAATAAAGTCAGAAGATAAAATGTCGCAGTTACTTTTTAATTTTTTTTTATTCCGTGGCAGAATCAAGCTTCCATTTATTGATTTTAGAAGTGGAAAAAATTAAAAGATGCACTTTAAAAAGAGGCAGAATGTATGCATATATAGCTCATTTTAATGAAGTGTTCCCTGCAAAACAATATTGGGCATGGAATGCATGCTTCCTTTCATCAAAAAAAGATTTATTTTGTGAATTGGCATGAATTTCTCTGGAGATTTGCTCATTAAACACTAAAGGAGCTTGTGTGCCGCTGATTTACTCCCTGGTGCGTTGCGGGCCGTGGGATCGTTGCGTTCGGTAATCTGTGGGCTAATACTGTAGATAATACTGTATCTCAGGTGGGTTTCTACTCTAAACGTGTGAATATTGACGTAATCACGAACGCATTTGCCGTTTCTGAGCTGCTGGTCTGTTGTTATTCTGATAATGTGGGTTACAGACTCGGATCGTTAATGGAGTCTTTGTTTAGTCTTTTTATATTTTCATAATCAGTCCTTGACTCAGTCAGCAGAACCCGCGTACAATGAATGATGTTTTATTTCCAACAAGCAATTAGTGTGAGGAAAGTAGGTCGCGTAACGTCCTCTGTCTCTGTTTCTCGGCAGGTTTCTGCTAACATCGCTTTGGAGGCCCTGATGGTCAGACCGGCCGCTCTGATGGGTTTATTGTGCACCGTGGTGCAGAGGCCGCCTATACTGCCCCCTGTGGCTGACGCGGGTCACGGCGAGGGCGTCAGCGTCAACGGATCACCGCAAGACACCCTGCTCAACTTCAGATGTCATACGGTTAATGTCTCGGGGTCACCCATGGGTCAGCTCAGCCAGGTGAGAGTCATCACTAACCAACCAATGTGTCCGAAAACCATTGAACCAGTCATAGTTATATGAATCAAGGCAAGACACTTCAGGCAAAAGCATTGTTTTTTCATGCACTGGTCAGTTTTTTTTCGTCCCATAATATGTCTTTTAGACTAGAGGAAAGAACTTTTTTAAGCGTTTTTATCCGTTTCGATGCGAGTCCGAGTGAGAAATCTCCACTTGAGCAGCTTTACACACACCAAACTTTACAGTTTTATATTCTGAAGGATTGTTCATATATCAATAGCCTAGTTAATATAGCATTTTATTTCCTAAAAACATGGTGAAAATGTATTTGTTTTCTGTTTTTTCCCTGTAAAAACTCTAATATGCCAACAAAATTATCTATTTATTTTTATTTTTTAAAATCCAATGTTCAGATTTCTGTTCTTGAAAAGTAGTTAACGCCTCATTTGCACATCTGTTCACCTCTGGTGTCTTTCCTTGAAATGATTAATGATTTATCCATTTGAAATTGAAATTGTGTCAATGTCTTTGTTTTAATGAGTAAATGTTTTTTTTTTAGATGTTCTAATTATAAACATTGATTTTAAATATTTTATGATTTTACATTTTATTCGCAGGGTTATATGAGCAGTTATGTCTTTATGTCTCTCGCTCTCTGGTCACATTGTTAGAAGAACGTTTTTCTTTCAACTGTCAACTTTGCATTTGTGAATTTAGTATGTGAGTTTATATCTCATATTTTTGACTTTTGTCAATATTGCGAGAAAATATTGAGAAAAGTCAGAATTATATCTCATATCCTTGACTTCTCAAGATTGTGAGTTTATATCATAATTTTGACTTTTCTCAATATTGCGAGCTTATATCTCATAATTCTTTATAACTCGCAATTGCAACTTCATATCTCACAATTCTGTGGGAAAAATTGTGAGATAAAAACTTGCAATGACCTTTTTTGTGTTTGTTTCACACTTATTAGTATTCCAAAGTATTCTAAAGTATTTAGATGAAGTTACTAAACTTGAGTAATGTAACGAAACACGTTACAAATTACTTTTTAAAGCATGTATTTTGTAATCTGTAGTGAAATACATTTTAAAAGTGACCTACCCAGCCCTGGTGATTTACTACTAACACTGCCTGTCAGAAGTAGGTGGTATTTATTACTGAGGGGGCGGGACATTCTTATTCTAGACAGCATTTGATTGGACGAAGGTTCCGAGATCATGAGTCACAAGTCTTTCCTAGATGAGAAAGTCAGTACATGTATATTTCTATGTGTAAATAAATAGGTATTTATATTTACTTAACATTTAAATATATATGTGCTAAATGTTTTTTGTTTTTTTTCAGTTCTGCTGATGATTTGTTTGTGACACATTAGCATGACACAGTATTCTGAACTCCATTTAAAGAGACTACTTAAGTATTTTTTGACAGTGACTATCCAATGTGATCGCAACAATAAAAACCAACAGAATTTATGTGACTTGATGACACAAGGCTGTTGTGATGAAGCTAAAACTGGAGTCTGTGTTTGATGGGCTGAAGCTTGTGTGATGTTTGGAGGAAAGAACAGAGAGAGATGAAGGTGTTAATAATATCTGTGTGTCCGTCTGGATGTCCAGCTGTGAGTTCTGGAGCTCTGATGAGGAGATCAGGCTTCAGCCTGAGGAACGGCTCCAACTCTCTGTTAAACTGACTGATGGACTGCTTCATCCGTCCGCAAACAAAGGATAGATTGTAGATGTTTGTTGAAAAAAACAATTTTAAAATTAAAACACTTGCGCTGACAATCAAACGTTTTGTTTCTGAAAGAAGTCTCTTCTGCTCACCATTTATTTGATCAAAAATACAGTAAAAACATCGAAATATTATTACAATTTATAATTACTGTTTTCTGTGAGAATATATTTTAAAGTGTAATTTATTTCTGTCAATTTTCAGCATCATTACTCCAGTTTTCAGTGTCACATGATCCTTCAGAAATCATTCTAAAATTCTTTAATTGTAAGTTTATATATATATATATATATATATATATATATATATATATATATATATATATATATATTGCAAAATATAATTTAAATTATATAAAAAATTATATAAAATTATATTATATGAATTATTAAAAAATATATAAAATTGCAAAAAAATAATATATATATATTGCAAAATATATGATTTCAATTATATAAAAAATTATATAAAATTATATTATATAAATTGTAAAAAATATATAAAATTGCAAAAAATAATAAATATATATATATATATATATATATATTGCAAAATATATAATTTAAATTATATAAAAAAATTATATAAAATTATATTATATAAATTATAAAAATTGTATAAAATTACAAAAAAAATGTTTATATATATATATATATATATATATATATATATATATATATATATAGAGAGAGCTTAAAATATTTACATATTATAAGTTTAAATGTATAAATATATTACAAGCGTTATATCAAATAAATTCTGATATTAAACAAAAAAATCCTAATTATTCCAAACTTTTGTCCACCAGTGTACAAAAAAGTACCTGCGTATCATGTGACTGCGCTGTGAACATGCAAATGTTTTTTTTTCTTCAAATTTTTAAAATGGCTTAAAATCTCAGGGAAACTTCAAGCAGTTATTCTATCTTAAAATGGGTTCAGCTGACAAAAGCGTCTGAGAATCACTGGTCTGCAGAAACTCTACACACAAATACAAATCATGTGGTGTAATGCAGAAGATAGTATTAAAGGATTAGTTCACTTTCAAATGAAAATATGACTTTGTTCTTTCTGAATCTTGGGCTAATTTGAAAGTGAACTAACCTAAAAACTACCTGTCTGATTTGGGAACAGTTCTTTGAAATGCTGCATACAGTAGTTCCGGATTGTTCTATGATAATTCCTTTGTGTTTGTAAAACATATATGTTAAGTGTATCCTTAGGGCTCAGTGCATTGTTTGAAACGCAGAACTGTTGAGCAGAACGCAGAACATTGGTCTAATGAGGAGCAACACTGAAGTTCACTATTATTCACATAAACGCTGCAGGCTGAACTCATGTATATCAGTCTCGGGGTCTGTATAATTCATCATCATTCTGCCCTACTGCACACTAACAAGTGAAGTACCCGCTGACTTCTATTTGAAATATATTTTGATCAGGACTTCATTTGCCTGCTGTGTGTCAGTTGCCTCTGGGAGATTTAGATCATTCATAATGGTCGCATCATTCATAAAACAGTTTTATATAACATTTATATCGAATATTACCAAGTCCATTTTGTCATCTGTCTGTCCTTGCAGGAATAGTTCAGCCAAAAATGAAAATCCATCATTTACTCAACTCCACACATGACTCGTGCTCTACATGTCAGGTCTTCTGAAATCGTATGATTTTACTGAAAATGTCTTTCTGCTATGAAATCTCATTCACATTTATGTTCATTGG
>CM074279.1:29637632-29760132 GCA_037194245.1 Opsariichthys bidens
AGGTTTTTATTTAAGCGTAATGATTTGCACATGTTTCTGTGATGGGTTAGGCGAGAGAAAATATCATTGACCTGATATAAAATCAATGGAAATCTATGCAATGACCTCACTAAGATAACAAAACAAACGCGTGTGTGTGTGTGTGTGTGTGTGTGTGTGTGTGTGTGTGTGTGTGTGTGTGTGTGTGAGAGAGAGAGAAAGAGAGAGTTTATGTGTGTGTGTGTGTGTGTGGGGGGGGGGGGTATTACCTACGTTATGGGGACCAAATGTCCCCACAGGTATAGTAATACTAGTAAATTTTGATCTTGTGGGGCATTTTTTGGTCTCCATGAGGAAACAAGCCTATAAATCATACAGAATGATCTTTTTTGAAAATCTAAAATAGCAGAATGTTTTCTGTGATGGGTAGGTTTAGGAGTAGTGTTAGTGTAGGGGGACAGAATATACAGTTTGTACAGTATAAAAACCATTACGCCTATGGAATGTCCCCATAAAACACATAAACACAACTCTGTGTGTGTGTGTGTGTGTGTGTGTGCAAATCTTGACTCAACATTACCCAACTTACCAGTTAAGCACAATGACATGATGTAAAAGTCGCATCAGTTTTGGTCATTATACGGTGCGAAGTATTCCTTAGTATTTTAGTCTGGTTTTCCAGCACAAATGACTAAACATTTTTAAATCGAGATACATTTACTTTATAAAGAAAATGACTTCAAATAACAACTCTTGCTTTCTGAATAATTGATCAAAATGAAGTGACTTCATGCTTAAAACAAGAAAAAATATGCGAACACTTTATTTAAAGTCTCTATGTCTAATGCTTTATAAAGATATTAATAATGTACGGTATAATGCTTTATACCTGTTCAGAAATAATTGTAACCCAAATTCATTATGATATATGCATGATTCCTTGTCACATCTGAAGTTGTACTGAAATTATACTTTCTAAAGCTGTAACAACGAATAGATAAGTATTATAATGTGTCATAACTGCGGTTCCAATTATTCATAAGATCACTATAATGTGTTTCACAAGGCATAATTAATGCATTAAAACTCTTGCATTATATATAACGGAAACTTGTTTCCTGCCAGATATTTGTTCTTGTTTTAAGCATAAACTCGCTTAATTTTGATGAATTTTTCAGTATGTAAAAATCCCATTCCCAGTGAATTGCTGTCCGATTTCTTCCGTTTTTCGGAGAAGATCGATAATATCAGAAATGCGATCAGCACGTCCTCGTGTCGTGCCAAGGTCAGGCGGACTTGTCCACAACTTCAGAAATCAACCGCTGTCTGATTTTGAGGCAATAAATGGTAAAATCTCGAAAGAAACTGTCCCAAATTCTTTTTTTTTTTTCAAAAGTGTTCAGAAGCTGATCGCATAGAAGTTATCACTGACATTATTTCAATGAAAATAGGATTTCAAAAACGACACAAATCCTGTTTTGTTCCTTGGTTTAGTCATTAGTCAACGAACCAACGGAGAGAGAGATTGTAAGAGAGCTGTTGGTTCATTGCCCAAAATTTCATCAGTGTTAAATCTCATTTTAAATCACGGCTGTTCACGTGGAGGTGCAGCGCTTATACCGTTCATCATCTTTCACTCGATTTGATCTATCATACAATCAGCGTTCAGTTACTGCTCTAGTTAAGACCCATAACACACGTTATATATGACATTTATGTGAGAATATGTTGAAAATGTGCACAATGCCAAGAAACGGCTGTAAAAGATTTTAGTGTTTATGAAGGGAATCCAGAATCAGATGAAAAGCAAGAAAACGCCCTAAAATAATGCAGCACTTCTGCAGCCTTTTTTATAATTCATACTGTATGATGCACCTTCAGATTTGTGATTATTCAGAGCTCTTTATTCCAGACACATATTCTGCTAAATAAGGATTTGAGCATATGGTGAATCACGGTAAAGGTTATTTTTAACATTTTTTTTACCCGGTGCATGACTGAAGCAGCTGCTCGGATCAATCCGCAGTGTTTCTCTCTTTTAATTGCTTTGATTGTTTATAGTGTTTCAGCAGATCCGCTGTACTGGAAGAACATGTAGAGCTTCATCAGGGTCGGTCCCAGTTTTAACCAAGGATCCGGGACATGTGAGTGAGTCACCAGTTAATAGCGTCATATCCACGTTTTCCTCAGTTTCCGATTTTACATTCAGTCATTTAGCAGACGATTTTATCCAAAGCGACTTACAAGTGAGGAAAACAAACAAGCGATTCTTCATGAATTGGCAAATAGACAATTGCTCAGTACCATAAGCTAGAGTAGGAAGGTTTTATTTTGTAGAAACCATGAAAACACTAAATACGCTTTAATATATATTACATGTGAGAACATAGACATAGGAACATCTATTTTGTTACATTTGGTGGTGAGGGAGTCGGGCTTGTAATCTGAAGGTTGTCGGTTCGATTCCCACGCCGGCAGGAATTGAAGGTGGGGATTGTGAATAAACAACACTCTCTCCACCTTCAATACCATGACTAAAGTGCCCTTGAGCAAAACACCTAACCCCTAATTGCTCCCCTTGTAAGTCGCTTTGGATAAAAGCGTCTGCTAAATGTAAATGTCAAATGTAAACGGTGTCATAATAAAAGTCCCGCTGCTCTCGAGGCGTGTGTCGTTCGTCTCTCATTATCAATCGTCTCGTTCAGCTCCACAACACTCGCTCCTGCTCCGCTTCAGACTACAGTAACGTTAATAATCGCATCCGTGATTTCTGAAGACCACACGTCCCAAGATTCCTCGCTCAAAATCGCCGCCATCAAGCTACGCCTTAGTTTTGAACAGGCGACCTCTAGTGGACGGAAAATACATAGTGCACCTTTAATTAATAAAATATTGACATTTGACATTACTGACATTTTCATGGAACGTCCAGAGATGCTATTTACACATAGACTTTGTGGGATTTTTGTGGAATGTGATGGGTGGACATTTTTAGGATGATATTATATGACATTTTCTATTTTATGACCAGTCATTTTTTTATTCATTTAATATTTCTATCCACACTGTTCATGTTGATCAGATGGTGAGATGAGAACAGTCACAGTTTGAATAGAAAATGTTATATTTAAGTCTTCTCTGTGCTTACGTTGTTTATCGCATTGGACAGAAACTTACTGACTTCACTCAGAGGGAACAACTTGCTGAAATTCCCCATTATTTTGAGTGTTAAAGGCTTTCTTTTTCACAGAGATGAACTTTATCCTCAGATCAATGAGGTTATTGATCGATCAGTTTCGAAATTAAATACAAAACCTCTCCTAATTGAAAGAAAACAAGCTGACAAAAAGATTGAATCCAATATTTGGTGATAACAAGCAGTCGAAGATGTTACAGGGTTTTCAACACCGCTAACTTTGTTTGGTCAAATTAAGAAAATAAAAAAGGAAAAAATATTATTTATTAATTTATTTTGTTTGTTTGTTTATTTATATATGCATTTATGAGTGAGTGAGGAATAGGGAATTTTCTCTTGATGCACTTTTAGTTTAGCTTCTGTTAAATAACACGATCGCTGTATTTTTCTAAATGGACCGTGTCTAATGGGATCTCCATGTATCTTTGTGAGATATTGCGATTCATCATTTCAGGACAAGGGGAATAACGACTTGTTGAGACGCTGAAGAGAATGTTTGCATTTGTTTGAGGTTGTTGTTACGGATTTGTAAGAATGTTTCTTGAACCTTTTGTTGTTGCAGATGTTGTTGGTTTCTGTTGAAACTCTCTCGTGTTCTCGCGCATTTACCTGTGATATACAGCTCTCGTCCCGAAGCACAGCAGTTTAAGCGGTGCATGTGTAATGGTGTGCTGGTTTCAGTTAGTTTAATCACCAGAAGGCTGTCATCATGAGTTCAGCGTCTCCTCATGTGGCCGTGAGTCAGATCTCAGTGTGACTCTGTCTGCCTCGTGATTTGCTTTTAAGGATCTTTTCTTCAGTTCTTTTTAGAAAATCCTAAAATATCTCCCATGTTCGTTCAATTGAAAGATATTGGATCGGTTCATTCTACTCATGAAGTTTCGTGGATCAACAATTTAGTCATTTATACTCTTGAAAATATTGGCATCGGTGGTTCTGTGAAGAACCTGTAACATCCGTGGAATCTTTCCTTTGCACTAAATGTTCTTTTTTTAGATTTTTAAAATGTTCTTCACATTAAGCAAAAGTGGTTCTTTTAAAGATATGATCACTGTGGTTCCTCTATGGCATCACTGTGATATTTTTCCTATTTAGTAGCTTCGTGTTTCTGAAGACCTGTAAATGCCTCTTCACTGACCGATATATATCTGCTGATATTTGTCATTTTTTAATGATCATATTGGAAGATACACTTCTTTTTGGCTGATAAGTGTTGGTTTTATTTTGACGGGGACCAGACCCACGAGAGCGCTCATTCTCCGTCTTTATTAGTTTATCGTCTTCAACAGTTTAGTCAAAAAATTAGACCAAATGTAAGATAGAACGGTTAAAGAAAGTGAATGGCAATTAAATAAATAGTAGTAATAGAAAGACAAACACTATAATTCTTTCTCATACATCACCGGTGAAAAGTTTGGAATAATTAAGATTTCGAATGAGTTTATTTGATCAACAACACAGTAAAAATTGTGAAATATTATTATAATTTCAAATGACTGTTTTCTATGCGAATTAATAGTAAACTGTAATTTATATCCTGCGATCAAAGCTGAATTTTCAGCATCACACGATCCTTCAGAAATCATTCTCGTATGATGATTTGCTGCTCAAGAAACATTTCTGATGAGGAACAATTTTTGTCGACGTTTCTAGAAACTGTGATGCATTTTATCTTTCGGGATTCATTTATTTGAAATAGAATCTCATGTAACATTATAAATCTCTTTATTGTCACATTTGATCAATTTCATGTGTCCTTGCTGAATAAGATTGATCCCGCCTCAAACATTTAAATGGTACTCTATCACAGTTTCCTCCAAAATATGACTGTTTTCAACATCGATAATAATCAGAAATGTTTCTTTATATTAGAATGATTTCTGAAGGATCATGTGACTCTGAAGACTGGAGGAATGATGCTGAAAATTCAGCTTTGATCACTGGATATAAATTACAGTGTACTATATACTCACTTAGAAAATGTCTTTTTTAATTGTAATAATATTTAACAATATTACCGTAATTTTTGTTTAAAAAAAAGCATACAGTAAATGCATAATTTTTGAATGCATACTGTAAATGCAGACTTCTTTCAAAAACATTTACAATCTTAATTATTGCAAACTGGCAGATACTGTAAATGAATATCTAATGAACATTTCTTTTAAATCGACGTTTTTTGATCTTGCAAAGCTTCACACCTCGATGACTAACGGATGCGTTGGACGTCCTCGCACACGTTCAAGGTCTGAAGCGAGTGTTTGTGTTGTGGAGCGCGTCCGTGTGTGTTTGTACACTTCGGGCCGTGTGAGGCGGCACTGGAAGCATGAATGATGTATTAGCTGGAAGCCGCTCTAATGAATCTGTCAATGTAGGGACGGAAACGTTTGTATGGCTCCTTTGTATCAATCAGACACACTCTCTCCTGGGAAATCGATCGGCAAAGCCTGCTTTACAAGCCCCGGGGTCGGCAACACTTATCTCGGTCTTGTTTGTATTGAAAGCGAGACAAGGAGAGGAGGATTGTGGGATTGAGGCAGCGTTTATGAGGACCCTCGGATGATGTGCAGTAAAACCAGATAAGCTGTTGACTTCATAACAGACTCATAAAGGAGGCGGGATGGTGGTGGGCTTCATTAAAGAAGCGTCAGATGATGTTTGGATGATGATCAAACATATTAAAAGGTTCTTGCATTCGCTCTGCTCTTGCATCATGATTCTGAATGATTCAGTTGAGTCGTTCATTTCACTTACAAGCAAATGTCGTACCATTTATTGAATAAAGTACCATTTAAGCAGTAATGGACGATATGCTGCGTTATATTGAGAAACATAGTCAGAGAGAGCGCGGTACTGGGATATATGTGTCAGACTACTTTTTAAAAGATTTATCCATTCATTTAGCATCTTTATTTATCGTGCACTGCAAAACATTTCAATTTTAAAGTATAACCAAATTGTCTAAGTACTTTTAATCTAGTCTTGTTGTATCTTTTATAACTTATTTTTTTTTTAGGTTAAAAAAATTGGTTAAATTATTTTAACTAGTTAAAGCAGGGGTTAGCCAAACTTAGACAGGAAATATTTATTTGAGATTTTAAGTTCATATTTCAATAATTTAATAACGCATTCATATGCTCACAGTTGCCTGAGGTCAATAATAATAAAAAAATATATATATTTCAATAATAAAATGACATTCATATGTTCACAGTTGTCTGAGGTCAATAATAGTAATGTAATAATAATAATAATAATAATGATTCAGTAATTTAATAACATTCATATGTTCACGATTCTCTGATGTCAATAATAATAATAAATAATAATAATAATATGATATTCATATGTGGTTCTCTGATAATAATATTAATAATAATGAATATTTCAATAATTAAATGGCAAGTTCACATGTTCACCGTTCTCTCATTTTAATAATAATATTTCAATAATTTAATTACACATTCATATGTTCACAGTTGTCTGAGGTCAATAATAATAATAATAATAATTTGATAATTAAATAACATTCAAATGTTAACGGTTGTCAATACTGTCAATACTACTAATAATAATAACAATAATTTTTTAAATAATTAAATGACATTCATACGTTCATGGTTCTCTGATGTCAATGATAATAAAAAATATATATATTTCAATAATAAAATGACATTCATATGTTCACAGTTGTCTGAGGTCAATAATAATAATGTAATAATAACAATAATTCAGTAATTAAATAACATTCATATGTTCACAATTCTCTGATGTCAATAATAATAATAATAATAATAATAATAATAATATGACATTCATATGTGGTTCTCTGATGTCAATAATATTAATAATAATAAATATTTCAATAATTAAATAGCAAGTTCACATGTTCACCGTTCTCTCATTTTAATAATAATATTTAACTAATTTATTACACATTCACATGTTCACAGTTGTCTGAGGTCAATAATAATAGTAATAATAATAATAATAATAATAATTTGATAATTAAATAACATTCACATGTTAACGGTTCTCTGATGTCAATACTAGTCATAATAATAACAATCATTTTTAAATAATTAAATGACATTCATACGTTCATGGTTCTCTGATGTCAATAATAATAATAATAATAATAATAATATTTCAATAATTAAATGACATTCATATGTTCACAGTTGTCTGAGGTCAATAATAATAATGTAATAATAATAATAATTCAGTAATTCAATAACATTCATATGTTCACGATTCTCTGATGTCAATAATAATAATAATAAATAATAATAAAAATATGACATTCATATGTGGTTCTCTGATGTCAATAATAATATTAATAATAATAAATATTTCAATAATTAAATGGCAAGTTCACATGTTCACCGTTCTCTCATTTTAATAATAATATTTCAATAATTTAATTACACATTCACATGTTCACAGTTGTCTGAGGTCAATAATAATAGTAATAATAATAATAATAATAATAATTTGATAGTTAAATAACATTCACATGTTAACGGTTCTCTGATGTCAATACTAGTCATAATAATAACAATCATTTTTAAATAATTAAATGACATTCATACGTTCATGGTTCTCTGATGTCAATAATAATAATAATAATAATATTTCAATAATTAAATTACAGATTCACATGTTGACAGTTGCCTGAGGTCAATGATATAATAGTAATAATAATAATAATAAATAATATTTCAATAATTAAATGACAAATTCACATGTTCAATGTTCTCTAATGATAATAATAATAATAATTTTTATTAGTATTGTTAGCATTTTTTATTTTTATTATTTCATTATTAGTATGTTGTTTTGACTAATTTATAAAAAAGGAAATATATTACTGTTGTAAATTACAATTCCACTGCAAAATAAAAAATGTGATCATTATAATAATGAAAAGCATCACACATATAGTTATTTCATTAAATTGCTGTCTTCGATTTGATAATCGCACTAAGTTTATCATGATGATCATGCAGCCAAATCAGTTTATCATTATTTTACATTCAATATAATTCGTTATTTCCTTTTTATGAACTCACGAACCCCCAGCTAAAGTTATAGAAAAACACATGTCGCCATGACTTAATTTCCTACAGCGCGGGACGTTCCATTCATGTTTCTGAGTAGAAGTGCGGAGCCATTTGATGGGTTGTATTGAAATTATATTTTGAAGAAAACATGTGCGTGTCGTGAGTGAAGGTCTCTGGCATGTGGAGTGACGTGAGCTGATGGAGGAGCGATGAAGGATGCAGGAAGGTCGTAGAGATAAAGAGCAAATGCACTCTGGCCAGTAAATCCTGCTGCACACGCACTAGTAGAAAAACATTCCCTTACCTTAATCCAGCGTTCAAGGGCACCGTATCGCCTTAAACCGACAATTCCCAATTTAACTGATGTTAACAGGCTGACATGACAGCAGTGCTGAAAGCTTAAGAAAACTACATCGATCTAACGGCACTGTAATTTGTTTACTTACATTTTTCATTCCTGTTTTGTTCTGAATCCCATTTTAAGGATTTTTTTGTGAAAATATGTTTATAGTGTTTGTTTAGTGTTATTCATGGGTATTTATTTCTGAAATGTAATAATACAATGTGACTGACTTGAACTCCAACTTATCTGTGTTTTGACCTATAGTGACCGTATATCGCTACAGGCCTAGAGTTTTCTCTCTAAAATATTAGAAAAAGTTGTTGCTTCACATAACCTTTATTAGTCTGGCTTTCGTCCGTTGCACAGTAGTGAAACAGCCCTAGCGAACAATCTCCTCCTGGCTTCTGATTCTGGCGCTCTTAGCACTCTCGACTGTTAGACCTTAGCTCAGGTTTGACACTGTTAGTCATGAGATACTCCTGTCACGGCTTGCAGCAGTTGAAATTTCTGGCATGGCCTTTGGCTGGTTTTCCTCCTATTTAACAGGGAGGTAAGAATTTGTTATAAACCAGATGCACAAATCATCCACCAAATCCATCAGTTCCGGAGTTCCACAAGGTTCTGTTTTGGGCCCTCTTCTGTTCTCTATTTATATGTTACCGATTGGACGAATTATCAAACGCTACGGGTTTCACTTTCTCTGTTATGCTGACGACATTCAGATATATTTTAGCATACCTCCCACCTGAGTGTTTCCATTAACAGCTTGCATCAAGGAATTCAAGTTTAATTCCGATAAAACTGAGGTAATCAGCTCAAAATCTGTTGTATCTAAATTATGCTAGATTTGGATTGTGACTTGATAGTGCAACACTTTGAAATCTTGGTGTTTTCATTGATTCCACACTATTTAATGATCACATTGGTAAAGGTAAAGACAGTTTTTTTTCACCTACGTAATATATCTCGTATTCGATCCGTTCTGATTCCGATGCTGAAACTGTTATAAATGCCTTTTTCACATCGCAACTAGGTTATTGTAACTCATTTCTTTATGGCCTTTCAGATAAAAAAAATATCAAAAGTTTACAATAAGTTCAACCCGCTTTATCACTCACACATGAAAGAATGAGCACATGACTCCAATCCTCTATCACCTTCATTGGCTTCCAGTTTCCCTGCATATAAACTTCAAAACTCTCCATAACCTTGGTCTCAGGGCCACACGATTTAATCGAAATATAACATTGAACTTGAAAGTGATTATCGCGATTAAGAAACCGCAAAAGTGGCGTTTTATTTTTTTATGCGCAGCTTGTCAGTGAAGTACGGCTCCAAATGCTCATCCATCTGAAAGCACTGCGAGTTTGAGTCGCTTATGTACATTTGAAAAAGCAACGTGCGTCAAACATCTTTCCAGACATGAGAAGCACTTATTAAAATCTTGTCCAAAAAAAGTCAACATTTAATAACATGTTTTTACTCCGAGCTCTCTTCATAACTACAGTTGAGCTTCTGTGAGATGATGTGATTTCTTACACAGAATAAGGCAGTCGTGTGTTTATTAGTCATGTTTAATCAATAAAAGCGTTTCAATCTTATATTCATTCAGCTACAGCGATATGACGCGCGTTTTCTTCTTCTGCTGCAGGGCGTATTTTGAGTTTCTGCGCAAGAGCGCCCTCTGGCTTTCAGATGAAGCACTTACTACTACTGATCACAGAGCCGTACAGCTCTGACAAGCTGCGCGTTAAATAATCGCAGCCTTTGCCAAATCACGTGCGATTTAAACGCGATAAAGCCCTATCCCACATGCGTATCTGACTGACTTCAGCCTTATGCTCCTCTAGAGAGGGATTGTTATTCACCCCCAAGTTTAGTCATGTGACTAAGGGAGCCAGAGCTTGATTTGACGCAATATAAATAAAAATTATTATTATTATCACTTGTTTGCCTAATATTCTTTGTAAGCTATTTTAGAAACGCTTCCAAAAATTCCTTTGTCATTAAAATATTCCCATCAATGCATTTAATCTAAAGTGTTTCCATTGCAAATGATAATTTTACCGTTTTAATGTAAATCAATGCAAAATGAGCAGAAGGCCTAGTGAGGTGTGAGACTGTCTCTCTTCAGGAACCTCATTTGACTCTCTGTAGTTGAGCTGCGTAATCTTCCCTCTTCCAAATTATTAATCAAACTCTTTTTGTGACGCTTTGTCATGCGACGGTTCTCTTTTCTCCCTCGGCTAGCAGCATGTGCTAAAGCAGTAGCTAATATGCCGTAAAAAGTTCCTTTCTCTACAGAAATGACAAATGAGAAGAAGCCAGCATATCTATTTTCCTCGGTCACATCAGCCTGAAGAGGATCTGAAAAGGCCCCGTTATATAGTTTCACACTCTCATCTGACCTCTTTTTCCTCTACAAACACTTAACAGTGAGTTTGCTTAGCATCAGTTTTCGAACCCACCGAAACGAGAAGTTGAGAAACATTTTCCAAGTCAAACAATCATGATTCATTTTGCTCATTTTAGAGTGAGTGATTTGAATCAAACTTAATGCATGACAGAAGCTCCAGTGAAAGTGCTGCATCAGGGGAATAATATCAGTCGAGCTTCAGTCTGTGGACAGAAGAGCTTCTTTCATGTCAGTTCAAATTAAAACCTTTCTCTACGATTCACAGGCTGAACAGATTATCTCATGTCACCGAAGATCTCTCAAAACCGCCAATGATAGTCTCGGATCGCGACTTCCGGTCATGTCGTATGGTTTTCTGTTTTTTTTTTTTTTTTTTTAAATTTTTATTGCATATAAATCATTCATTCAGTGAAACATTTTTTTTTTTCCTTCAGAATAACATGCACTGGTAAATTGGTGAGTTTTGATGTCATATTGACTTTAGGAGTTGTTCAATAGCATCAGCTCAGCTGTAAGTTCCTGCGGTTCACTTGCTCTGGATCGTTCCACGTCTCGTTCGCTGATGAAACCCATCAAGACTCTCGGGGCTTTCGGACATGCCAAAGAAAATATCGACTCCTCAGGAAAAACAATATACGCACATTTCAGATCCCATCGCAGGTTGAGACCGTGATGAGGCTTCGAGTATTCACATGAAAGAGATGTGTGAAGCAGTTGCAACAACGCAATAAATAATTGACTGCCATTAAATTCAAAGCACTGTGAAGAAGCGTCGAGTCCCATCAGAAGCGTGACGCGGCTGATCTTACGGCGGCACATGCTGCTTTGATTCTGACGCGTGCGGCAGACGCAGCTCTCCTCATAGCGTAAATCATCATCGTGCTGTGTGTCCAAAGTGACTCTGGCTGCGTTCAGAAAAGCACACGATCTGTTCCTCCAGTGTCCATCAGTGTGAGAAGCTTTCATTCACATTTTTAATATTATTTTTATATGTGTATTTTCTTTTTCATTTGTAAGCCGTAATTTAAAGCCGTTATTTTATTACTTTTTATTACTCATTTTTATTGCATTATTACTTATTTTTATTTTCTGTTGTCATTTGAATTTTAATGTTTGATATAATTTTAGGATTTTTATTTGATGTCTATAAAGTTTTATTCATATTTATTTCAGTACTTATTTTTATTTTCTGTTTTCATTTTCATTTCATTTAAAGTTTTTTCAATGTCTATGTAGTTTTTATGCATTATTTCAGTTTTAGCTATTTTTGTCATTTCTGATTTTTGTTTTGAAGTTATTTAATTGTTAATCATTTAAAGTAATTTGTATTATTTTTTAAAAAATATATATTTTATTTTTAGTTATTTTTTATATTTTCTGATTTTTTTATTTCAATTTTATTTAATTCATATACATTGAATTATTTTTAATGAAATAATTATTTCATTATTATATATATATATATATATTATTTTTTATTTTTTTCCAATATTTATTTACCTTATTTTTAAATGTACATATATTTTTTCCATAACTGTTATTTCCAGAGATAATAACTCTTACAGCAGTTACAGTTCAAGATGCGCGTGGTCATGTGACGGCAATGCAGCACAATTGTTAAAAATAGTTCTCAGTGTTATTCCTCTTATTTCTCTTGCTCTCTACAGTTATTTGGTGCTGACCAATATGTTTTGGCATGTTCATAAATACTTTAAAGACAGTCGTTTCAGAAGGATTCAGATGGACATTCGGGGTCAAGAGTCGGTTTGGTGTTACAGGAGACGAGCTGCGGTGGTCTTGTGAATCTTGTGAAAGACAGTCGATGTTGTCAGTTCAGACGATCAGCGTGTTTGTAATGGATCATAAGACTCCTGCTGCCTCAGACATGAATATTCCCTCAGATTTGATTGATTTCGAGGCAGGAGATTTCACTGTGACTCATTCAGAGCATGTTTGACTGGGAAAGCAAACAGACAGACGCTAGTTTGTTTTAGTCACTGCAGCATTTGCAAATCAGCTTTTGATACAGCAGGTCCAACCAGTCTTTTAAACAAGTCTCTGACTAGTTGTGCACACCCCGACTAGATAATTCATCCTAAACGGTCACAAGTGAAGATCTTGATATCTGCGAACGCTCTTCTGAGACTCTCGTGTTGAATGATGTTCCTGCAGTGAAGCTCGTCTGCTTTCATCATGTCTGGCTCTGAGCAGAGAAATGATTCATAAAAGCACATGAAAGCACTGGTATCTGTGGGAAATTGATGACAGAAAAGACTTCTTTAAATAAACCGAGAGGTTCATCCATCCTGTTACATCTCTAGGTTTTTACGGGCTCCATCTCTCATGCCGTGTCCTTTTTTTAGTCCTCTAATGATAAGCAAGAGTAATTTGAGTTCAGATCTTTCCTTTGAAACTAAATGAAGGGAATATCGTGAAGAAAAAAGAAAAAAAAAACTGGAATCCCTCAACTTTTGGAGCTGCTTTGTGTGTTTGTTTTGGCGGTTTTCTGTCAAAACTAGTTTGATGGTTTGACGTTCTGAAAATGAAGAAATTTAGACGGACAAAATTGTTAATTTTACAGTGAAATATGACATTAGGAATATTTCTTTTGTATTTCTTTAGTCATTTTTATATTTTATTCAGTGTAGTAATGATAATAATAATTGTTATTATTATTATTATAGCCATGTTTATCTATAAAATCACAATTCTGGCCTTTTTTTGCAAAACTGGAATTTGTGTAAATCGCTATTTATATTAGCAAAAGCAACCATAATTATTATTATTATTGTAATTTTACAGTTGTAATATAAAATAAATATTTTTCTTAATACTGCATTTTTTTATTTTATTTTAAGTGACATATTGCAATAGTGATATCCTTATTTTGTATGTTAGTTTTTTATATTTTTATTTAGTAATACTAATTATAATACTCATTATTATTATTTAGTCATATTGATGTATAAAATCACAATTTTGGCCAAATTTGGGAACATGTCATTCTTTTTCAGCCATAAATATTAGTATTATATTATTACAGTTATGTAAAATGTGATTTTGTTATTAGTATTATTTATTTTGTATTTTTATATAGCATTAATAATAATAATAATTGTTATTAGTATTATTATAGCCATGTTTATCTATACAATTCTGGCCTTTTTTTGCAAAACTGGAATTTGTGTAAATCGCTATTTATATTAGCAAAAGCAACCATAATTATTATTATTATTGTAATTTTACAGTTGTAATATAAAATAAATATTTTTCTTAATACTGCATTTTTTTATTTTATTTTAAGTGACATATTGCAATAGTGATATCCTTATTTTGTATGTTAGTTTTTTTATATTTTTATTTAGTAATACTAATTATAATACTCATTATTATTATTTAGTCATATTGATGTATAAAATCACAATTTTGGCCAAATTTGGGAACATGTCATTCTTTTTCAGCCATAAATATTAGAAATATATAATTACAGTTATGTAAAATATTATTTTATTATTATTATTATTTATTTAGTAATTTTATATAGCAATAATAATAATAATAATAATATCATTAATTATATCGTCATTTTGATGTATAAAATTACAACAAATATCTGTTGTTTTTTCCCCAAGTTGTTCCAAGGTAAGGTTGCAGTGGCGTTCTTTAAAATACCTTGGACTACCATGTAAATTCCATGTTATATGAATATGGTAATCACACTATAGACTAAAATATCTAAAAAGTCTCATACTGTCACTGTACCATGGTACCACCACAAAATGGTAAAAGTGTTCCCAACATGATGGATTCTTCAATGATTCAAGTGATCAGACGCACCATTTTCACCTGCGGGACCATAAAACGGATGAAAAATCCCATAGCAACCATATAGCAAATGATAGTGATGAGTTTTGTAGAGGCAAACACTATTCGCGTAATCTTCAAAGAATGGAAAAATCAAATTTTCTAATAGTCTGTGTGAAATCGCCTCTTTAGTCCAAACATTGTAATGGTAGAGCGGCCAGTTGGCATGACAACGTGTTTCTTATCTTTCTCATGAGTAATGCAACATGAATTCTCAAAGTGCAGTTCCTCAGCTAAAAAAATAGAAGAGAGCTTTGTAAATTAGTCTCTTTCATTTTGATGTTCCGCTCGCTGTTACAGGCTCTGCTGCAGTGATTCTTTCGATTCTAAAAGAGCTTGTTCATGTTCATGCTGCTTCAACCAGCTCTTCAGTTTAGGACAGGGGTTTTCAAAGGCAAAGACAGCGGGACACCCTTTTGACACAACGCCCCCCCCCCCCAGTTTTTACTAATTTTCAGTAGTGATCAGTGCGGCGAGAGTTTGATGATGACGGACTCTCGTCTCGTGTGCCTAAGGCACGACTCCTGTGTTCCACTGTCTTTACCTTGATTACAGTCGTCATCCATCCAAAGTTTACTAGTGTGACGTTGGTTTGCATTATCCAACCGAGAGATGTAGTTTGTGTATCATATGCTGATGCAGCGGTTGGGTGTTATGGGAGCTTGTTTCCACCACTAAATAAAAAAATTAAGGTAACTGCGTCTTTTTATCTCTTAGTTTTGACTTTTTTTCCTCAGAATTGCGAGATATGAAGTTGGAATTGTGCTATAAGGTCAAAATTGTGAGTTATGAAGTCGGAATTGCGAGTTATAAAGTCGGAATTGCGAGTTATAAAGTCGGAAATGCGAGATATGAAGTCAGAATTGCGAGATATAAAGTCAGAATTGTGCTATAAGGTCAGAATTGCGAGTTATGAAGTCGGAATTGCGAGTTATAAAGTCGGAATTGCGAGTTATGAAGTCGGAAATGCGAGATATGAAGTCGGAATTTGCGAGTTATGAAGTCGGAATTGGGAGTTATAAAGTCAGAATTGCGAAATATAAAGTCTGAATTGTGCTATAAGGTCAGAATTGCGAGTTATGAAGTCGGAATTGCGAGTTATAAGTCGGAACTGCGAGTTATGAAGTCGGAATTGCGAGTTATGAAGTCGGAATTGCGAGTTATGAAGTCGGAATTGCGAGTTATAAAGTCAGAATTGTGGAATATAAAGTCTGAATTGTGTTATAAAGTCCGAATTTCAAGATATAAAGTCAGAATTTCGAGATATAAAGTCAGAATTGTGAAATATGAAGTCAGAATTGTGCTATAAGGTCAGAATTGTGAGTTATGAAGTCGGAATTCCGAGTTATAAGGTCAGAATTTCAAGAAATAAAGTCAGAATTGTGCTATAAGGTCAGAATTGTGAGGTATGAAGTCGGAATTGCGAGTTATAAAGTCGGAATTGCGAGTTATGAAGTCGGAATTGTGTGTTATAAAGTCAGAATTTCGAGATATAAAGTCAGAATTTCGAGATATAAAGTCAGAATTGTGCTATAAGGTCAGAATTGCGAGTTATGAAGTCGGAATTGCGAGTTATTGAGTTTACATCATAATTCTGAGGAAAAAAAACATCAGATTTGTGAGATATAAACTCGAAATTGTGAGAAAAAAGTCAGAATTGTGTGAGATAAAAAGTCATAATTACCTTTTTTTTATTTTTTATCTATGGCGGAAACAAGCTTCCATGCGGCGTTTTGAGCCGCCGTTCAGTTTGTATTTCACAGCAGAATGATAAGAAACGGCTTTGGCTGCTCCGAAACAATTACACAAACACACTATTCTCTCCACCATCTCTGATGAAAACGGCCGGATTTTCTCTGCATTAGGACTGTTTGACTGAAAGCTTTCACTCGCTGCCGGATCCTTGGACCGAAATCTTTCCATGAGTTTACGGTTTAAAATGATCTGAGGACCGGAAATGTTTGGACAAAAACTTGCTTTTCCCTTTTTTAAATTATTGTTTACGATTCAAATGATTAATAATGAATGAATTAATTAATTTAAAAAAAAAAAATGCCACTCTGAACTGCTTGCAAAGTCTGTTTGGTAAAGAATAGCAATAGAATCAGAACTGAATCATCTATCAATCAATATATCTGAACAACTATTATGTATTTCAACGCTTCTTTTCTCTGGCACCGTTTTTGCATCATAAACGTCTAGTTCGGCACTTAAATTTGAATAATGTCTGTGCCTTTCTAAACTGAAATTCAGTGTCATTGTTTTTTTCCTGATTAATTCTCTTTTGATCGAGCACCTGCTGAAGTGATGTTTGGATGTGCACATATACTTTAAATGAATATTTCAAGATGAACACTCACTCCAGACATTCAAATATGATCTTCAGGCTTTTGAGGAAGGGTTATTTGTTCATCTCTCAAACATCATTGTAGTAAATGTTTCAAAACTACAGAGCTTTGATCATAAAACTAAGCATTTAAATATCATCTTACTAAGACATACTATTAGCAGATGATGATATTTATATGCGTTTTATGTAAGTATCCGCTATGCTGTTATAAAGATCTCATTGATTTACAACACAAGCGTCCGTATAAATCCATATAAATGTCAGCATCTGTACTAAATTATTTAGTTTTGCTGTTTTTTCCCCTTCATATCCTCACTATATCAGACTATGAGCCATAAAAGCCAACAAAAACATAATTTTTTGATGCATTTGATCTGAAGGTTCGATTAACCGTTTCATTTCCGAAAACAAAAAATATAAAACCTGACTATTATTTCATATGTCAGGCTTTACAGGGTTAAATATGTGTCAGCCTTATAAGTGCGTATCTCGCATCTTGGTTTCTTTCAAGGTTTTTCAGAGTCTCACTAGGAGTTTGTTCGCCGTAAGCATTGACTGTGATGAAAGACTGTGCTTTGAAATGACGTGCATTATGAAATGCGCAATAACAAATCGATTTGAACTGAGTAACCTTTTCTGATGAAATGTATATATTGTTTTGTAACAATGGAGCCATTTACTTGAAATGCTGCGGTTGTTTGCCGGCTGTCCTTGGTGCCGAACGATCCCACTTCAGAAGAACTGAAAGGATGAACCACACGCTTTTCCAGATACAGGAATGTTCTCCGCAGGACGATCTGATGCATTCAAACATCAAAGTCAGTGTAATGGTGAAAAGAGAGATGTCTAACCGAGATGAATTCAAATAAATGTCATCCTTTGATAAGATAAAGCCTATGTGGTGTACATGTGAATGCCAACAGTGCTGCATTGAAGAGCTTCTGGAATGTAATTGGGATGCTGCAGTGCACTCTGGGTAAAGGATACTCTCTGCTTGAGCCGTGAGTCACATATGGAAATCATGTGATGACTAAAGAGGTGCCTGGTTTTGTGAATGAAATTCCTCGCCGCTCGACAGAATGATTTCTCTTGCTCGCCCTCCTTCCCGGGAGCCTGACGAATGCTGACTTCAAGGTTTTCTAAGCACATGCACGTTACCTTATATTACATCCGCTGCTCTCGGATTTTAAATAACCACTGGAAATGAGTTGTACGAGACCTTTTTCATTCTTTAAAGGCTGGATTGCTGAATTATCTCTGTTGATCATGTTTGATTTGATAGGGAAAAAATTGTTTTAAATGTAACTTTCAGCTTCAAAGCATTTAAAATGTTGTTGGGATGTTATGGTTTATTAGTGTTTATTGTCCGTCCGTCTGCTTTATCGTTACGCTTTATAACGTTACACTTTTTCATTCCGCTTTATATTGCTACGTTTTATCGATACGCTTTATATGTTACTCTTTCTCATTATGCTTAATATTGTTACGCTTTATCGATACGCTTTAAATCATTACGCTTTATTGATACACTTTATATCGTTACGCTTTATTGATACGATTTATATCGTTACGTACGCTTTTTCATTATGCTTAATATTGTTACGCTTTATCGATATACGCTTTAAATCATTACGCTTTATTGATGCACTTTATATCGTTACGCTTTGTATCATTATGCTTTATCGTTACACTTGATCGTTACACTTTATTGTTACGCTTTATCGATACGCTTTATATCGTTACGCTTTATCGATACGCTTTGTTACTCTTTCTCATTATGCTTAATATTGTTACGCTTTATCGATACGCTTTAAATCATTACGATTTATTGATACACTTTATATTGTTACGCTTTATTGATACGATTTATATCGTTACACTTTATCGATACGCTTTATATCGTTACACTTTTTCATTCCGCTTTATATTGTTACGCTTTATCAATACGCTTTATATGTTACTCTTTCTCATTATGCTTAATATTGTTACGCTTTATCAATACGCTTTATATCATTACGCTTTATTGATACACTTTATATCGTTACGCTTTATTGATACAATTTATATCGTTACGTACGCTTTTTCATTATGCTTAATATCGTTACGCTTTATATCGTTACACTTTTTCATTATGCTTAATATTGTTACGCTTTATCGATACGCTTTATATCATTATGCTTTATTGTTACACTTCATCGATACGCTTTATATCATTATGCTTTATTGTTACACTTCATCGATACGCTTTATATCGTTACTCTGTTTCATTATTCTTAATATCATTACACTTTTTTCAGTTTCACTTTTTTTACACTTTGTATCATTATGCTTTATCGTTACACTTTATTGTTACGCTTTATCGATACGCTTTATAACGTTACGTTTTATCGATACGCTTTATGTTACTCTTTCTCATTATGCTTAATATTGTTACGCTTTATCGATACGCTTTATAACGTTACGTTTTATCGATACGCTTTATGTTACTCTTTTTCATTATGCTTAATATTGTTACGCTTTATCGATACGCTTTAAATCATTACGCTTTATTGATGCACTTTATATCGTTACGCTTTATTGATACGATTTATAACGTTACGTACGCTTTTTCATTATGCTTAATATTGTTACACTTCATCGATACGCTTTATATCATTACTCTGTTTCATTATGCTTAATATCATTACACTTTTTCAGTCCGCTTTTTATTGTTACACTTTATCGATACACTTTATCTCGTTACGCTTTGTATCATTATGCTTTATCGTTACACTTGATCGTTACACTTTATTGTTACGCTTTATCGATATGCTTTATATGTTACTCTTTCTCATTATGCTTAATATTGTTGCGCTTTATCGATACGCTTTAAATCATTACGATTTATTGATACACTTTATATTGTTACGCTTTATTGATACGATTTATATCGTTACACTTTATCGATATGCTTTATATCGTTACACTTTTTCATTCCGCTTTATATTGTTACGCTTTATCAATACGCTTTATATGTTACTCTTTCTCATTATGCTTAATATTGTTACGCTTTATCGATACGCTTTATATCGTTACGCTTTATTGTTACACTTCATCGATACGCTTTATATCGTTACTGTTTCATTATGCTTAATATCATTACACTTTTTTCAGTCCGCTTTATATTGTTACACTTCATCGTTACACTTTATTGTTACGCTTTATCGATACGCTTTATAACGTTACGTTTTATCGATATGCTTTATGTTACTCTTTCTCATTATGCTTAATATTGTTACGCTTTATCGATATACGCTTTAAATCATTACGCTTTATTGATGCACTTTATATCGTTACGCTTTATTGATACGATTTATATCGTTACGTACGCTTTTTCATTATGCTTAATATTGTTATGCTTTATCGTTACGCTTTATATCGTTACACTTTTTCATTATGCTTAATATTGTTACGCTTTATCGATACGCTTTATATCGTTACTCTGTTTCATTATGCTTAATATCATTACACTTTTTCAGTCCACTTTATGTTGTTATACTTCATCGTTGCGCTTTATCGATACACTTTATATCGTTACGCTTTGTGTCATTATGCTTTATCGTTACACTTGATCGTTAAACTTTATTGTTACGCTTTATCGATACGCTTTATATCGTTACACTTTTTCATTATGCTTAATATTGTTACGCTTTATCGATATGCGCTTTAAATCATTACGCTTTATTGATGCACTTTATATTGTTACGCTTTATCGATACGCTTTATATCGTTACTCTGTTTCATTATGCTTAATATCATTACACTTTTTTTCAGTCCGCTTTATATTGTTACACTTCAACGTTGCGCTTTATCGTTACGCTTTGTATCATTATGCTTTATCGTTACACTTTATTGTTACGCTTTATCGATACGCTTTATCATTACACTTGATATCGTTACGCTTTATCGATACACTTTGTTACTCTTTTTCATTATGCTTAATATTGTTATGCTTTATCGTTACGCTTTATATCGTTACACTTTTTCATTCCGCTTTAAATTGTTACACTTTATCGATATGCTTTATTGATACACTTTATATCATTACGCTTTGTGTCATTATGCTTTATCGCTACACTTGATCGTTACACTTTATTGTTACGCTTTATCGATATGCTTTATTGATACGCTTTATGTTATTCTTTTTCATTATGCTTAATATTGTTATGCTTTATCGTTACGCTTTATATCGTTACACTTTTTCATTCCGCTTTAAATTGTTACACTTTATCGATATGCTTTATTGATACACTTTATATCATTACGCTTTGTGTCATTATGCTTTATCGCTACACTTGATCGTTACACTTTATTGTTACGCTTTATCGATATGCTTTATTGATACGCTTTATGTTATTCTTTTTCATTATGCTTAATATTGTTATGCTTTATCGATACTCTTTATATCGTTATGCTTTATATCGTTACGTACGCTTTTTCATTATGCTTAATATTGGTATGCTTTATCGTTACGCTTCATTGATACACTGTATCATTACACTTTATCGATACGCTTTATATCGTTATTCTTTATTGATACGCGTTATATCGTTATGCTTTATCGATATGCTTTATATCGTTATGCTTTATATCATTATGCTGTATCAATATGTTTTATATCGTTGTGCTTTATCGTTAACTTTTAGATTAGGGTCAAATTCTCACTATTAACTGCAGCTTTTGCCTCAAACTCCTAATTACTGCTCATTAATAGTTAGTAAGATAGTTATTACGTTTAGGTGTTGGATATGGTCATGCAGGATAAGGCATTAATATGTGCTTTATAAATCCTAATAAACAGCCTAGTAATATGCATGCTAATGCAACTACTTACCATATATATGCAGTGTATGTGTTATCATTTAATCTGCACCAACATCTGGTTATGGAATTCATCTTAAATGTGTTTTTATAAGGCCAAAATAACATGCTTTTCTTCCCCAGGATCTGCATTAGACATTGACACATTTCCCGCTATTCTAAGACAGATAAAGGGGTGAAGCTCTTAGGATGATGATGATAACCCCTCTGGTTATTTGCTGTTTTATCAGCCTGCTGCTTTAAGCTGTCTGTTGCTGATGTTGTAGTGAGCTGTGCTGGTCAGAATCATTTCCCCCTCTGCGGCAGACCAAAGAAAAGCAGAAAGAAGGAAGGATAACCCCCTGCCTCCTCCAGCACTTTCCCCTTGTCAACAGGAAAAGCTTCTCTCTCAGTCAGAGTCCTCAATCAGACAGACTCATCCGAGAGGAGCTGACACATCTGCGCATCTCCTGCACATGTTTCATATGCATTTCCCCGTTTTCAGAACACGGTGGCCATCGCTTCCATACACTTCCCGCTGGCTGCCCCTCAGTCTGTGGAGAACTCCACCTGTAAGCTGCAGCTGATCGTCTTCCGCAATGGAAAACTCTTTCCATGCACGGGGAATTCGTCAAATCTTGCGGACGATGGGAAGCGCAGAAGCGTTTCGACACCAGTTGCGTTCACCAAATTAGGTAATGCTGCATTTTTGTTTTCCATTCTTTTTTTTCTTTTTTTTGAATCAGCGCACCCCATGCATCAACACATATGCATGCATTAGTTGGTTTTGAATGAAAAGCAGTATTGCAATGAGTATTTTGTCGACATCAACGTTTCATGCAATTATGAGGAAACATGCGCGATGTTGCAACAGTTGCGCTGCATTTTTCTGCGAGTTAGAATATGGTTATTTGTCTGCGCAGTTAATCTCATTTTTATTGCAGCAGTTAGAAATTGCATCAATAATGATATTGACAGTCATTGACCACTATGTCGCTGATGCACGTTACATGCCAGCTTTCGTATGGTTTGTGGATGCATCTCTGGAACACTTAAGGACTTTCCATATGGGTTATTACTTGACGCAATGTGTTGCTTTCCCGTGTAGATGGGTGTAGCCCCGGGAGCCCCGTGCAGCCGGTTACCGTCGCTCTCCGGCACTTCTCGTTGGGTGTAGACCCCACCGCAGCATATTGGGATTTTGACCTGCTGAATGGACACGGCGGCTGGCGGGCGGAAGGCTGCCAGATAACGGGCTCCGCGCACAACACGACCACCATCCATTGCGCGCACCACAACAACCTCGCCGTGCTCATGGTAAGAGTCTCATGCTCGTCAAAGTCATGGAGTATTGTTATTGTGGAGGCGCAGAGCCCATGGAACACGGTCAACATCTAAACAGAAGTGTAAATATGATTAATGCAAGGGCAGATGGTGTGAGGTATAGATATGTGCACGTGATAATGAGGTACGACCAGTGCAAACATGAATTCATTTCACATATATTTGTGCAGATTTGCATGTAGATGATAGATGCATTGAGTTTGAGTTGGTAAAACACATCTAAAATAGCACTTTAGTCAAAAAGTCTTAAAGAAATGATTGCTGTTAGTAGTCCTATCAAAATATGGAAGCAAATGCATCTTCACACTGCAAAGAAGTGTTACTGTGCAACCACGGATTATACTGCTTAATTCTGCACACAAATGCATTTCCCCAGAAATTTAAAGTGCACAAATAACGTAATCTACATTTATTTTTAAATAAAAATACTAAAATATGAAGCTAAAAACATGAGAATAAGAAAATATAAATAATAACAATATTTAAAAAGTAAATAAAGTTTAAGGCGGCTCTGATGCGTCATCAAAGCGGCATCAGAGCCGCCTCAGGTGCGTCAGAGCTGCATGTTTTATTCCTGCTTTTATGCTGCATTGGGTCTTTACGCTGGATGTGGAGCCGAACAAAAGCGCTGCAAGAGTCAAATAAGATCAACTGAAATCAATTCTGGAAACAAAAATGAGTCGCAGTCTATCCAGTCGGATCTTATCTGATTCTTAAAGGATTTGAGATTCATCCCTTTTGGATTGCTTCCAATTATGATAGAAATACCAACAGAAATCCGCGAGGACTGTGGGGAAGGAGCGCAGAAAGCCCTTATACAACAAGTTTTACTTAAAGGCACATTGCTGGATTCGCCTGCTCGTGCGACATGCAGTAACTGTTGTTGGAAACGCTGGCGAGGTGGTACAACATCAGCTTAGCGGTGACTGAAAGGGTGTAGGTTTGAACTTGACTAGAGCTGACTGGGACTCAAGTGTGCTGTGTGTGGTTTTGGTAAATGACTAATTAGTGAGTGTGTGAGGGCACTTGTTCGCCCCCTTCATTCTTCATGGCGAAGCGGCATTCGGCAGCGCGGCGCTTTTACGCGCGTCTCATTGAGCAACATCGCAGCGGCTCGGTCTTCATGACTCTTTTGGTCTCCACTCGGACTCATGCACGGGATACGTGGGAATATCGCCGCGCGGAAGTGATTTGACGAGGATTTTTACAGCGCAATGGCATCCGGTCGTCCGTAGTGGCGCCGAGCGCGCGAGCTCACAGCCGCCGAATGTTCACCGACGAGTGGGACTCCATCGACTGGGAGGTCAGTCCGGTGAACGACTGATGATTCGAAATGTGACGTGAATGCTTATTTAATCGAATTGCGTTGTGCGATGCGCAGAGAAACAGTGAGTGATGATGATGATGATGATGATGGTGTGTTTGAAGGTGTGCGTGGAAAATCGAAGTGTTCCGATGTTTTGCATTAGTCGACTTGAATCCGGATTCACTTGCCTCGTGCTTGAAGATGAGATGGTGTATAGTGTGTGTTTGTGCGCGTGAAGACCAAAGTCATTTCCGTGCTGCACTATTACTGTATGAAAGTGCAGCGGCTCTCGTGACGCGTTAAACTTCACGTTTTAAAGAAGGTGAAATTGTTGCATTGCCGTTTAAATGATTGTTTAGCTGTGCTGAGCATGTGAGCTTGAGAAAGAAAGCGTGTGTGTGTGTGAGAGAGAGAGAGAGAGAGAGAGAGAGAGAGAGAGAGAGCTGATGCAGTCACCACACCCGCAGTCCGCAGTGTCTGAGAAAAAGAGCCTTTCAAACCGTTTGCGACACACATTTATATCCCATCCTCTTTATGAACGAGAGTATCCTGGTAAATTGCCGGAGCTTCCTGCTGGAATTGGGTTTCTGAACCTGTTGCTCAGTTACATCACAGCAGCTCTAGAGCTGCAGATGTTCTAGTGCAGATCATGTTCCTGTGGCACTTCTCCATAAACACAGAAAATGTTCTCATTCTTGAGGGATTTTGTCTTGTTAAATCATAAAGATTTTTGTGCCTTTTTTTTTTGGTTCAGTTGATCTAAATCACTGCTGGTGAATTGCATTGATCTTATCTGGGATTCTAGCTGCCTTTGAACATGCATTATATCTGATGTGATTACATATCATGTGTGTTTATAGGTACTGTGATTTACTGTATTTATTTGTTGTTCCTATAAGTCTTTACAGTGACTTGCAGCCATGTTTGTTTCTGACTAGCTAAAATAATTTTCTTTCTTTCACAAAAGTATTCTGGAAAATGGTCTGTTTTTGTGTTTCTGAACCTGTTGCTTTTATCCAAGATTATTTTTTTCATACACTCTAAAAAAAAAAAAAAAAACACTGGGTTAAAAACATCCCAATTTGGGTTGTTTTCAGCCCAAGAGCTGGGTAAATTTGGGGCAGAACACATGTTGGGTTAATTTTACCCAGCATAATGGGTTGGTTTATTTGCACTTTAATACATATATAATTAATGTTAATGGATTGACTTAAATCCTCTAAAACTTTTTTTCTTTAAATACGCCACCACTGGTTTGTTTGGTAATTCCTTTATTTTCAAACACATTTTATAATATAGCATATTTTATATGGTTTTTAATACATATTGCCTACATTTAAGCCCATTTAACAAATATTAGAAGTGAAAATTAAACATTTAGAGGTGATTCAAGTGTAACGCACCTGTCTCTGTTGTCGTGTTTCCACCGTAGCGCCGCTGGGTCTCGTGCCGGAGATGGTTCGCGTTTGTTGAGGGAACTGCTAACGTCAGACCTGCGTTTCACTCTGACTGGCTCCAAAACCTGTCCATAAATGATCAGTGTACAATTCTGAGAACATATGTTAACTTACTGAGTATTTATATTCTGTATCTTTTTGAATAAAATCATTAAAAAAAATAACACAGAAACTACCCAAACACTGGGTTGTTACGTCTGAACCAGGATCTGTGTAACACAAAAACTACCCAAACACTGTGTTGTTATGTCTGACCCAGGATCTGTGTAACACAAAAACTACCCAAACACTGGGTTGTGACGTCTGACCCAGGATCTGTGTAACACAAAAACCACCCAAACACTGGGTTGTTACGTCTGACCCAGGATCTGAGTAAAACAAAAACCACCCAAACACTGGGTTGTTACGTCCGACCCAGGATCTGTGTAACACAAAAACTACCCAAACGCTGCGTTGTTACGTCTGATCCAGGATCTGAGTAAAACAAAAACCACCCAAACACTGGGTTGTTACGTCCGACCCAGGATCTGGGTAACACAAAAACCACCCAAACACTGGGTTGTTACGTCTGACCCAGGATCTGGGTAACACAAAAACCACCCAAACACTGGGTTGTTACGTCTGATCCAGGATCTGAGTAAAACAAAAACCACCCAAACACTGGGTTGTTACGTCTGACCCAGGATCTGGGTAACACAAAAACCACCCGAACACTGGGTTGTTACGTCTGACCCAGGATCTGAGTAAAACAAAAACCACCCAAACACTGGGTTGTTACGTCCGACCCAGGATCTGGGTAACACAAAAACCACCCAAACACTGGGTTGTTACGTCTGATCCAGGATCTGAGTAAAACAAAAACCACCCAAACGCTGGGTTGTTACGTCTGATCCAGGATCTGAGTAAAACAAAAACCACCCAAACACTGGGTTGTTACGTCCGACCCAGGATCTGGGTAACACAAAAACCACCCAAACGCTGGGTTGTTACGTCTGACCCAGGATCTGGGTAACACAAAAACCACCCGAACACTGGGTTGTTACGTCTGACCCAGGATCTGAGTAAAACAAAAACCACCCAAACACTGGGTTGTTACGTCCGACCCAGGATCTGGGTAACACAAAAACCACCCAAACACTGGGTTGTTACGTCTGATCCAGGATCTGAGTAAAACAAAAACCACCCAAACACTGGGTTGTTACGTCTGACCCAGGATCTGGGTAACACAAAAACCACCCGAACACTGGGTTGTTACGTCTGACCCAGGATCTGAGTAAAACAAAAACCACCCAAACACTGGGTTGTTACGTCTGACCCAGGATCTGAGTAACACAAAAACCACCCAAACACTGGGTTGTTACGTCTGACCCAGGATCTGGGTAACACAAAAACCACCCAAACGCTGGGTTGTTACGTCTGACCCAGGATCTGAGTAAAACAAAAACCACCCAAACGCTGGGTTGTTACGTCTGACCCAGGATCTGAGTAACACAAAAACCACCCAAACACTGGGTTGTTACGTCTGACCCAGGATCTGAGTAAAACAAAAACCACCCAAACGCTGGGTTGTTACGTCTGACCCAGGATCTGGGTAACACAAAAACCACCCAAACGCTGGGTTGTTACGTCTGACCCAGGATCTGAGTAACACAAAAACCACCCAAACGCTGGGTTGTTACGTCTGACCCAGGATCTGAGTAACACAAAAACCACCCAAACGCTGGGTTGTTACGTCCGACCCAGGATCTGAGTAACACAAAAACCACCCAAACGCTGGGTTGTTACGTCCGACCCAGGATCTGGGTAACACAAAAACCACCCAAACACTGGGTTGTTACGTCCGACCCAGGATCTGGGTAACACAAAAACCACCCAAACACTGGGTTGTTACGTCTGACCCAGGATCTGAGTAAAACAAAAACCACCCAAACACTGGGTTGTTACGTCTGACCCAGGATCTGAGTAAAACAAAAACCACCCAAACACTGGGTTGTTACGTCTGACCCAGGATCTGGGTAACACAAAAACCACCCAAACACTGGGTTGTTACGTCTGACCCAGGATCTGAGTAAAACAAAAACCACCCAAACACTGGGTTGTTACGTCTGACCCAGGATCTGGGTAACACAAAAACCACCCAAACACTGGGTTGTTACGTCTGACCCAGGATCTGGGTAACACAAAAACTACCCAAACACTGGGTTGTTACGTCTGACCCAGGATCTGAGTAAAACAAAAACCACCCAAACGCTGGGTTGTTACGTCTGACCCAGGATCTGAGTAACACAAAAACCACCCAAACGCTGGGTTGTTACGTCTGACCCAGGATCTGAGTAAAACAAAAACCACCCAAACGCTGGGTTGTTACGTCTGACCCAGGATCTGAGTAACACAAAAACCACCCAAACGCTGGGTTGTTACGTCTGACCCAGGATCTGAGTAAAACAAAAACCACCCAAACGCTGGGTTGTTACGTCTGACCCAGGATCTGGGTAACACAAAAACCACCCAAACGCTGGGTTGTTACGTCTGACCCAGGATCTGAGTAAAACAAAAAAAACCCAAACGCTGGGTTGTTACGTCTGACCCAGGATCTGAGTAACACAAAAACCACCCAAACGCTGGGTTGTTACGTCTGACCCAGGATCTGAGTAACACAAAAACCACCCAAACGCTGGGTTGTTACGTCCGACCCAGGATCTGGGTAATACAAAATCTACCCAAACACTGGGTTGTTACATCTGACCCAGGATCTGGGTAACACAAAAATTACCCAAACACTGGGTTGTTATGTCTGACCCAGGATCTGAGTAACACAAAAACCACCCAAACACTGGGTTGTTACGTCCGACCCAGGATCTGGGTAACACAAAAACCACCCAAACGCTGGGTTGTTACGTCTGACCCAGGATCTGAGTAACACAAAAACCACCCAAACACTGGGTTGTTACGTCTGACCCAGGATCTGGGTAACTCAAAAACGACCCAAACACCGGGTTGTTACGTTTGACCCAGGATCTGTGTAACGCAAAAACTACCCAAACACCGGGTTGTTACGTCTGACCCAGGATCTGAGTAACACAAAAACCACCCAAACACTGGGTTGTTACGTCCGACCCAGGATCTGGGTAACACAAAAACCACCCAAACGCTGGGTTGTTACGTCTGACCCAGGATCTGAGTAACACAAAAACCACCCAAACACTGGGTTGTTACGTCTGACCCAGGATCTGGGTAACTCAAAAACGACCCAAACACCGGGTTGTTACGTTTGACCCAGGATCTGTGTAACGCAAAAACTACCCAAACACCGGGTTGTTACGTCTGACCCAGGATCTGGGTAACGCAAAAACTACCCAAACACTGGGTTGTTATGTCTGACCCAGGATCTGGGTAACACAAAAACCACCCAAACACTGGGTTGTTATGTCTGACCCAGGATCTGGGTAATACAAAATCTACCCAAACACTGGGTTGTTACATCTGACCCAGGATCTGGGTAACACAAAAATTACCCAAACACTGGGTTGTTATGTCTGACCCAGGATCTGGGTAACACAAAAACTACCCAAACACTGGGTTGTTATGTCTGACCCAGGATCTGAGTAACACAAAATCTACCCAAACGCTGGGTTGTTACGTCTGACCCAGGATCTGGGTAACACAAAAACTACCCAAACTCTGGATTGTTATGTCTGACCCAGGATCTGGGTAACGCAAAAACTACCCAAACACTGGATTGTTATGTCTGACCCAGGATCTGGGTAACGCAAAAACTACCCAAACACTGGATTGTTATGTCTGACCCAGGATCTGGGTAACGCAAAAAACTACCCAAACGCTGGGTTGTTACGTCTGACCCAGGATCTGGGTAACTCAAATAATAAGGTTTTTAGAGTTTTTAGAGATTCCCCACAAAACAGACTAGAATCTTTTTGTATTCTTGTAAACCTTTTTTTAGCTATTTTCATAAAATTGATTCAAACAAATCTTGTATAGCTCACACTTTATTTTTTTATTTTATTTTTTTCTATTATTATCTGTATTTATTGACACAAAAGATGTAATATTTGGTCATATTCAGATTATTTGATCAAATTATCAGAGCATCGATATTCTAAATGAGTAATACTCTGATTATTAAATATGTAGAGTGGATTATTTGACAGTACAGACTGAATACAAAAAAAAAAAAAAAATGAAATTAAGGAAGAGAATTGCACGAAAAGAGAGAGCAGAATTTGATTGTTTTTATGGGATGTGGTGCTGGATATTTCAGTAGCCCAGGAGTGTGTGAATGTCTATCAGAATGATGAATCAGAAAGTAATGGTCATGTAAATGTGGATCCACACTGGTTGAGATGCTGGAGCTCAACATACAGCTCTGACATTTGGAAGGTAAATAATTGAAAGAGGTCATACACCCTTTGCAATGCAGCCATTTTGTGTTAGTCTGGTTTAAAGGAGCTGTAATGAGAGGAGAACAGCTGCTCTGGATTCTGCTGATGTCTTGAAGGTTGTTTAATGCACATTCAGCTGTGTCTTTCACCTTGACGTCATCCACCGGTCGGCCGGTTAGACACCTGCTCGGAGGAAACGGCGATTGATTTCACATTCCTAGTTATTCATTGTGTTATATGCATGACAGAGCAGAGATTACAATCTCACAGCACATTTCTAGGAGCCAATGATTAGTGCTTTTTTTTTAATCAGAATTGCTCTTTAGTAAACTTCTAGACATGCAGTCTTAATGTAATCCTCCAGCTAAGAAAACCTGCTGAAATATAGAGCTATAATAAAACCCCAATGCCATGTTTGCTAAAGGAAACTGCGGGAATATCTGTTTATTGACTCTGACAAAATGGTATGATTGCTGTATTTGAGTCAAGTCAGTTTTTTTATATAGCACTTGTTTAAAAATCATGTTTATAATATGTCAATGCCTTATAGTGACATTTAGCAGATAATATTATTACATTTTGCATTGATTCAAATAATCAAGTAGTTGAAATTTGCTATAAAGTATGAAGATATAGCTTTACATTAATATACTGTATGTGTGCAGATAAAGTTAGTTATACTTATATCACTGGCTGATAGTATACAGTGGTGTGAAAAAGTGTTTCCTGATTTCTTATTCTTTTGCATGTTTGTCACACTTAAATGTTTCAGATCATCAAACATTTAAATATTAGTCAAAGATAACAAAAAAGGTTGTTGTTATTATTAAGGGAAAACAAAATCCAAACCTACATGGCACTGTGTGTAAAAGTGTTTGCCCCCTAAACCTAAACCTGGGCGTTTGCGATAACTTGCAATGAGCCTTTTATCTCTGTGGAGGAATTTTGGCCCACTCTTCTTTGCAGAATTGTCGTAATTCAGCCACATCTGAGGGTTTTCGAGCATGAACTGCCTTCTCAAGGTCATGCCACGGCATCTCAAGAATCTCAATAGGATTCAGGTCAGGACTTTGACTAGGCCACTCCAAAGTCTTCATTTTGTTTTTCTTCAGCCATTCGGAGGTGGACTTGCTGGTGTGTTTGGGATCATTGTCCTGCTGCAGAACCCAAGTTCGCTTCAGCTTGAGGTCACGAACAGATGACGGGACATTCTCCTTTTTTAGTAGACAGCAGAATTCATGATTCCATTTATCACCGCATGTCTTCCAGGTCTTGAAGCAGCAAAACATCCCCAGACCATCACACTACCACCACCATATTTTACTGTTAGTGTGATGATCTTTTTCTGAAATGCAGTGTTGCTTTTACGTCAGATATAATGGGATACACACCTTCCAAAAACTTCAACTTTTGTCTCATCAGTCCACAGAGTATTTTCCCAAAAGTCTTGGGGACAAGCCTTAATGTTCTTTTTGCTCACCAGTGGTTTTCGTCTTGGAACTCTGCCATGCAGGCCATTTTTGCCCAGTCTCTTTCTTATGGTGGAGTCATGAACACCGACCTTAACTGAGGCAAGTGAGGCCTACAGTTCTTTGGATGTTGTTGTGGGGTCTTTTGTGACCTCTAGGATGAGACCCTGCGCTCTTGAGGTAATTTGGTCGGCCGGCCACTCCTGGGAAGGTTCACCATTTGTGGATAATGGCTCTCACTGTGGTTCACTGGAGTCCTAAAATGGTTTTATAACCTTTTCCAGACTGATAGATCACTATTGCTGTAAGTGAGTGGGAATACTGTATGTATGTGGCTTTAATTGTATAATTCATTATTCTTTCCGTCATTTGGTGATATTGAAGATTATGAAATGTGTATGAGGTCCTGAGTAGTTAGAAATGATATATCTATGTATTTATGTATTTAATTAAGGCTTGAGTCATGAACTATTTTTTTAACGTCTCAGAACCGTATTATTAACCCTATTTTAGTCCATGTTTCTTTGTAAGCTTAGTCACACAAGGCAATTTGGTTTGTTCGCCCACAGACAGGATGAATGGTGTTTATCATCAGGACTTTTGTTAAACAGATATTGTGGACGTCGAACACGAGCGGAAGCTGTTGAAATTCGGAGATCTATTCTTTTCAGTCATGAGTCGTTTTCTTTGCCGTGTGAGAGAGAGAAAGCGTGATTTGATTGTGGTGGAGAATGCGTGATGCTTTTGGACTCATCTGAGAACAGTAAGCAGTGAGGAATGTTTAGTTGATATATTGGTGCATTACATGAGCTCAGTACTGCATTACTGCACCATTATCAGTGTGTGGCAGCATTTCAGGAGCAGGACAGGACAGCGGCCAGATACCATCCCACTTCACTTCTTCTCTTGGGATGTTATCTCAGTCTGCCATGCTGACAAGGACTTAGTACTTGAGCTGCACGATATTGGAAAAAAACTGATGATATTTCATTTTTCTGTGATTATTAAGATGTTAAAACGTACAGGAATAATGTCCACTTCAATAGCATTTTGGGGTGATTTTGTTGGGGAGTTCATTTGCTTAGAAAACTACTACTAATAATAAAAAATATAATAAATAAATTTTTACTCTTTGAAGACTTTTTTAATGGGAAAATCCTTTTAGGGCTGAACAATTTAGGAACGTCACTATAGTAAAATATTCATTGAAGATTATTGCAGTTCTTTTTACAAGAAAATACCATTATTTTAGTTTTTCTCCTTCAAAATGTCATTTTTAAGCGTGTTATTAGCAATTTTTGAGAGGTTTTTTTTCTACACCAGTGCATGAGGTATTAAATCCTACACCAAATTTACATGTATAGTTTTTTTTTTTCTCTTGAGCTTTCATATGCCACATTCCCGCTGTTTTTGACCGATTCAAAATGATTATAAAATAATAATCGTGATTTTATTGTGATTATTAAAAATAAAAATATTAAACAAAATAAGAAATATGTTATAACACTATTGTACTGTAAAATGAAAGATTGAGTAATACAAATTAAATTTTATTTTATTGTAAAATTACAATACTACACTCTAAAAAAAAATCTAAAAATTATTGTATTGCTTGCTTAAAATGGAAATTAACATTAATATGTTTAATTAATAAAAATGTATTATTAAGTTTAATAAATAATTAAATTCATTAAAGTGCGTATTTAATAATGTTCACCTTTTGGTTATTATTGTTCCCTTGTTTCTCATTTTTAATTTTCAATCTATTTTGGGTTCATTTTAAGCCAGCCATATAGTAATTTTTAAACAATAGTTGGATTAAATAAACAACAAACATTTAACCCAACCGCTGGGCTAAAACCACCTAATCGCTGTATTTAACCCAGCATTTTTTTATAGTGTAATATTTAAATTTTTTTGAAAAATGTCTTTTAGTATGGAAATAATAATAGTGAATGTTAAACAGTAGCCGTGACTCTTTTCGAAGTTGTATTTGTCGACACTACATCATATAGGCTGCCTCAGAAATTACAATAATTTGCACTTCTCAAGTCAATTTTGAAATGGTTGCTTTTCTGAAATTAGACATCCTTGATGATGCAACCTTTGAAATGAGACAGTAGATATTCACATGACAGCTGTTTGCTCACCATGTGACTTACTGACTGAATATTACTCACACCTGAGGAAAGTTTGTTGAGGGAGGCCGAATCATGGAGGCTGTGTCCAAAATCACTCCCTGTACCCTTAAATAGGGCACTTTTTTAGGGGAGAGGCATTTGTTGTGATGTCTGAAAACCTTAGTGAACGTATTGTGAGCTCTGATGAACCATATACTGTCGTAGTTGTGTTTATTAGTCATGTTTAAAGCGTTTCAATCTTCTGTTTAGTCAGCTGCAGCGATAGTACGATGCCCATCGTGAACACAATATCAGGTGTGTAAATGCCTCGCTTCACTCTGAAACCGCCAGCGCATATATTTATTCAGTCAAACCGCAGCCATACAAAGCCATATCTCGCTTATGCATTGCTTTGCTTGTCAAAAGTAGAGACAAATAGTGTATGTCCTTTCTGAATGCAGCTCCAGCAGTTGCTGTGTTTTTGCCCCATTACATTCACCCCCAGAGAGGGATTGACCGATGAACTGACCAATTTTTTTTTTTTTTTCTCTCTCAAAGGCTTTGTTGATCTTCTCCAATCAGATCTGATCTTCTGACATGGAGTGACGTGTGTGTGTGTGTGTGTTTTCCGTGTTTTGAGTTCTGAACGTTACAGTGTTTCATAATTCTTTGATCTCAAAAGATCAAAGGAAATCAAACACAAATGTTGCGAGACAAATTGCTTTAATTCTAGGGTTAGTCGTAATTTAATACCTAATGCACTGAAAAAAAAGAGTGAGTTTAACAAAGAAACGACACAATGAAACTTAGTAAATAGCATTTTCGTGGGAAATGTACTCCAAATGTATTCCATGTTAAAAAAAGTGTTTTTTGCTTAAATGTTTTATTCTTGCCGCCTCGTTCTGAAAGCTCCGTTCTGTCCAGCGCTGTTTAAATCCGAGCTTCTCTCATCACTTGTATTTCACCGCAGACGGCCGTTTGCTAATAAATTGTGTTTAAATGCTGATTGTTTTTGCTCTGAATAATCAGTTCTGACTAAACTGCCTCCCATTCATCTGATCCATTGCTTATTTTCCGCCAACCATCGCTGTGGTCAGCAGATCGATCGTGTTCGAGCACCTTTCTCCTGACAAAACGTGGATATGTATGTCGTCGTCTTCCAATTACATTACTTCAACCTATTGTCATTCGGATGAGTGATGCTTCCCTGCTGAGAATCTCACATATTAACACGCGAGTCGGTTTAAAGTCTACTTGTTTGTTGAACGTGTGAGGGACTGAAAAAGGGTGTTTATTTCTGTACTGATGCAAACCTCTCTGATGATGATTGGGGTTTTTTTACGTATTTGCTGTGGATTTTTGCTGAACCTTCAAACTGATGCTTTCCGTGTTCAGATACGTTCAGTTTAACGTTCAGGGTCACTTTGAGTGTCATTGACTACCTAAAGAGTCCTGTATTTCATTTCTATTGTTTTATTCTGTTTATTTTATATTAGTATTTTTTAATTTAGATTTTTTTTTCTTCATATAATCTGACATCAATTTAATGTTTATGGCCAATATGGGTTAAGAGTCAGTTAAATTTTTAGGGTCACTTTAAGTGTAATTTTTTATTATTTTATTTTATTTTAATTTTATGTTAGTATATATTTTTTTTGTATTTACTTGAATATATATTTATTTATTTTTTTGTATTTGTTTTAGATACTTTGACGCATCAGTTTAATGTTTAGTGTCAAATATTTAATTTTTTTTTTTTTTTTTTTTTCTTTTAGTAAGTCATTGACTACCTAAATAGTCTGTATTTTATTTAGACATTCTTTCTGGTTTGTCAGTTTATCATTTAGGGTCACTTTGAGGAAGTCATTGTTGGCCTGACTACATAAAGCGTCCTTTGTTTATATATATTTTAATTTGTGGTTAAGAAGCCGTTTAATATGTTGAGCATTATTCCAAAATAAACTCGTTCAGGGTGAAATAAGAGCCCTATACGCTCTCTCAGGGTTTATTTTTCACTAATGACCGACAGACTGCACGTGATCTCGAAGCCAATCAAATGATTTAAAGTGACCGAATCAATCACCAATGACAGTGAGGAAGTCAGTTTGGGCAGATGTCGCCATATATCACTTTTGTGGTTTCTCTCCATTAAAAGAGCCCTCTCACTCCTCTGATGGGATGGGAAATGTTTTTCTGATCAATGTGAACCACAATGGATTTGACCTATTGACCCCTAAACTGCTGACCTTTTGACCCAATTTCTAGGGTCCGTAGATATTCAGGTTTTAGCACAGACATTATTTTGTAGTTCGACGCATACTGTATGCTCAATGTCTTTGACACGGCGGGTGTTTTTTTAATTTTGCTTGGAAATCAACAATGCCGTTGCAATAATTTTATTTGTGTAGCGTTTTTCACAATATATATTGTTTCAAGCAGTTTTACATATTAATGTTTATAATATCTTAATGTCAGTTTAGAGCTGGGCGATAATATAGTTTACATTTGGCAACAATATAAACAATTTGCTGTGTGGTAAATATTAATTTTACTGTATGCATTTATTTATATTTTTTTTATTTGATTCAATTTACCTGTATTTTTATATAATTGTACATTATTTTTCTTTACATTTTAAGATGATTTTTTAAAAATATTTCAACATTTTTAATTTTTAAAAAAGTATTATATTATCTGTATTTGTATATAATTTTATATATTTTTATTTGCATATACATTTTCTATAATATTTTACATAATTTTAAAAATATGGAAAATATTGCTATTTTATTTTATCTGTGTTTTATTTAATTTTATAGATTTATTTTATTTACATATTTTATATCATTTTAACATATTTTAAATAATAAAGCATTTATTGTTATTGTCCACACAGTTTCTTCAGTTTTCTGCACAACAGAATTTAATTAAGCTTCCACATTGTTGCTGAATAAAAACACATTATGCATCAGACTAGATGCCAATAGTCCAATATCTTGCTTGTTAGTGAGACTAGAATAGTCTGTACAGAGCAGAAAAACAGTTTAAAGTAATTAAATTTCATTATAGTGTCTTAAATTACCAGGCACGTGGCAAAGACCAGCTGATGAAAAAGTCATGGCCTCAGCGTCCGTGTGCTCGTGTGTATTTGAGAGGCTTTTCTTATGGACTGTTGCATAATTAGAGCAGTAAAACTGATGGATTGTTGCTCTTTGTATTCTCTCATGGATGAGAAGGATTCTGGGTAAATGACTACTGTGTGATTTTGTTATAAAACGATAAGTAGCACCCAGAGTCCTTTTTTTCTGGGTGTTTCATTTGCATTATGGCATTTTTCTTCTTGGTAAAGCAAGCGTTGGTTCATTTGTGAAGCCGATAATGTTGGCGGTTTGGAGGCCAGTCCCTTCTCTGTGAGCCGGTCTCAGGATGAAGGGTTTGGGATCATTAAAACATACTCTTTATGCGGGTTGTTTTAGGGCAAATAGGTCTGTGTGTGTTACAATTGTGTGTCAGGCCTGTGTATTACAGTAGTGTGGCAGGTTTGTGTGTGTTGCAGTATTGTGGGAGGTCTGTGTGTGTTACAGTAGTGTGGCAGATCTGTGTGTGTTACAGTAGTGTGGCAAGTCTGTGTGTGTTACAGTAGTGTGGCAGGTCTGTGTGTGTTACAGTAGTGTGGCATGTCTGTGTGTTTCC
Source organism: Opsariichthys bidens (assembly GCA_037194245.1). Taxonomy (NCBI): domain Eukaryota; kingdom Metazoa; phylum Chordata; class Actinopteri; order Cypriniformes; family Xenocyprididae; genus Opsariichthys; species Opsariichthys bidens. The sequence continues at coordinate 29,675,472 of CM074279.1, forward strand.
CTTTCTTACGGTAGTGTGGCAGGTCTGTGTGTGTTACAGTATTGTGGCAGATCTGTGTGTTTCCCTTTGTTACGGTAGTGTGGCAGGTCTGTGTGTGTTACAGTAGTGTGGCAGATCTGTGTGTGTTACAGTAGTGTGGCAAGTCTGTGTGTTACAGTAGTGTGGCAGGTCTGTGTGTGTTACAGTAGTGTGGCAGATCTGTGTGTGTTACAGTAGTGTGGCAAGTCTGTGTGTGTTACAGTAGTGTGGCAGGTCTGTGTGTGTTACAGTAGTGTGGCATGTCTGTGTGTTTCCCTTTCTTACGGTAGTGTGGCAGGTCTGTGTGTGTTACAGTAGTGTGGCAGATCTGTGTGTGTTACAGTAGTGTGGCAGGTCTGTGTGTGTTACAGTATTGTGGCAGGTCTGTGTGTGTTACAGTATTGTGGCAGATCTGTGTGTGTTACAGTGGTGTGGCAAGTCTGTGTGTGTTACAGTATTGTGGCAGGTCTGTGTGTGTTACAGTATTGTGGCAGATCTGTGTGTTTCCCTTTGTTAAGGTAGTGTGGCAGGTCTGTGTGTGTTTCAGTAGTGTGGCAGGTCTGTGTGTGTTACAGTATTGTGGCAGATCTGTGTGTTTCCCTTTGTTACAGTAGTGTGGCAGGTCTGTGTGTGTTACAGTATTGTGGCAGATCTGTGTGTTTCCCTTTGTTACAGTAGTGTGGCAGGTCTGTGTGTGTTACAGTAGTGTGGCAGGTCTGTGTGTGTTACAGTAGTGTGGCAGGTCTGTGTGTGTTACAGTATTGTGGCAGATCTGTGTGTTTCCCTTTGTTACAGTAGTGTGGCAGGTCTGTGTGTGTTACAGTATTGTGGCAGGTCTATGTGTGTTACAGTAGTGTGGCAGGTCTGTGTGTTTCCCTTTGTTACAGTATTGTGGCAGGTCTATGTGTGTTACAGTAGTGTGGCAGATCTGTGTGTTTCCCTTTGTTACAGTATTGTGGCAAGTCTGTGTGTTACAGTAGTGTGGCAGGTCTGTTTGTTACAGTAGTGTGGCAGGTCTGTGTGTTACAGTAGTGTGGCAGGTCTGTGTGTTACAGTAGTGTTGCAGGTCTGTGTGTTACAGTATTGTGGCAGGTCTGTGTGTTACAGTAGTGTGGCAGGTCTGTGTGTTACAGTATTGTGGCAGATCTGTGTGTGTTACAGTATTGTGGCAGGTCTCTGTGTGTTATAGTATTGTGGCAGGTCTGTGTGTTACAGTATTGTGGCAGATCTGTGTGTTTCCCTTTGTTACGGTAGTGTGGCAGGTCTGTGTGTTACAGTAGTGTGGCAGATCTGTGTGTTTCCCTTTGATACAGTATTGTGGCAGGTCTGTGTGTGTTACAGTATTGTGGCAGGTCTATGTGTGTTACAGTAGTGTGGCAGGTCTGTGTGTGTTACAGTATTGTGGCAGGTCTGCGCGTTACAGTAGTGTGGCAGATCTGTGTGTTTCCCATTGTTACAGTAGTGTGGCAGGTCTGTGTTTGTTACAGTAGTGTGGCAGATCTGTGTGTTTCCCTTTGTTACAGTATTGTGGCAGGTCTATGTGTGTTACAGTAGTGTGGCAGGTATGTGTGTGTGTAACAGTATTGTGGCAGTTCTGTGTGTGTTACAGTAGTGTAGCAGATCTGTGTGTTTCCCTTTGTTACAGTATTGTGGCAGGTCTGTGTGTTACAGTAGTGTGGCAGGTCTGTGTGTGTTACAGTAGTGTGGCATATCTGTGTGTGTTACAGTAGTGTAGCAGATCTGTGTGTTTCCCTTTGTTACAGTATTGTGGCAGGTCTGTGTATGTTACATTTACATTTTACATTTAGTCATTTAGCAGACGCTTTTATCCAAAGCGACTTACAAGTGAGGAAAACAAACAAGCGATTCTTCATGAATTGGCAAATAACACAGGAAGTGCTCACAATACAAGTTTCATACATTGCTCAGTACCATAAGCTAGAGTAGGAAGGGAAAAGGGAAGGAAAGGGTATTTTTTTTTTTTTTTTTTTTTTATGGGGGGATCAAGTGTTCACGGAAGAGATGAGTTTTCAGCTGTCTCTTGAATATTGCCAGGGATTCTGCGTTCCTGATGAAACTAGGGAGATCATTCCACCAGCAGGGAGCAGTGAAGGAGAATGTTCTGGAGAGTGATTTTGTGCCTCTCTGTGACGGTACCACAAGCCTACGCTCCTTTAGTGATCGCAGGCTTCTGGTGGGGACATAGCATTGTAGCAGTGTGTGGAGGTAGGAAGGTGCAGAGCCTGTGGTGGATCTGTAAGCAAGCATCAGCGCTTTGAACTTGATGCGAGCAGCGAGGGGTAGCCAGTGCAGAGAGATGAAGAGGGGCGTGACGTGGGCTCTCTTAGGCTCGTTGAAGACAAGACGAGCAGCAGCGTTCTGGATCATTTGAAGAGGTTTGATTGCACTTGACGGCAGACCAGCCAGAAGAGCATTGCAGTAATCAAGCCTTGAAATGACCAGGGCCTGGACAAGCAGTTGTGTTGCGTGCTCAGTCAGGAAGGGACGGATTTTCCTGATGTTGCGAAGTGCAAATCTGCATGACCGCGCTGTCTTTGAGATGTGGTCTCTGAAGGTCAGTTGGTCATCAAAGATAACTCCAAGATTTCTGGCCGACTTAGATGGGGTGATGGTGGTTGTACCAAGCTGTATGTTGATGTCGTGTTGTAGGGTAGGAGTGGCAGGGAAGACTAAAAGCTCAGTCTTTGCCAGGTTGAGCTGCAGGTGGTGATCTTCCATCCAGGTGGAGATATCCGCCAGACAGCTTGAGATCCGTGCAGCTACTGTGGAATCATCTGGTTGGAAGGACAGGTAGAGTTGTGTGTCATCAGCATAGCAGTGGTATGATAAACCATGTGCCTGTATGATGGGACCCAGTGATGTAGTATAAATGGAGAATAGGAGGGGACCAAGAACTGAGCCCTGAGGGACCCCAGTGATCAGTTCATGAGGTTTGGATACCTCCCCTCCCCAGGCAACTCTGAAAGACCTACCTGTGAGATAGGACTCAAACCACTGAAGTGCAGAACCTGAGATACCCAGTGACGAGAGGGTGGACAGAAGAATTTGATGGTTTACGGTGTCGAAGGCAGCAGATAGATCCAGCAGAATGAGAACAGATGATTTGGAACCAGCCTTTGCAATTCGCAGGGATTCCGTGACGGACAGTAGCGCAGTCTCTGTGGAATGCCCGCTCTTGAAACCAGATTGGTTGACGTCCAGATGGTTGTTCTGTGTGAGGAAGGATGACACCTGGTTGAAAACAACTCGTTCAAGTGTTTTTGATATGAATGGTAGGAGAGAGACAGGTCTGTAGTTGTCCACGAGTGATGTGTTTAGCGTGGGTTTTTTAAGCAGTGGGGTTACTCGAGCCTGCTTGAATGTGGTAGGAAAAGTGCCTGTGTGGAGAGACGAGTTAATAATGTGTGTAAGTGCTGGTAAGAGAGTGGGAGAGATGGCTTGTAGAAGGTGTGAGGGGATGGGGTCTAGAGGGCAGGTGGTGGGATGAGTGGAGAGGAGAAGTTTTGATACTTCCGCCTCCGTGAGAAGGGAGAAGGAAGAGAGAAGAATAGTGGATGAGGAGGGGATGAGTTCCTGTGTGGGTGGTGCAGAGAACTGGCTCCTGATGGCAGATGTCTTGTCGGTGAAGAAATTGGCGAATTGATCAGCAGTTAAAGACGTGGTGGGTGGTGGTGGAGGGGGACAGAGGAGTGCGTTGAATGTCTTGAAGAGTGAGCGTGTGTTTGTAGCGCCGTTGATCTTATCGTGGAAGTATGAGGACTTAGCTGCATGGACTCCCCCAGAAAAAGATGATAGCAGATCTTGGTACAAACCTAGGTCAGATGGGTCTTGTGATTTGCGCCATTTCCTTTCTGCTGCCCTGAGTTTGGTCCGGTCATCACGAAGCGCATCAGATATCCAGGGGTTGGAGGGAGTTGCTTGAGCTGGTCTGGATGCCAGAGGACAGATACTGTCTAGAGAAGTAGATAAAGTGGAGCATAACGTGTTTGTTGCAGTATCTACATCCAAAGATGAGAATTGTGTTTGTGTGGGAAGGGAGGATGACACAACAGAGGATAGATGAGAAGGGGAAAGAGAGCGCAGGTTTCTTCTGAAGGAAACATGTGAAGTGGTTGGTGGTGCACAAATAAGTTTCAGATTGAAAGTGATGAAGAAATGGTCAGAGACGTGCAGAGGTGTGACCAGAATGTTGTCAGTGATACAGTTACGTGTGTATATCAGGTCCAATTGGTTGCCAGATTTGTGGGTGCTTGTAGTGATGAGTCGGTTGAAATCAAATGAAGCTAGGAGAGAGAGGAAGTCAGAAGCACAAGGTTTATCGAGGTGAATGTTGAAGTCGCCCAGTAGTACAAGTGGACTACCATCGTCTGGGAATGAGGACAGCAGCATGTCCAATTCCTCAACAAAGGTACCCAATTGACCTGGGGGGCGGTAGATGAGAACAAGATGAATTTTGACAGGGTAAGTAATTGTAATGGCATGTGATTCAAACGAATAGTTGCTGTATAGAGCAGGGTGAGCTAAGTAGTTCCAATTGTTAGAAATGAGGAAACCTGTGCCCCCTCCTCTTCCTGACTGTCGAGGGGTATGAGTAAAGGTGTAGTTGCTAGAAAGAGCAGCGGGGGTTGAGGAGTCATCTGGACGAATCCATGTCTCAGTCAAGCCTAAGATATTGAGAAAAGAGTTAGTGGCAAAGGCTGGAATGAAGTCAGCTTTGTTAACAGCTGACTGACAATTCCATAGGCCTACAGAAACAGATAGAGGTTGGTTAGGAGAGGAGTAAATAGGACGCAGGTTAGTAGTGTTGCGCTGCCTTCTACGGGTGATAGTGGAGCGTGTACGAGTGACAACAGGAATATATTGAAAGCACATGTTGAGTATGGGAGCAAAGAAAAATGGGGGGGGAAGGGGGATACTTAAGTGTCCTGTCGGTGTCCTTGCTCGGTGGAGTCGCGCAGGTAGAGTCGCAGGTCTTTACACAAGTCGGTCTTCACACAAGGAGGCTGAACACAAGGAGGCTGAACGCTTCCGCTAACGCTTCCGCGCAAGCGCGGACACACTGACTAAATAGCTTGCCTAATAACGTATGAGTGATAACAGCTGGGTCCGCCCTAACAATTAGCTCAGCAAAAGAGTTTCGCCGTGAATGGGCCAAATCGAAACTACTGCAGGAAGCGCACGTACAGCACTTAAGTTCACAGCCCAGCAATGCCAAAAACTAACAACCGCTACAGTTCTTCTAAATGGCAGCGAATACAATTACAGACAGATACAAATCCAAGCGAGAACATACAAATAAGCAAAGAATCGAAACGAATCCTTCCTAGCAGCAAATAATAACTTCGCAATAGAGCCGAAACGGGTATTAGGTAAACACTCACGCGCTCTCGCCGTCTTCAGTGATCTCACGCTTGTCCTACTGTTGTTACAGTATTGTGGCAGGTCTGTGAGTGTTACAGTATTGTGGCAGGTCTGTGTATGTTACAGTATTGTGGCAGGTCTGTGTGTGTTACAGTAGTGTGGCAGATCTGTGTGTGTTACAGTAGTGTAGCAGATATGTGTGTTTCCCGTTGTTACAGTATTGTGGCAGGTCTGTGTGTGTTACAGTATTGTGGCAGGTCTGTGTGTGTTACAGTAGTGTGGCAGGTCTGTGTGTGTTACAGTATTGTGGCAGATCTGTGTGTGTTACAGTATTGTGGCAGATCTGTGTGTGTTACAGTAGTGTGGCAGATCTGTGTGTGTTACAGTAGTGTAGCAGATTTGTGTGTTTCCCTTTGTTACAGTATTGTGGCAGGTCAGTGTGTGTTACAGTAGTGTGGCAGGTCTGTGTGTTTCCCTTTGTTAAAGTTTTTTGGCAGGTCTGTGTTTTTCTCTTTGTGTGTGTTACAATAATGTGGCAGGTCTGTGTATGTTACAGTATGGTAGATCTTTGTTTGTTACAGTAGTATGGCAGGTCTGTGTGTATTACAATAGTGAGACAGGTCTGCTGTCAGGCAGTTTGTGAGAAGAGACGGAGGAGGAGATGTCTTGGTCACACAGTCACTTCAGTCTTCATTCAGCACAAAGCAGCTGCAGTGACATGCATTACTGGAGATCAGAGCTGCTGAACACACTTGTGTCTGTCTCGACACCATCAGGGTTTTCAGATGCTGGCTCTCTGCAGAATATTTATTAGGCCTCAAGAAATAGTTCACCCCAAAAATCACCACTTTCTCATTATTTCAGTATTCAGTATTTTAGTTAATATATAAATGCATTTATTTTATCGCTATATAATTTATTCTTTCATACTGATTAAATTTACTCTTAAATATTTATTTTAAATTTTTATTTTGCATATTTAAAAATTTTATTATTTTAAATAATTCCATTTTTTTTATATAAAAACAAAAATATGAGATATTTACTCACCTAAACATCTCATTTTGTGTTTGCAGTTGTAGGTGGATTATTATTTGAAGGAAGAAATGCCTCCTGCTCTTTATAATACTTTGTTTGCATACACAGATTAATGTCCATTAGTGACTCATCATGTGCATGTGTGTCGATCTCTGTTGCGCTGTCGAGTTTCAACACCCACATCGGTCTGATGGTAACACCCGCAGGGCAGATGAGCGATGCGCCGGACTATCAAAGCTGAAATCTAATCTGTGTGGTGAGATTAACCCGTGACACAGCAGCACCGGGCCACACAAACGTCCTAATGAGCGGCCCACTTGTAAATGGCTTTGGGACGGGCTGAGACGCCACTTACGGCCAGATAGAAGAGCTGTCAGTGTGTGAGATTGGACCGTCATGCACGACATAATCAAAAAGCGGAGAGAGACTGCACTGCGATGGACGAGTAGAAAGCCGCTTACATAAGACCATGCACAAATGATGATGGATTCTGGTGCGCAGAATCGCGTTTTTTGTTACACACGTAGCCGGGAAGGGGAAAATGTGCTTACTTAATGCCACAATGTGTCCAGGTCACATTTCAACCAAAAATTAAAAGCGAAAAAAAAAAAATGAAGGGTAAATCTTTTTTTCCACATTGTGACATTATTTTCATGATAATTAAGCACAATATCCACACCAATTCGCATTTTAATTTTTAGTTTTTCTCCTTTTCATCAAATATTAAAAAATAAAATTAATAGTAAATGGTAAAATGACTGTGATGCAATGCAGATTAAATAAAAATGGTCTTTTTTTTCTCTTATTTAAGAATCACAAAATATATTTTGTTTTGAGAAACATGCCTATTTTAACATGCTAAGTTTTAATTCACTTATTTTCATGACAATTAAGCACATTTTCCACCCTAGTGTCATTACTGTCATGCATGCGACTGCGGTCTGTCAGAGATGCGCATGTTCTCAATGAAATTAGAGAATGGATAGTCCTGGATGTCGATTGGCCACACCGGTGTTTCAGTGCTTCAGTAACGGCTTCATAATATTTCACTGTTGCACACTAAAGAGAGATGGTTTGATAAATATTAATTTGCACATCAGCCTCCCTGGAAATGTCTCTGTCTCAAAGCCGCAGACATATTAATATGGGCACACTGGTGCTCAGATGCACAGCGGTGTGTTTTCAGTATTCTCAGAAGCTGCCGCTGATTTACTTTGGCAAATGGAGCATTTGTGCTGAAGAGATGTGGAAACACTGTGGCTTCTCAATGGACGCCTCCGCCGTGTGTGAGTCCGCTCTCTGAGCCTGCTGTTTTCAGAACAGATAGAATAATCTCATGGAAATATGTTTAGGGCACATTTCAGCACAAAATCTTTTTTTTTTTTTTTTTAAGCATTGTGACGTTAATTTCAGTTGAGACCTAATTCTCATGATTTTTAATAAACTATAATTTCTCAATGGTGATACTCATTCTCGACACAGTAAAAAGACTTTAAATTATTAAATTACGCAGGACAATAGATACCACTTTTATTTACTTTATTTATTCATTTGCATTGTAGCATTTAGTTTTATTGTTGGAAAATATTTGTTAAGAAAATAATAATAATAAATATATTAAAAGTTTTATTCCTTAATGTTGTTGTTTTTTCTTTATTTAAAAATATTTTGCTTTGAAGATGATGCATATTTTAAGGCTATTAAGTTTGTGAATTTATTTTCATGGTAATTAAGCATATTTTTTTTCCACCCCAGTTCTCATTACTGTAATGCATCTGTATAATTTAATAGTTAGGTTTTATCAATACAGTGCATAAAAAAATGTATGTTAAACATCACTTTATGGAGTTTATTGCCTTTTAAATCAGCTTACTACTACCATCATTTATAAAAAAAAATACATATATATTTAATTTAATTTATTTATAAAATATTTATTTATAAATAAATATTACATTTATAAATCTCCATATACTTAAATATTTATTTATATTTATTATTTATTTAATCCATATATAAAGTTAAATATTTAATTCATCAGCATACAAATGCATTTATTTAATAATATACTGATTAAATCATGATTTGTGAATAATTTGCTATTGATGTATATACAGTATTTATTTATTGTTCAATTATTTATTTAGAATTATTATAATGAGAGGGGTGAATGTGCTTTTCTGTCATGAAAGTAATGTCGAAATACTCTTTTTCCTTTAAAACATAATCTCCTATTTTAATGTGAAACGTGTTTTTTGAGACTCACCCGGTCAGTTTTATACCATAAAGGCGTTTCTTGACGGTAGCAGTTGTGAGTAATGGCTTGAGTTTATGACTGATAATGCCTCATAATTGCTCTGCTAAAATACATTCTTCTGGCAGCTGCACAGCTGATGTTCATTCTGATCGGCTGACAGATGCTCATCACGGCGTTCGTTCGCTCGTCTGTGCTGTCGTTTCCCCGAACCCGGACGCACCTGTGCATGCAGCTGCCGGGACGTTTGCGCCTGTCACCGGAGGATATTCGTGTGCGTTCGTGAAAACAAAACTACAGTAGGCCAATTAAAGAATTAGCTGTTTTAGACTCACAGCCGTATCTAGAGAGCAGAAGACTTGAGGACGCAGGACTCTTTCGGCACACAAAACCCATTTGACGTCCTTTAATCTCTCCTCAACAGCATCGCACGCATCTTGACAGTGCTTTTCGGAAAGTAGCTGCATCATTTCAGCATTTGTTACCCACAGCGTCATCCTGGCCAGCGACAGTCAATTGAAATGCACATGAAAGCAGTCGGCAGGCGATCATCAAGGTCTCGTAAGGCTCTGATCTGTCTGTATTGATGGCGTCTTGCTTGTGTAAATGATTAAAGTCAATCAGCGCTCTGCCTGGAGATGTTTATATCGGAGCCCTTTCCCGTTTCCATCAGAGACGCGCTTTCATTACGTGCAAACAAATGGAGCAGCTTTGCTGTGTGTTCGGCTAATGTATTTGAAAAAAGGTGCCTTCTGCTCTCATCAAACCCTCAAGTTAATCAATCTCTCAAAATTTGTCGCATTTCACCCCTCAATGAAGAACAAATTCATGAAGAAAAATGAGCCGGTTTTGAGGACCATTAATATTTTGCATTGTGACATTCATTTCTTCTCAAAATAAAGCACATTTTCCTTTAAATTTTGGGAATCAAATGGTGCATTATTATTATTATCGGTGAGTCGCATTAAATTCTCATTACTGTAATATTGTCTGTTCTGTTTATTATTCTACATATATTAGGGATGGTAAGATTCACCGATGTTAATAATGCGATGCATTGATTTAAATTGTGTACATCGGTTACAAGTTGCCATTTGCATCGTTTTTAACACATTTGCATCGGCAAAAAATTATTTATTTATATATAATGATGGTTGCACCCAAGAAAGTACTGGGTAATACAAATTAAATGGGTTAGGTTTAGGGGTAGGATCAGGGTTATTACTGTTATAAGTATATAGTATGTACATGGGGAACAGGACTGTAAAATAATTATTATCAGGGCTGGGTGGGTCACTTTCACTTTCAATTCACTACAGATTACAAAATACATGCTTTAAAAAGTCATTTGTAACGTATTTTGTTGAGGCAGGAGCTCTCCGCCAAATTTTTCAAATCTCCCTCTTGAAATCGCGATTATGCGATTTAATGCATAATCAGCAAAAGTCTGCATATTTATGCAGGGGTCGCATTTTTTCAAATACGCCACACTTTCGCCGCATAAATTGCCGATTTCAGGAAGCAAAATAGGCTGGCATGATTTCATTTGGTTGCAAAAAAGTCACGTATATCTTTGCAGAAAGTTGAAAAACATTGCGTTTACTTCACACAAGTAAAGCACCGTTATTTTCCCCCTGTTGCCATGGGAACCTTATGAAGTGACGTAATTAATGAACATCATCTGCAAACCCCGCGGTGAAACCGTGATGAAGCACGCAGATCATTCTCATTTGCCAAAAAAAATAAGCGCAAAGACCGCGAGAAGCAGTTTCCCAGTGTGTCACATGACAGTGACGGCAAATTATTCTGCACTCCGTGCAACTGCGTGTCGGACCGCAGACGGAAGTCGACGCTGGAAAACCACTTTGCCACCGCAAAACATTTGAGCATGGTTAAGCTACAGAACTTTTTTGACTCAATGTTTTGTAAGTTTGAGCCACGTGTTAATGAAGGTCTGAAATAAAACAGAACGAGAACTTCAGTATTCTGTGATTTAGTAGCTTGAAGTGATCAGAAATGACTCTTGACATGAAGGTAGTATCTAGTGAGAACAGGGTGTTGAGGTGAATCACCTTTTTTTCCTCTTTTGCATCAAACCGCAATTTCATCGCATACAATTGCAAAACTATCCCACATATTCCATCGCATTTTTTAAGAAAACGTGCCGCAAAATCAAGAATATTTGCCCACAGCAATCACAAAAAATCTGCGTTTTTCTAGAGGGACTGCCTAATGCTGATTGGTTACACGTTTGTTGTTTGTGTCGGCAACTTCCAAACAGCGTTAAATATAGATTAATCCTACTAAATCTACTAAACAGCAGTGAGTTCTCTCTCTCTTCTCTTGGTTTATTAACATTAATGACACAGACGGCGGCAGGTTTATTAGGCTACTGTCACTTTAAGACCGATTCCCAATATACTCTTACATCAAGTGAACACTTAAGACACAAAAACGACTATGTTTCATCGAATACTCACCAATTTTGACATATTACCGTGTGTATTTGACCCGAAATGAACCCGAATCCTAAAGTTCACTTTGCTTGTCCCTGTCCCATGCACAGAAAGCCGCTTGGAGAACAGCATCTCTTTTGTGGCTTAACGCAGTTTTAATAACTTTTTATTAACTGAACACATCCTTAAGTTTAACAACATTAGACTCTATTTTAAGACATTTATTGATCTGGTTTGGATGTTAAAATTGGGCCTTTAGGGAGAAAAGAAAGCGCAGCTCTGTGAAGGAAGAAAAACGCATTAAAATATCACAGCCCGGTAACGGTTGGCACCTGAGCGAACGATGTCTGAAAAGTTCCGCCGCAAAATACACCTCATAAAAGCTGCGTTTGCTTCGTGTTATTTTCTTTTTTGGTCCAAACCGAAAGAACCAAGTGGTCCTAAAAATAGGCTTTATTTTCTTTCTGGAAATTCCAAATGATTATTATTTATTCTTCAGAGGTTTTGTGAGATTCGCCCATGGGCTGTTTTTCTGCGTTCAGCGTGTTCTACAGACAATTTCTCGTTGTCACGCTTAAGCAAGGCTGGAATATTAAAAAGATTCTTAAAGGACTTTCTCCCCTGTTAAATACAGCAGCACCTCGTTCACCCTCTTCATGCCATCATTTGGTTAATAGCTTCTGAAGGACACGCGTGTAGTAAAACGCATATGAAGGACGGGGGACGTGTCAGTGCTGAATGTTAATGTGGAGGTGGGTGTTCACGCGCTCCTCACACCTTCTCTCATCCGCTCCCCGGCCTGCCTTTGTAACGCTCGTTGTTGCGTAATCTCGCCGGTAATTTGTGCGAGTGTGAATTGGACGATTGTTGAAATCGTACTGTTACGCAACCGAGCTTCTGTTAATCGTCTTCAAAATTATGCGAGGTCAGTGCATTTTCAGACGGATCGTATCACCGTTTCTCACTGTTGTTGTGGTGGGAATCAGCCTAACGTCTGGTTGAAGTCTGATCGTCTTCCTCTATACACTGTTACTGTAAATTACTGTAAATTTTACAGTATAATACTGGCAGCAGGGTTGCCAGCCAGTTACTGTGAAATTTACAGTAGTGTTACTGTAATTTAATCTACAGAATTTCCCTGTATTCTCTGATTACAGTAAATAACTGTTTTTTTTTTTTTTTTAATTACAAAGGGTAAATATTCTGTAAATTTGAGTCAAACCAACAGAATGCATTGCAGTTTACAGCAATATGCTGTATTATTAAAAAACAGCCAGCGGCTGTAAAATAATGCTGTAATTTTTACAGTAACTCATTACAGTGTAAACATCTGAAATGCTTCCAATCATCATACCACTAAAACTAGAGAGCTGCTCTAGTGTGCTTCATTATCTCGCTGAGACATATTATTTTTATGCGTTTAATGCGGTTGTAAAGATTCCATTGATGTGCATTACAAGTGTTTCATCATGTAAATATCAGCATCTGCAACATATCTAATAAAACTGAGACGTTTTTTCCCTCCATATTCTCGTATTGTCATAAATAAGCCTTATGCATCAAATATGACACCCAAAAGGGTTCAAAAATGTGATTTTTTTTTTTTATGTGTTATGTGATTTTTAATAAAAAGATAATCTCATTTTCAATTGTGACTGAGTAAAAAATCAGGATATTTTTAGTGTTTTTATACACAAATTATATATTTGAGGCACTGCCAGATTGTAGTGTGTAATTATTCAATCATTTGTCCTGTTTTAATAGCATGTCAGACGGAAACAGACTGAATATTTACTGGAAATGTTTGATTTATCAGTTATATGTATTAAACCACACACCGGTTGTGTGTTTCAGATCAGTGTCCTGAGAAGATCTTATGTTTTTAGCCATTATATTACACTTTATTTATTTATTTTGCAATGCATTACAACAAATGTTACATGATTAATCTAGAATAACATCAATAATTTCTGTAATATTCACAGTCCTGATTAAAATGACTTGTAATGAAGGTCTGTTGTCTTTGATATTTTATGTTTCCCATTTGATTTGATGAGCAATACATACCGTCCTTTGTTTTATGAGGTTAATAATCTCAGTATTGATGTGTTATCAGTGTTGCCGTGTTGTGCTGGTCTGATCTCATTTTTAGTTTAGATGCCTTTTCTAAGTTTTCATAGCAGCCTGTTTCATAAGAGGATCAAGCCTGCGAATGTTCAGGCCGCCAGCCAGAGGATTTGTGTGTGTGTGTGTGTGTGTGTGTGTGTGTGTATTAATCCCTCGCCTAGTTTATGGAGATGAATATTTACAAGTCCTAGTACTCATGTATTTCTCCCACACTGAGCAATTCATACCTCGTCTCTTTCTCTCCTGAAAATAATTTTACTTTTGCCGTCGATGGTTGATCCAGACGGGTGCAGGTCAAAGGTCAGAAGATATTCAGATCCCTTTGATGAAATATCAGAACACGATTCACTTTAAAGTAAAGGTTGAAATGTTACATCCTTCTTTAATCTTAATATTGCTGGAAATAAGCCCAAAAGGCCACCTGAGTGACGTGACGGGGTTTGTGATGTGAATATAACATCTAGTTCGTGTTTAATCTCGCGTGAGCAGGTTTCGTGTGGTCGCGGGCTCACCTGTCGATGTGTGTGTGTGGCAGGAATATAATCTTGATTAATGATGTTAAACGTCTTACTGAGAGGAAAAGGAGAATGTTAGAGATATCAGACTGACAAGAATGTATCGTTTTGTCATATTTCGGGTTGTTGCGAGTGTCTCTGAGAGAGTGTCAAATCAAGTCACCTTTATTTCTATAGTGTCGTACACAAAACAGATTGTTTCATAAACTTATGAAAATTAATGATTCAATGATGCATCAAATTCAATTCAGCAATAAAGCAGTGTTGTCATCAACCAATAGTGTCAGTGCGGTCAAATCTAATATTGTTGAATATTAAGTGTCCACTACTAAAGCCAACAGTGACGGTGGCAAGGAACCCAAACTCCAACAGGTGACCAAAATGGAACAAAAAAACCAAAAAAAAAAAACATGGGAAGAAATCAGGCTCAGTCAGGAGCAACAAACAAACACAGTGTGTTTATGCACTTATAACACTTGTTTTATTGTTCCGTCACTAAAAAAAACGTAAAAGTGTGTTTGCAAAGCTTGCGCCAAAACGCGATTGATTTACCAAAGAATTCACAGTGAAATACAAATAAATAAAGCTCAACTGAGACATTCACAATGTTGAAAATAAATAACCATATTCCGTAATATTATTTGTAGTCCTGTATCGCTCTTCTCTTCTCTTCTCTTCTTGTCTCTAAGTGTGCGTTCACACTTATCATGTTCGGTTCGATTAAAACGAGCGTGGTGTGATTTGCTCAGTTAGTGCGGTTTGTTTGAACATATGTGAACGCTGCCATCCGAACCCTGAACAGCTAAAAAGATGCGTCTCGGTCCGCTTCCGAACGAACTCTGGTGCGGTTCGGTTGATATATGAACGCAACACGGACCAAAGACGTGTAAACAAACCAAAAACAGGACTTGATGTCACAAGATGCGATGCTACACGTCAGCTGATTTGACGAGGCGGGAAGATCGGTGTGTCCAAAATGAGTCGAGGGCAAACGTGGAGCAACGAGGAGGTGAAGTGCCTCATCAATATTTGGTCAGTTTTGAATGTTTTGAACATTTTGTGAGCTCTTCGTGAGTTCTCAGCTGGTAAAAATAAAGCATATGTACGCGCATAAAATGATGGTGTTTAATCCAGAACACAGCGTTGTTTTGAATGTTCGGGAGTGAAGCTCCGCCGTGAAATATACGTCATAAAAGCCGACCAATCAGGTCGTGACCGTATCTCTACGCCTTTGGTTCGGTAACTTAAGGTTCGCTGTTAAAAATGCCAGTGTGAACGCTAAGCGGACCAGGACTATATGTTTTGTTTTTGTTTTTTGGTCCGGACCAAACCAACCGAACTACAAGTGTGAACGCACACTAACACACTGGTGGGCGGGGCTAACGTTGCAACGATGAAGTAGGCGTTGATTTCTTCTACGGAGGCGGAGTTTCACCACCATAGGCACATTCCAGGATCTGGGTCTGGGCCTGGTGTCAATAAAAGCTTTTATTGGACTAACAAGGAAGTTTTCAGTTCTGAAACTTAGAGATATTCTTATAGCACGATGACCTCTTATATAAAAGCTAAAGCTATTTCTCAATTCCTTAAGGATTGGTGGTCTGGTCTTGGTCTCGACTAGTTCATAGCTAATGCAAGAGTGCCTCATGACTCATGACCAAACAGAGCTATTTGGTGATTAAGTGGTCTTGAGTACAACCCTAGTAGGCGGTCAAGTACTCTGACCTTTCTTCTGACTCAATGTTTCTTCCTGCATCGTTTATTGGTCGTGTCTCGGTTTGTCCTTGTGCATGAGGGCTTGTAACCTTCACTTGTGTCACGCTTTCTCACTGTCTTGTCATTCATCTGACTTCCCCTCTTTCTGTATCTGCTCCTTCACTAAACTCAGGGTCATGTAGGACACAATTAAACGCTGCAGTCAGTGAAAAGCCGCCTTGTACCGCTGCTGGCCCTCGAGTCCCACACACACACACACACACACTCACTCACACTCACACATACACACTCTCTCACACACACACACTCACACACACTCTCGCACACACACACACATATTCACTCACACATGCACACACTCACGCACACACTCTCACACACACACTCACACACACACTCTCTCTCACACACACTCTCACACACTCTCTCTCACACACACTCACACACACTCTCTCTCACACACACACACACTCACGCACACACACTCACACACACTCTCTCTCACACACACACACACACACACACTCACACACACACTCACTCACAGACACACTCACACATACACACACTCGCACACACACACACACACTCACACACACACATACTCACTCTCACACACACACACACACTCTCTCACACACACACACACTCACACACACACACACACACGCACACACACACACTCACTCACACACACACACTCACACATACACACACACATTCACACACACACACAAACACACACTCTCACACACACACACTCTCTCTCACACACACACACTCTCTCTCACACACACACACACACACACACACACTCACACACACATACTCACTCTCACACACTCACACACACACACACACTCACTCACACACACACACTCTCACACACACACACATTCACACACACACACTCACTCACACACACACTCTCTCTCACACACACACACTCTCTCTCACACACACACACACTCACACTCGCACACACACACTCACACTCGCACACACACACACACACACACACACTCACTCTCACACACTCACACACACACCTACACACACTCACACTCTCACACACGCACACACTCACGCACACATTCACACACACACTCTCACACACACACACTTACACACACTCACTCTCACACACTCACACACACTCTCACACACACTCACTCACACACACTCTCACACACACACTCACACACACTCACTCTCACTCACACTCTCTCACACACTCACACACACTCTCACACACACACACACACACACACTCACACTCACACACACTCTCTCTCACACACACACACACACACACACTCTCTCTCACACACACACACACACACTGCTTCAGCAGAGTCTTAATGCGTTTGTATGTGACCTCTGGTGTGGTTGTGATGGTTATTGTCTAGTAAATGGGTCACAGGATCTTTACACACTCACACTGGCACGTTCTGCAAATTGGCCTGTTTGTTATTTTATGGGACGTTTGCCGTTTTTGCAATGTCTGATTTCATTATTTTTATATTCTATGTATTATGCCATGACTTTCACTTAACTTTCAAATAAATCCTAATAACATTTAACCTTACTTAAATATACATTTGAAAATATCCTCACACTAATTAATAACTCCTAATAAATATATCCAACTTTATCCGAATACATGCAGTACACTCACATAAAGCTATATACACACACACATATATATATATATATAGTATTTATATATATTTATATATAGCAAATATAAACTGCTTGATTGTTTATAATTCCTAAATGTAACTGTAAACTATATAGTCACCCATTTCTATATACGAAGCTGTATATATGAGTATAACCAGCTTTATCTGTATACATACAAATGTATATTTATATACACATAAATTGTGTATAAAGTGATGTAATTTCCTGGATGTTAAAATTATGTAATTTTCTCTTCTTTCAAATGGGAAAGATCACGCAGTGACAGGATGTTCCGTTAAATCTTATCATGAAAACTATTAATGTTTATTGCTTTAATGCTTTAAACAAGGAATGGGACACTGACATGAGTCATGAGTCTTTGTTGTCATGGTAACACAGCATCTGCGCGTCTGATGTTCGTGCCGGAAACTGACTCTCTGTCTGTCTGTCTGTCTGTCTGTCTGTCTCACAGGATCTGAAGAAGGTGCTGTCGTTCCCTCCGTATCCGGGAGAGTTCCTGCACCCGGTGGTTTACGCCTGCACGGCTGTCATGCTCCTCTGCCTGTTTGCCTCCATCATCACCTACATAGTGCACCACAGGTAGGGCATTAAAAAGGTTTGTTTAAATATCCTACAACAGGTTTACGTGCACCCAAGGTCAAAAAACACTTTATTTTCTCATAATATCCGTTGAAGCACCAGCTGTTTTCTCACAGTCTTCCTTCTCTATAAACCGCCCCTTTCCTGCTCTGCTCTGCTCTGATTGGTCAGATGGCCCAGTCTGTTGTGATAGCTGAATTTCAACTCTTCCTCAGCACTTCCACACTTCCTCAGTTTTACAGTATCAATCTCATCAAAATGCATTTGTTTTGGCAGCAGAAAACAGCGTCGTCTTGACACGAACAACACAATCTAAACTCTTCCAGCCTCAGCCACAGTGTTTGAGGGCGGGGCAAAGCAGATGCTGATCAACCAATGAAGATCATTATGCAAATTAGTTACAAACCTATGCAAGTTTAGCATTTTCTGAAGACCATTCATGACTGTTTATGTTGCTTTTTTCATTTATTTATTTTTTGCTACCTTGATTTATGGTCATTTTTATCGGAGATATTTGTGACGTTACGTGATATTATTGATATTATACGCTGATTTTGCGATTACATGAGGCATGATTAATTTCAGCAAGTTGTACTTTCAACGTTCCTTCTGATGTTCATCCATGTTTATCTGGTGCTGTAACTAAAGGGGAAGAGATGATCAGTTCACAAAGTGGCTTTTTCCATGTTTATCTGGTGCTGTAACTAAAGGGGAAGAGATGATCAGTTCACAAAGTGGCTTTTTCCATGTTTATCTGGTGCTGTAACTAAAGGGGAAGAGATGATCAGTTCACAAAGTGGCTTTTTCCATGTTTATCTGTCTAATGTTGTTGTTTAAGCATGAAAAAGATTTCCAAAGTCCCTCCAGCGAGAGTTCTTCTCTATATCAGTGTCTCAGTTTCTGAACTTCCTGAAACGCCTCCATTCTAGTCTTGAGTTTTCTTCCAGGAACGAACACGCCATAATATTCCTCATTTAAATAAGGGGCGGGGCCTGGTCGAGTTCGTAGAGTGCTGAGACTGGCGGTTATGGTAAGGGGCGGGACATGTCCCAAACACTCCCAACACCCTGATCCAGCTGACCAATCAGAGCACAGTGTGCTTTTCAGAAGGAGGGGCTTCAAACAGGGGAACTAAACAGAGCGTTACTGACAGAATGGGAAGAGAGGAAAAAAATAATAATGTGTATTTTGAACATCCAAACATGAAAACCTATTGTAGCAGAGCCCAGAAACAAAATTGATACTTTGAAAAGGCGGCATGTGTAAATGTTCTAAATGTTGCAGCTGTGACTTACACTTCAATAGTTCAGCTTTATTGATCCTCCATCGTGAAGACACTCATGAGTCAGAAGTGGACGGCTTTAAACGCTCCGTCTGTCAGATTTCACATCCTGTCACACTTCTGCTCCGCAGCTTTCATCTCAGTCCGCTGTTTGTTTTTCTTCCGACTGCTCGGCTGTGACTCAGATGTATCTCGTCTGTGTTTGTGTGAGCTCTAGATGTACATTCCTTCATTTACAAGCCAGACGCTTGAGATGAAATCAGTCCATCATCAGGGCTTTGGGGAAATCACACTCCAGCCACAAAATCGCGTGAATTTCGTGTCATCTTATCTGCAAATGAATCTTTATTGAGTTCTCGAGTAAACATCTGAGGCTAATGTGTCTCTTTAAGAGATTTAATCATGATGGAATGACCTGAAGTTCACCACAGACATCTAGAGCACACTATAAAGTCTACTTGATTGTGTTTTAAGATGTGTATTTGAGCTGGAATGAAGAAAATGGTGTTTTTGTTTTGTGAGTTCAGTCCTCACTAGGATATTTTTTGTCTTTGAAGTATTAAATTATTAAATATTTACACTAGTGTTTAAAGGTTTGGTGCATGTACCTTTTTTTTTTTTTAAAGAAATTAATATTTTCATTCAGCAAGGACACTTGATCAAAAGTGACAGTAAATACATTTATAATGTTACAAAAAGATTCTATTTCAAATAAATGCTGTTCTTTTGAACTTTCTATTCATCAAAGAATCCGTAAAAATAAAAGGTATCACAGTTTCCACACAAATCTGAAGCTGTTTTCAACATTGATAATAATCAGAAATGTTTCTTGAGCAGCAAATCATCATATTAAAATAGGATCATGTGACTCTGAAGACTGGAGGAATGATGCTGAAAATTCAGCTTTGATCACTGGATATAAATTACAGTTTACTATATATTCACATAGAAAATGGCAATAATATCTCACAATTTTTACTGTATTTGTGATCAAATAAATGCAGCCTTGATGAGCAAAAGTGACTTTGTTCAAAAACATTAAAAAGCCGTACTGACTCCAAATTTTTTAAACCATGGTGAATATTAAATGTATGATAAGGTCAATGAACTAAGTCAGCTAGTGAGTCTATAAAAGGAAATATCACTTCAGTGTTGATGTCACAGTCGTGAGTCTGACAGGCGTATCCATCACAGCATGATTGTATTTGGCTGCTGATCCTGCCAACTTTATCAAGAGTGTAAATGGAAATGCTGTGAGACCTATTTAAAGTCCATCAGATCGTTTTTTTTCCTGCAGGCTGTGAGACATGCTTGAGTCTCTCTCTCACACACACACACACACACACACACTGGTAGCGCTGTATGGAGTGATGCCAGGGTAAAGCTCCTGACCCAGAGAGACGCCTCACCTGTTCATTCAGCCGAGCAGAGCATGATTTATGGGCTCTCAGAGAGGAAATCTGTTCCAGAACTTACAAAGACAGTGTTTTAAGGCGTCATGGGCAGTGGGTTCATGTGATTTTTGTAATGACTTTTAATTTAAGCTAAGCTAGTAAGAAACTGGCCGTATGGATCTACTCGCTCTGAGAGGAAATAAAAAGGAGGGCAAGTGATTTCAGGTTGTAAAATTTGATAGTTTGGAACGAGATGTTGAGCTCATGGTGACGTCCACTGTATACACATACATATATAATAAAATGTATGTGTATATATACACACACACAAATTAAATTATATAATTCAAAATATTTATAAATAAACTTATTATTTTTATTATTTATTTTTAATAAACTATTTTTATGTATTTTTAGTGTTTTGCATATTTTATATTTATATTTAAACATACTAAAATATTAAATGAAATGTTTATTTATATATATATTTTTTTAAATTAAATAAATATTAAAATAACAAATATTATTTGTTTATTGTTTATATAATTATTTCAAAAATAAAAAACATTCTAAAACATTTCATAATGTATACTAAACAAAAAATGTATTTAATATTTTAATATTATCTTTTTATTTTATATTTTATTAATAATAAAAAATAACATAAACATGTACTAAAATATTTTTAAACTTATATTTTATATAACTTATATTTAGTTTTATGTTTTATTATTTTTATTTTTAAAAATAAGCACATGTACTGTAATATAAAAGACAAATGAAAGCATACTCAGACCTTTTTCTGTTTTCAATAATATTTTTATAACCCTCTTCTGATGTCACGTGTCCGTAGTGTTTAATGTCATTTGTTTCTGCTGTGTTATGATGACCTGTACGTCTCTCTCATGTACTCAGAGGCACATTTAGGGATTTAATCCGGTTTGCACATATTGACCATATGTTGTGTGTGTCTGTTTTATCCTGCTTTTCCAGCACAATCCGGATCAGTCGAAAGGGATGGCACATGCTTCTCAACTTCTGCTTCCACACGGCCCTGACGTTCGCCGTGTTCGCCGGAGGCATCAACCGAATCAAATACCCCATCATCTGCCAGGCCGTGAGTCTCGTGCCTTTCATCTGCGCTCTCTTTATCTCCCCCTCTCAGATAGTCTCTTTCAATACACTGCCGCCCCTAAAAATCGATTATTCGTGTGTAGCGGTGTGTACGGAGCGCGTGTGTGTTCGTGTTTCTCTGGTTGCCTCATGCATACGGCCTCTGACCTTAATGAAAATGCTTTACAGACTTGGTCATCTATTTAGATCGTCATATATTTGCACTTTAGACGCCGTTGTGCCTTTAGGTGCTTTCAGTGGCGCTTTTGTCCCGTCAGATGGATGCGGATGTGTTCTCGTGTGCAGTGCTAAAGGGGTTCAGTCATTGTGTAGAACGACTGCATTTCATCCCACATAAAGATGATATTAAAGTTTGGGTCAGTGGGACGCTGTACATTTATATAAGCGCGGCGGGTTGGTGGGTCTTGATTCGACCCTGAACTCTGCAGGCTTCACATGAATCTCTGTTGCTGAGCTTTTTAAAACGTATTCAGACATAAAACGAAATGCAATATTGAAAACTACACTTATTTGAATTTCATTACTTTTTAATTCTGCTTCCTTGAATGTGAATTTGCATCATTGTCTCATAATCAAATCAAATTCAGTAATTTACTAACTGACGAGCAGGGCGGGCGAGAGCCTTGAGGGAACGGCGCGAGGCCGGTGACGCGAGTGATGATGAGCGTCAGCTGCGCGCTACACCGGTCTCGTATCTCTCACGGAGGAGATCCGAAAGCATAAAAAAGGAGCGACGACAGTGAAGGACGAGAGAGAACCAGGCCTGGACTTTATGTTGTGTTTTATTTTTATTTAGCCCTTTTACTTTCGTTTTGTTGTTTGTTTGTTTTTTATTAAAGTACGTTGAATGTTCGCCGGTTCCCGCCTCCTTCTTCTGATCGTCCCGCATGCCCAGCAGCGCCTGATGGTGTTCTTGGTGTAGCGACTGGATGATCTCCGCAAATGGCACTCCTGACGGGGACTGCATGATAATGGCGGTGTTCTTCTTCCTTCCCGGGTTTCGACACCAGTGTAACGAGGTTCAATGAGAACGGGAAGGAGGAGGCGGGAACCGGCGGACATTCAGCGTACTTTAATAAAAAACAAACAAACAGCAAAACGAAAGTAAAAGGGCTAAATAAAACACAACATAAAGTCCAGGCCTGGTCCTCTCTCGTCCTTCACTGTCGTCGCTCCTCTTTTATGCTTCCGGAGCTCCTCTGTGAGAGATACGAGACCGGTGTAGCGCGCAGCTGATGCTCATCATCACTCGCGTCACCGGCCTCGCGCCGTTCCTTCACGGCTCTCGCCCGCCCTGTTCGTCACACTAACATTTACTATCATTTTATAGAATTATACATAACGTTTGTAGAGTGCTATATTTACTAGAGATTCACTGATAGTACAATTCTGACTGATACACCTGCTGATCATATTCTAATCAAATTCAGGAATTTAGTAGGACATTTACAGTTACATTTTCGTACATTTTCTTGAATTAAACACATGCATTTGACCAACTAACTATTATAACATTATAGATATTACAATAATAAGCTGATGATAATTTTTATGGTATGGCCAATAACTCATAAATGTCCTGTAGTTAAAATCTATACTTTTTTGAAGTCACTGGTTAATTGGATTCTGATGATTAAAGAGGTTTAATACAAGAGAGAGTTTGTGAGAGTTTTTGTGAAAACGAGCAGTATTGCTAATCAAAACTACAGTTAAAAAAATGTGAAATATTATTAGAATTTAAAATAGCTGTTTTATATGTGCATATATTGTGAAATGTAATTTATTCCTGTGATCAAAGCTGAATTTTCAGCATCATTACTCCAGTCTTCAGAGTCACATGATCCTTCAGAAATCATTCTAATGTGAGGATTTGCCACGCAAGAACATTCCTGAAGGATCATGTGACACTGAAGACTGGAGTAATGATGCTGAAAATTCAATTACAGTTTACAATAAACTCACATAGAAAACAGCTATTTTACTTTGTAGTAATATTTCCCAATTTTTACTGTAGCTTTGATCAAATAAATAACGCCTTGTTGAGCATTTCTTTCAATATCATTAAAAGTCTTAAGTATTAGCTTTCAATAATAACTTTTGCCTGCCAGTGTCTATTATATGTAATGTATAATATGAAGGAATGTGGAGCAGGAATGAAACGAAAGGCATCTTGCTCATCACTTGTCAAGGTCACTGCAGATTTACATGCGATTGATCACGTTATTCTGGTTGGAACACGTTGTTAAGCTCCGGTCGAACGGCTCTGAGTTTGTCAGGGATTTTCCGTCGGGTTCAGTGTCGCGGCTCAAGGTCGTTCTCAGATTTATATTTATTCATCTTCATGCGTTTCATCTCAGAGGGTCTGCGTCGCACCGTCGCCTGTAGAGCGGCGGGTTTTGATTGGCCTTGGCCGCGTGATGGATGACACGGGAAAGTGTAATCTGTGTAATGGGAAGCCGTTGTCAGTCATTGTCTCCTGATGATACGGATCTTTGGAGTTTTGCCCTTTATCTTTCTCTTCTGGGTAATTTCAGCCAGTGTTTGTGAACATGTATGTTGTTTTCATAGCCCACCCCAGACAAACGCTGCGACGAGAACGCAGGGTAAAATGCGATTATTTGATTTGCTGTCTCTGCAAACAGAGCGACGCGTAAGTGGATGAGAGAAATTATATTTAGCCGGGATTCCTGCTGAATACATGACAGCGCGGCATTTCATTTAGATTACAGATGAACAAAATAATGTGACGAACTGTATATAATTAAATGTTTTGTGGTGTTATTGAGTTTTTTATTTTCATTTAAATAGACTGGTATATTGGCCCGGCTGATTGATTGGCTTTGAGATTATTAAGATCAGTCACGAATCATTTCAGTTGTTTTATGGCTCTCATTTTCCACTAGATATACCGGGTCATAAGACACACGTGACGTTGGATGTAACTGTCATCCAGCCTGATGTGTTTAATGTGTTTGATTTGATAGATGACAACTGAAATTATCACTGAACGAAACTGTTAGAGAGGCAATTGACCCTTCACAAGCCCCGCCCCCTTTAGTTACGGTTGCTATGCCAGACAAGTCATGCACTCTCACGCCACACATCATGTTCTCACGAAGTGGAAAATACATTGCAGAGCAAAGAGGACACTGACAACGTATGAAACATGTTTAAAATATCGTAATTTTTTAAAGGAGTTTAATCAATAAATAGCGTATAGTGTGTGTAACGAGGTTCAATGAGAACGAGAATAAGGAGGCTGGAACCGGCGAACATTCAACGTACTTTAATAAAAAAACAATAGAACAATAAAACAATAAAATGAAAGTAAAAGGGCGGCAGTTGCTCATGGCGACTGCCGCCCAAAAAAACAAAATAAAACACAACATAAAGTCCAGGCTTGGTCCTCTCTCGTCCTTCACTGTCGTCGCTCCTCTTTTATGCTTCCGGAGCTCCTCCGTGAGAGACACGAGACCGGTGTAGCGCGCAGCTGACGCTCATCATCACTCGCGTCACCAGCCTCGCGCCGTTCCCTCGCGGCTCTCGCCCGCCCTGCTCGTCACAGTGTGTGTTTAATGTGTGGTGACAGATCGCTGTAGCTCCTCGATCATCTCTTCATACTAGTCCATTTATAGCATCAAATAAACATGAATGAACATCAGAAGGAATGTTGTTTCAAGCGCGGAAAGACGTGAGGACACACAATTTTTCAAGTTTAATTCACCAACGTTAATCTACTAACTCCCCTGACTGATTTGTCCGATAAAATGGCGGATTCAGGGTTATGATTGGTCAGATCGCCTGTCAATCAAACTGTTTGCGAAGGGTCAGTTATGTCTGTCTCATTAAATTGTGTCATATATCTACTGTTATAAGTTTGTGGTCGGTAATATTTTTTAATGTTTTAGAAAGAAGTCTCTTCTGTGCACCAAAGCTGCATTTATTTGATCGAAAATACAGTAAAATTGTGAAATATTATTCTAATTTAAAATAACTGTTTTCTATGTGAATATATAGTAAACTGTAATTTATATCCAGTGATCAAAGCTGAATTTTCAGCATCATTACTCCAGTCTTCAGAGTCACATGATCCTTCAGAAATCATTCTCATATGGTGATTTGCTGCTCAAGAGACATTTCTGATTATTATCAGAGTTGAAAACAGTCATATTTTTGTCGAAACCGTGATATATTTTATTTTTTAGGTTTCTTTGATGAATAGAATGTTTAAAAGAACAGCATTTATTTGAAATATTTTGTAACGCTTTAAATATCAGTACTGTCACTTTTGATTAATTTAATTCATCTTCGCCAAACAAAAGTTTTTTTTTTTTTTTTTTTACCGTATTCATTTACCATCGTATTTACATGGTACTTCATATGCTGCTAAAAATAGCATGATCAAAAAAAGTTTGATTTGGAATTGTTTCAGTGTGTTTTGCGCTCACACTCAGCTGTGTGTGTCTGTGTGTTTCAGGTCGGGATCGTGTTGCATTACTCTTCTCTGTCCACTATGCTCTGGTTGGGCGTAACGGCACGAAACATCTACAGACAGGTGACCAAAAAACCACAGCAAGCACAGGACGGAGACCACGCGCCTCCTCACCCCGCCAGATCGCCCATGCTGAGGTACAAACCATCGCAAACGCACGTATGCTCGTCTCCAGGCTTCATTGAGACGTCATGTTGTTCTCCGGTTATGACACTTGCAGAGTTAATTGGAACAAATTAGCTGCTTGGTGCTTGACATTAGTCTGAAGAGCAAATGGTCTGTCGAAATGAACCTCTTACAGTGAAGATCCAGCCAGTAAACATGAGAGACAGACAGATGCAGCGTCAGGATGTTGATTGTAACCTTCATGTTAACCTTCTGTCAGTGTCAAGCTAATAAGCCCAATCAATTTGTGTTCAGGGGAAATTCAACATGTGAATTAACCACCCGTAGAGAGGATAAGAGTCAGATCGCAGAGCAGCGAGTGTCTAAATCAGTGTGTGATGAATTTATCTTCACCATTGGGCTGGTCAGTATGATAGTTACTGTTTATAAAGCTGTCGATAGGTAGGACTGCTTTGTTTTATAGTTTGTTTCTTGTTGAGTTTAGTTGTTTTTGGTTGTTTACCGCACAACTTTGTACATTAATAACAATTTAGAGGAATGTAGTGTGTGTATATACATTTAAATATATATATATATATTATATATATATATATATATATATATATATATATATATATATGTTTGTGTATATGTGTATATATGTATATTGTGTATATGTGTGTATATATATATATATATAAAAGTTTGTGTTTACATAATATATGTGTGAATGGTATAAATACATGCATGTATATATTTAACATAAATATATTATGGTAATACTACTATAAATATATATATATATATATATATATATATATATATATATATATTATTTTCGATGTGATTAATCACGATTATACGTTTTAATATACTTGATTACTTTATACATATATATACACACACACATATATTTATTTTTACGATTAATCGTTTGACAGCACAAGTCATCTCAATGGCAAAATGTGCCCCAATCACCCTGAAATGACCTTTTATATATATATATATATATATATATATATATATATATATATATTAAAGAATGTTTCAGTATTTTATGTGTTTTAAGTTTCTTATATATAACACAGCTTGTCTGCTTGTTCTCTGATGACTGGTGATTCACCGTTTTTAATCTGGGATTTTTAGTACTTCTGAGTGAAATGTTTGGGTTTTATTGTGCTGAAAGTAGGTCACATTTTGTTGTCTCGGCGGCGAGCGTTCAGAAACGGTCTAGCCTGTAAGACGTGAATCAGATGCTGTAAACCAAACCAGACTGACAGAACAACCTTCAGGCCTCTGACATGGAGCACTTCAGCATGATGCTCTTCTTCATTTCAACCTCTTTTCTCCAATTAATTTTGTTCTTAATTAACTGAGAACATGAAAATGGTTCCCTCAATGCTAGTGTACTGAATACTGCACAGTATGCACTGATAAATGAAGCCTATTATTTCTCTAAATGTATGTGGAACTGTAATTGCAGATGTTAGTATGTGTACCATGGCTACAGTATACTACAGATAGTAGTATAGTATAAGAATAGTATGCTATTCTGCCAAGAAATGGATCAATAGCTCAGTAATGTTTTTTCTCATCTGTGATGTGCACTTCCACGAGTTTGATTGAAACTTGTTTCTTTCCAGAGTGATTCTGCTGTACGAGTGATTGTTTTTTCGTTTATCTGTCTTCAGAATAATTCTCTCACTCTTCAAACCTCCTGCGGTTCATTTTATTTCTTGATTGTTGGTTGGATCAGCACATCTATTTTGCACTCTCTCTCTCTCTCTCTCGCTCTCTCGCTCTCTCACTCTCTCTCTCTCTCTCTCTCTCTCTCTCTCTCTCTCTCGCTCTCTCTCTCTCTCTCTCTCTCTCTCTCTCTCGCTCTCTCTCTCTCTCTCTCTCTCTCTCTCTCTCTCTTGCTCTCTCTCTCTCTCTCTCTCTCTCTCTCTCTCTCTCTCTCTCTCTCTCAGAAGCAGTTTCTCTTTTAGTCGAGTGTAAGTTCATATTGCCTCCTCATTTGACCGTGGTTTCTGTGTGTAAAGGCTTATGGAAAATCACTTACTTTTTACCTTTTAATTATGTCCAAGTCACATCAGGTTTGATTTAAGGCAAGTGAAAAAAAAAAATTCATCAGTTAATTATTATATATAAATATTTATATTAAGAAATGTATATTATAATATTTAAATATGCGAATGATGCATTGACTTATTATATATGCACTAATTTGCATACATTTCCAAAACAGAAATCAGACAGATTTAAACTTTTGATCACTCCAGAAATCAGAAAACGCTTCCAAAAACAGATGCATTTTCGCCATGTTTTGGGGATTAAAATGTTCTATAAATCAGGCGAATTATATATGAACAAACCTTCAGAATATAGATATGAATAAAACTGTAAAGTTTGGGGTGTGTAAAGCTGCTGAAGTGAAAATTTCTGAATCAAACTTTTAAAATATGTAATGCAACTGAAATCTACAGATGCAAATTGAAAAAGTGCAATAAAATAAACAGTTAAATATATTATAATATAATCTAGTGTATTTTGTACATTTTCTTTCCACTAGTCTGTAAGAAGTTATGGAAGCAAAACAGACTAAAACTGACCGGTGCATGAGAATGGAGAAAGTGCCTTGCCTAAAATACTCCCGCAAGTTTTTACAATAATACAGTAAAAAGCATATTGTGTGTAACTGTTTGTTATGACTGTTGTTCTGCTATTATGGTTAATCGTCAGCTTGTTTTCGGCCCATTAGCCATCAGATCCTCTCTAAACACTGCAGGTGCGATGAAGGTCGCAGATGCAGCGGTGCATCTTTAATTTAACCGAATTTAGCTGTGATCTGGAGCTCATCATGTGACCTTTTGCCTGTAAGGCACCATTTCCACCCACACATCAGACACACTATGAGCCCAATGAAGAAGTTTTTACGCTTATATTAATTCTCCCGCACAGTGTTTATGGTTTCAGCTGTAAAGTGTCTCGTGCTTTTAGTGGTGAAGCTGCTGCTGTTGTTGTTGAATGAAGCTCTGAACATCATTTAATTAAATTAACAATAGTTAATTAGTTGGAATGAGAAATGCACTCAAAGTTTTATGTCCTCCTAGAGTACGTTTTAAGAAAATCCTATTTTAGTCCTTCTACTTCAAAATTTCACTTTTAATGCAGTGTTTTTTGTAATTATTTACTAGCCATTTTTTGAATGAAAATTATTTAAAAGAAAATGGAAAGGATGAATTAAAGGTGCACTGTGTAGTTTTATGTCCACTAGAGGTCGCCTATTCAAAACAAAGGCGTAGCTTGATGACGCAAAGTTTGAGCGTGGAATCTTGGGACGTGTGGTCTTCACTTCACAGCCGGCGGAAAAGAATCGGGATGGGACTCAAGCAGAAATCTCGTTCACGGATGCGGTTATTAACGTTACTGTAGTCTGAAGCGGAGCAGGAGCGAGTGTTGTGGAGCTGAACGAGCGATTGATAATGAGAGACGAACGACACACGCCTCGAGAGCAGCGGATCCTTGGTTAAAATTGTGATAAATAGTGGGAAACATTTGGGATATTGTAAGTACTCAGGAAAACAGTAAAAACGTTTATAATGTTACAGAAGATTCTATTTTTAATAAATGCTGTTCTTTTGAACTTTCTATTCAACAAAGATTCCTGAAAAATATAATATATCACAGTTTTCACAAAAATATAAAGCAGCACAACTGTTTTCAACATTGATAATAATCATAAATGTTTCTTGAGCGGCAAATCATCATATCAGAATGATTTCTGAAGGATCATGTGACACTGTAGACTGGAGGAATGATGCTGAAAATTCAGCTTTGATCACTGGAATAAATTACATTTCACAATATATGCACATATAAAACAGCTATTTTAAATTCTAATAATATTTCACATTTTTTTTACTGTAGTTTTGATTAGCAACACTGCTCGTTTTCTCACACACACAAACTCTTTTGTATTAAACCTCTTTAATCATCAGAATCCAATTAACCAGTGACTTCAAAAAAGTATAGATTTTTACTACATGACATTTATGGCCATAACTTAAAAAATATCATCAGCTTATTATTGTAATATTTAGCACTAATGTTATAATAGTTAGTTGGTCAAATGCATCTGTTTAATTCAAGAAAATTTAGGAAAATGTAACTGTAAATGTCCAACTAAATTCCTGAATTTGATTAGAATATGATCAGCGGGCTGCATGATCACAGGAATAATTACAGTTTATTATATGTTGTAAATTGTAATGATATTTCCCATTTTTACTGTATTTTTTTTATTTTATTTAAAAAGGCAGCTTTGGTGAGCAGAAGAGACTTTTTTGACGATGCCCAAGGATCTGGTGATTTTAGGCTTATAATAGTGTGTCACAGAGTAAACAGCTTTTTCTGAAAATGTTGGATAATTTCATGAATTATGCAGCGTGTTTGGACAACACCCGCATGTCTGCACACAGGGTGGCCGTTTTAATCTCGGCCGAACCCCGAAGAGACGCACTGGGATGCTATTGAGATGTCAAAACAGCCCTGAATCACAGCCTGAAATTACAGTCATTTGCTTGTGTGTTATTCTGCAGGGAGCACACGTGTAGTTCATTCCCTTTGGGGAATGTTTGTGTGGCGTTTCTAAAGCAGATAATGTGCTGACGCTGGTGTATCTTTGCTCGCTGGGCCGATCTCATGTGATTGAGTCTAATGCCGTCTGTCACAGGAGCCGATGGAGAGAAATCAATTTCCCCCCCACATACACACACACACGCTGAATCACATCAGCGCCGGCGTCCTATCAAAGCGACCCTCCGCCAGGTCAAAGTCTTCCTCCATTTCTCAATGTCTTCAGGATGTGATTCTAAAGCTGTGCATGAAGAGAGGCATTATGGGAGAGTCTGTTCACATTAATAAATGCTTTAGAAGTGTTAACAAATGAACTAATGTTAACAAATGGAGTCAGATTGTGAAGCGTTGTTGTTTGGATGGAGGTTGTGCTTTGAAACACCCATGTTAAATGCCATGTTTTGTGCGCTGCGAGGTTTTGTTGAGTTCGTGTCACGGCTGAAGGAGGTTCTGATTCTTTGGGTCCATTTATATCTGATGATTGTTGAACTTCAGCATCTTCGGTCTGTTATTTTGTAGCTCAGTGAATGTGGGCGGTAAACGTGGGGTGAGAAGATTAAGTCTGAAAACGAGAAAAAGAGGAGAAGAGGTCATGAAACTGTGTGTGTGTGTGTGTGTGTGTGTATTCCCTACATTATGGGGACCAAATGTCCCCACAGGTATAGTAATACTAGTCAATTTTGATCTTGTGGGGACATTTTTTGGTCCCCGTGAGGAATCTTACAGAATTATCTTTTTTGAAAATGTAAAATAGCAGAACATTTTCTGTGATGGGTAGGTTTAGGAGTAGGGGGACAGAATGTACAGTTTGTACAGTATAAAAACCATTACGCCAATGGAATGAAAACATGAATGATAACTGCATTAGGAGGCATACGGTCCCGTGAGAGATGCACTTTAACTTTCATTTTTAGTAATTGTTTTATGTGATTTTATCTGTTTTCCTTTTTTATATATATATATATATATATATATATATATATATATATATATATATATATATTATATATATATATATATATATATATATATATATTTCTAAATATTTAACTATATTCAATTGCTATAATTTAAATGCATGTTATTTTAGTAATTATTATTATATTAATATTTCAAATGAACTTTTTCTTTTATATTTCAGGTTTAATTTCAGTCTAATTTTTAGTAATTTTATTATGTGATTTTGTGGTTTTTCTTAGTTTTTGTTTTTTAAATAATTCTAAATAACTACAATATTTAATTATCTTCATTTATATCCATAGATCAGTGTTATTTTAGTAATTATTATTATTGTTATTATTATTATAGTTTATTAATATTTTGAATTAGGTTTTGCTTTCATTTCAGTTTAATATTTAGTAATTTTATGATGTGATTTTGACATTTTTCCTTATTTTTTTTATTTATAAATAATTACAACATTAAATTACGTTTATTTATATGCATGGATCAATGTTATTTTTTTGTAATTATTTTTATTGTTATTATTATTATTATTATAGTTTATTAATATTTAGAATTAGCTTTTGCTTTTATATTTCAGCTTTTATTTCAGTTTATTTTTTAGTAATGTGACTGTCTCATGTGTTTGTTTAATATTTCAAAATATTACGATATTAAAATATCATTTTTATTTCAGTTAGTATTTCAGTACTTGAACCTCGAATTTTCGTTTAGTTTCATTTTCATCTAATTTCATATTTTATACTAGTATGTCAGTATGTTTTAGTTAATGATAACACAACTGAAGCATTAGAAGCAGAAACGTATTTATTTTTACTAAAAGATCTTAATGAAAAACTAATATCATGGAGGATGTACAGTTTGAAGAGAATTTTGCAGAGCAAGTTAAAGTTAGTTAACACCATAAACGTTAAACACTTGAAGGAAACTCTATCGCCCCCTTGAGTCCTGGAGTTTAATCCACCACAGTACGTTCTGGAGTGAATATTGTGCCCGTTTTCTCGACTTTTTCACATTTTGTCTCTCCTGTAGGTTGGCTTTGAGTTTCCACATTGCTCTGATCCTGATTTTCCTTTGTGTTTAATGCTTCCCTCAAACAGTCCTGACAGTTCAAATGTCTCGCTCTCTTCAGCATTGAAATCAGATGCTGTATTTTTAGCTTCAACGTGGTGAAGCCACATCAAGAACGAGTGAAAATGAGCATTTGTTTGTGTGTTTTGTGTCTGCAGGTTTTATTTAATCAGTGGAGGAGTTCCCTTCATCATATGTGGCATCACAGCAGCCATAAACATCGAGAACTACGGCAGTGGAGAGCAGACGCCGGTGTGAGTACAACTAAATCAATCTTATATGTTCTTTTATGAGTTTGAGTGACACTCTTTCATATAGTTGAGTCACTCAGAGTGACATGCTAAATATGCTCAACTGCATTGAATGATGCACGCAGAGCCGTTCCTTCTTTCAGAATAATGCTCAATCCATATGGATTTATGGAATGACTAATTCTTGAACTTTTACTATGCAATATTTTATTACATCCTCTCATGCATTAAATCTAGTATTGTTTACAATACCGTTCGAAAGTTGGGGGACGGAAAGTCTTTGTAATGTTTTTGAAAGAAGTCTCCTCTGCTCACCAGTGCTGCATTTATTTGATTAAAAATACAGTAAAAATTGGGAAATATTATTTCAATTTAAAAGAGCTATCTTTTTATCTGAATATATAGTAAAATATAATTTATATCCAGTGATCAAAGCTGAATTTTCAGCATCATTCCTCCAGTCTTCAGCGTCACATGATCCTTCAGAAATCATTCTAATATGAGGATTTGCTGCTGAAGAGACTTTTATGATTATTATCAGTGTTGAAAACCGTTATGTACGTGTATATATGTATGTGTGTGTATATTTATTTATTTATATTATAATATATCCCAGAAACATTTGAATGCCGGATATACTACTACAGTTTTGGTTATTATTTTTAAATTGGCGCTTTTTTTTTTTCGTTTTAGCTTAAGATTTAGTCATTTTTCTATGTGCTTTTGTCATTTTTGTTCGTTTTTCTTTTTGTTTTTTATATTACTATATAGCTTGATTTTTTTTGCACTCGTTTAGTTCGGTTAGCTGTCAAGGCAACATTTGTAATTTTCACTTCAAGCTTATTTTAACTTTTTTTTAAATTTAGCTTTGTCAGTGTTCAGCAGTTATATTGTATATCCGAGTGAAACGGCTTCAGGAACGAGAACTAATGTTGGGCGGGGCTTAATTTTGTCTGTGGGGAATTGATTGGATGTTTGTGGTTTGCTATTGGTGGATCTCAGCCCCGCCCTCGTCGTCAGAGAAGAGATGTCAGTGCAAGAGGGAGGAGAACTTATTATTATTATTATTACAAGATTACGTGGAACATGAATTTAAAACAATAATCACGTGCACAGATGTTTATGATAAATAATGTCCATTGAACTGGCTTTCATTGTCTTTGCAGATGTTGGATGGCGTGGGAGCCCAGTCTAGGTGCGTTCTATGGGCCCGTGGCCTTCATCGTCCTGGTGACCTGCATCTACTTCCTGTGCACCTTCATCCAGCTGCGCAAACACCCCGAGAGGAAGTACGAGCTGAAGGCCATGAGCGAGGAGCAGCAGAGGCTGGCTGACGTCCACCAGGGCGAGCCGGGGACCGACGGCGGCGGCGGCCAGTGCCACGGCGGCTGCCCGGGTCTGATCAACCCCTCGATGCTGGCCAACGAGCACTCGTTCAAGGCTCAGCTGCGGACCGCCGCCTTCACGCTGTTTTTGTTCGTCACCACGTGGACCTTCGGCGCTCTGGCGGTAACACAGGGTCACTTTCTGGATATGATCTTCAGCTGCCTGTACGGGGCGTTTTCCGTCACGCTCGGGTTGTTCGTACTCATTCACCACTGTGCAAAACGCGACGACGTCTGGCACTGCTGGTGCGCGTGCTGTCCCGGACGACGGCCGAGTAACAAGGCTTGTCACGCACACGGCCGGCCCAAAGTCAACGTGAATGGCGACACGCACGGCCACTGCCATTCGGACGCTCTCTGTCCGGGGAAATCGATTCTGAGCCACTCGCACTGCGCGTGCCAGAATCACGTGACCTGCCTGACGCCGGTCTCGCCCTGCTGCGCCGCCCTGCACACGCAGCAGCTCCTGGAGGACGAAACCACCCCGCGCGTGCTGCTCCACGCCGACCCGGAAGGATACCGCCCCGCCGTGCATCTGCACCGCTGCTTGAAGCCGGTCAGGACTAAAGCGAGGCGGCATCGGGAAAGGGAACTGGCCTTTCGCATTCCCTCCGGCGCCGACGGCACGAGCGCGCACAGCTCGCGCACCAACAGCCCGCACAGCCACATCTGCCACCTCGCTCACGAAGCGCACCACGTTTGCCACCACGAAGCGCTCGCGCTTTGCCACCACCACGTGTGCTGCGCCAAGGACGAGCTTCTGAATCCGCCGGACACGGGCGAGACCTTTCTGTGCGGGTGCGGGAAGACGGCGGAGGACGATCTCCATCACACCCACATCGAGTTGCACGCTCGCAGACAATCGCTGCCCAATCAGAACGGCATTCTCAAGGGAAGCGGGCTCTACCCTTCCGACAGCACGGGGAATATACGCACGGGACCCTGGAGAAACGAAACTACTGTGTAGTTCAAGGGCTCGACCGAACTCCAACCCTAGGATTTAAGAAAGGAACTTTTTTTTTTAGTTCCATCACAAGTTTCGTTAGCTCTTTCCCGCATTGTTCATTGTACAGGATGTTTGCATTGGCTCCTCGGATCACGCAAATGCGAGAACAAAAAAAACCCGGGGTCTCATTTATAAAGACGAGCACAGAATGATGCGAAAGTTACCACGGTTTACATAACATTTCTGTAGATGATTCCGTATGCACAAAAAATGTTCGGAAATATATACTTAAACAAAATGTATACGCGTAAATTTATTAGGGCTGGGATAATACATCGATTCTCGATCTGCGATACAATGAATCTGGACCAGTTCGCAAAGACCTGCCACTTTACTGTTACTGTTGCTATGTCCGCTCTCACGCCACACATCATGTTCTCACGAAGTGAAAAATACATCCCGGAGCAAAGAGGACACTGATAACTTATGAAACAGTTGCCATATTTAATATATCGTAATTTTTTAAAGAAGTTTAATCAATAAATAGCGTCTAGTGTGGTGACAGATCGCTGTCGCTCCTCGATCGTCTCTTCATACTAGTTCATTTATAGCATCAAATAAACATGAACGAACATCAGAAGGAATGTTGTTTCAAGCGCGGAAAGACGCGAGGACACACAATTTTAAAGTTCAAGCTCACCATTCGGGGTTATGATTGGTCAGATCGCCTGTCAATCAAACTGTTTGCGAAGGGTCAATTCTGATATTTTGTCTGAGCCTAGTTTTAACAGCAGAATCGATTCGAGAGAGAATCGCGATACATCTGAAAATATCAGAATCGCTCCAGCTTCTTTGTATTGCAAATTGAGAATTAATGTATTGTCCCTGCCCTTACATTTATGTTAAATCATTTCAGTCATGTAATTAGTACAAAGCAGTTCAAATTTTATGGAAATCAGATGCGGTAGGCGTGGCCTGCCTGGTGTGCGTCATCATGAAATCATCAATATATATACACTGAATATACTATCAATTTTTAAATAAATTTTTACGTGTGTGTGTGTGTGTGTGTGTGTGTGTATATAATATATATATATATATATTATATATATATTTAAAAAAAAATCATTAAATAATGAATTACATGTGAGCATATAACAGTTTATTTTTCTTTCTTTCTATTTTTTTATTACAGATTTTAAAAATTTTCACATATGTATATATACATGTATATGTGTGTGTAAAAAAAAATTTTTCAGGAAATAATTGATCACAAATGTTGCTCGTTTGTGCATATAATAGTATAAATGCTTATCATTACTGCCTATTTATTTTGACATTTTCATATTGTCGTGTAATTGAATATTTTGCCTTCACGAAATCCTGATTTCGTCCTCTCTTTTGACTGAAATCCATAGAATTTAAGATCGATTCTATCTGCGTTTGATAAATGAGGCCCCTGGTTTTATTTTTGCAGCGCCAGAGTTGGAGCACATGTTTAGTGGCCACGTTCACACTGCAGTTCAATCTGGTGTCACTTCTCTTGTGGGAGTTTTATGTGGTTCTTATTTACAGAAGTGACAAACAAACATATTTCTGTGCAGCCTGTACAGAAACTGGTCGTCAGTCCCAAAACTGCACTGTGTACGTGAACATCGTGCTCGTACCTTTACCAAACTGGTACATTTATCTCTACAGGTAACAAACATTGCCATAATGTGTGTGTGTGTGGGTTACTTTGTGCAAGTGTGTTTGAGTGTATGCAAACGCAATCAAGTGTATGTGATGAAAAGAAGCATTTCAAAGGATTTTCCCATATATTTATTTTCATAGATGTATTGAGAGTCCCTCAAATGTCTGAATCATGTCTAAGAAAAACCTCCAAATACATGAAAGTTCACCAGCAATTTTAAACCATCCATAGTCCATTAGCTCAACACGCTTAATATATACTGTGAATATCAACTAGCGGAAACTTAGTAATACACAAAAAAGGCCTGCTTCTGTCTAACTTCTGTTCTGCCGTTGAAATGTGCAATGTAAACAGACAAAGAAGCTCTGTTCCAAATCCTAGTGAGCGACAGCATTTCAAGTCATCACATGTGCGTAATTCAGCTGCCTTATTGTAACGCGGCACTGTGTGTATACTGTACGTCCTAGAGAAGTCCCTGAGCATCGAAACGTGTATCCAATATGTCATCAGTTTCTTTCTTTCAAGACTGAAAAGTATCGATATAAAATAATGCAGACTATTTTACCCATTGTTTGTGTGATTATTACAGTACTGTGTACGCTTAGAAACTCATTTAGACTCTATTGGAGCACCAATTTGTGAAGCCTAAATTTAAGGTTCAAGGATCTGAATTGTATATGACATTTCCATGCATTTGGAGCACAACAAAATCAGACTAATAACTTTAATGTGATGCATATTTGTCAGTCACACATGAATAAAATGAAACATCAGATTTTCTAAACTTTAAATACACAATAACCAGGTTTATCTATTTATCATCAATAAATCAAAATGGTCAGTCTCATTCGTTTTTAACTAACTGAATATTGCTATAGTCACATTTTAACGATGTTCATACTTTTTATCTGAAGAAATGAACAGATTTATGCATATAATGCATTATATCTAATTGTAACCAAAGTGTAAATACTTGCAGGTTGCATGTGAAATTGGTTTATGTATTTTAATGCATTATACTTTCTAAGTTTACTCAATGAATAGATATTAAACCTGTGATTCATGATCATTGAGATCATGCAATGAATTATAAGGCGCATTAAAAATAATGCATTACGTATGAAGTGCAATCAATCTATGTGCTCCAAATGGATGCGATTTCCATATGCAATTCACATACATGAATCTTGAAGCGTCGAGCGTGTCAGATCTGTCAGGTTGTAGACGGTGAAGCGGCTCACTAGGTTCTGGAACGGAGCGAGAGCGTCTCTCTAGTTGTTCTATTACAGATCTGTGCTGATTCTTTACTGTTTCTATGGTGAATCGCTGTTCTGTCGTCAAGGAGACGTTGTTTGTACAAGAACATCATCATTGTGGTACTAGAAGGAAAAATGACAATAATTTGATGCTTCATTGGTGAACGGTGGTAGCAGCCAGGTCTGCTTAACA
The DNA here is from genome assembly GCA_037194245.1 of Opsariichthys bidens. Lineage (NCBI taxonomy): Eukaryota > Metazoa > Chordata > Actinopteri > Cypriniformes > Xenocyprididae > Opsariichthys > Opsariichthys bidens. The sequence continues at coordinate 29,714,064 of CM074279.1, forward strand.
TCACAAACTGTGGAAGAAAAACTAGCAATGCGCTTCACAAACTAGTCTAGCTGACTGTGACCTGCTGCGATCTAGTGCTCGGCTCACTCATTGACACGCAACATCCCAAACATTACATCTGGAAATGAGAGTAAATCTCAGTAAATCTGTCAAGAACATATCCTGGTCATATTTCTGTGGAAGCTTGTTTCCGACACTGAATAAAAATGTAATAAAGGTAATTGCAATTTTTTATGTCACACTTCTGACTTTTTTTTCCTTGCAATTGCAAGTTTATATCTTGAGTTTCTCACAATTTGAACTTTTTCTCTCAGTTGTGAGTTTTTAATCTCATAATTCTGACTTTTTGTTGTTTCTCGCTATTCAGCCTTTTTTTTCATAATTGCACGTTTTTATCCCACAATTCATTTTTTTTTTTCTTCTCGCAATTAGGCGTTTCACTCGATTCTGACTTTTTCTCGCAATTCCGAGTTTTTGTCTCACAATCTGGACGTTTTTTTTTCTCTCGCAATTGCAAGTTTATATCACAATTATGAGGAACAAAGTCAATTGCAGAATATAGACTCGCAATTCGGTGAAAAATGTCCAAATTGTGAGATACAAAAGTCGCAATTTTAATTCCGTGGCCGCAACAAGCTTCCATTTATGTCAAAGTCACAAAAAAAAAAGTTAAAGTTAGTATATTATACTAAAAAAAAGTTGAAAAAATGTATTTTCAATTAAAGTAAATTAAGGCTATTTTTGAACTATTTTAATGTTTTTTTTTATTTATTATTATTATTATTTATTTTATTATTTTATTTTTTTTTTGCATTGTGATTTGGTAAATGGTGTTTAATTGCCATGACATTACTTTTTTTTCTTTATGAATTTAAATGTGACCTGGACATGTTTTTTTAAGATTCTCCATTTTACGTTTAAATTGCACTTTCAAAGTATCAAATGGAAAGGTTTCCTCCTGAGGAAAAGCAACAGGTTTAGCGGTATTTAATGCACCGTTTGAAAGAAAAGCAGAAAAGAGAGATTAAATTTCACGCCTTTCTGTTTCCTCTCAAGTGCTGCTCTCTGATTGGCTGTCCTGGTTTTGGCCGGGTTAATGCCACCCATCAGCTGTTTTATTTTCTGTCCATGTGTTTCCATGCACCACAGATTGAGATAATAAATAATGAAAGATATTTAAATGAAGAGATGTGTGTGGATGTGAAAAATTCTTATGATAGAGGAGGAAATCTGTCTCTTGTTTATTGCTCAGTATCTGAGTTCAGACATTTGATTTGTACAGTATGTTTGTTTTAATGCATCTGTCCATTTTTGTTACTGCAGGATTGTGGATTTACACTGTGAGATTTGCTGTCAATGCTGGAGAGAGAATTCAGAAGGTGCTGTATGTTGTTATGAGAGAAAAACTACAATTATAACTCAATTCTGTAGAGCTGGATGTCTGCACTCCTTTTGTTATTAATGCTTCAAATTTAAAATATATATATATATATATATATATATATATATATATATATATATATATATATATATATATATATATCAAATTATTATTCAGGTCAAGGGGTTGTAATGTCAATGCATTTCCAAAAAATGTCTAATATTTCATCAGCTGAACGTTTGACATTTCTGTCCCTTAAGCTTCAATTTCATATCCTTCAAATTAAACTTGGTGTCTACCATGAATAATGTCCATAATTAAGAGTTAAATTATGCTCTATGATGTCTAACTTGTGGCCAGAATATAGTTTGATCTGCTCTGGAGCAAGAAAATAATCCATATCTATTAAGCAGTGTGACAGTGTAACTGCTTCATATTTTTTGTGGAAACCATGATACACTACCTTTCTTCAAAAGTTTGGGATTAATAAATAAATAGGAATGCAATAAATCAAATCGAAAGTGACAGTAAACATTTATAATGTTATGAAAGAGTTCTGTTTTAAATAAATGATGTCCTTTTGAGCTTTATATTCATCAAATAGTGAGCGAGAGAGTGAGTCAGTGAGTGAGTGAGTCAGGGAGTGAGTCAGTGAGTTAGTGAATCAGTGAGTGAGTTAGTGAGTCAGTGAATGAGTGAGTGAGTTCGTGAGTCAGTGAATGAGTGAGTTAGTGAGAGTTCTGTTTCAAATAAATGATGTCCTTTTGAGCTTTATATTCATCAAATAGTGAGAGAGAGTGTGTCGATGAATGAGTGAGTCAGGGAGTGAGTGAATCAGTGAGTCAGTGAGTGAGTTAGTGAATCAGTGAGTGAGTTAGTGAGTCAGTCAGTGAATGAGTGAGTGAGTTTGTGAGTGATTGAGAGTCAGTGAGTGAGTTAGTGAGTGAGTGAATGACTGAGTCAGGGAGTGAGTTAGTGAATCAGTGAGTGAGTGAGTGAGTGAGTCAGTGAGTGAGTGAGTGAGTGAATCAGTGAGTGAGTTAGTGAGTCAGTCAGTGAATGAGTGAGTGAGTTAGTGAGTCAGTGAGTGAGTCAGTGAGTTAGTGAATCAGTGAGTGAGTTAGTGAGTCAGTGAATGTGTGAGTGAGTGAGTGAGTGAGTCAGTGAGTTAGTGAGTCAGTTAGTGAGTCAGTGAATGAGTTAGTGAGTCAGTGAGTGAGTCAGTGAGTGAGTGAGTCAGTGAGTGAGTTAGTGACTAAGTGAGTGAGTAAGGGAGTGAGTCAGTGAGTGAGTGAATCAGTGAGGGAGTGAGTCAGTGACTGAGTTCGTGAGTCAGTGAATGAGTGAGTGAGTTAGTGAGAGTTCTGTTTCAAATAAATGATGTCCTTTTCATCAAATAGTGAGAGAGAGTGTGTCGATGAATGAGTGAGTCAGGGAGTGAGTGAGTTAGTGAATCAGTGAGTGAGTTAGTGAATCAGTGAGTGAGTTAGTGAATCAGTGAGTTAGTGAGTCAGTCAGTGAATGAGTCAGTCAGTGAGTGAGTTAGTGAGTGAGTGAGTCAGTCAGTGAGTGAGTTAGTGAGTGAGTGAGGGAATGAGTCAGTGAGTTAGTGAATCAGTGAGTGAGTGAGTGAGTCAGTGAGTGAGTGAGTCAGGGAGTGAATCAGTGAGTGAGTGAGTTAGTGAGTCAGTCAGTGAATGAGTGAGTGAGTCAGTGAGTGAGTCAGTGAATGAGTGAGTTAGTGAATCAGTGAGTGAGTTAGTGAGTCAGTGAATGAGTGAGTGAGTGAGTGAGATAAAAAATAAAATGGGTGACATTTCCACAAAAATGTGAAGCAGCACAACCGTTTTCAGCATTGATAATAATCAGAAATGTTTCTTCAGCATCAAATCATCATATCAGAATGATTTCTGAAGGATCATGTGACTCTGAAGACTGGAGGAATGATGCTGAAAGTTCAGCTTTGATCACAGAAATAAATTACATTTTAACATATATTCATATAAAAAAAAAAAAACAGTATTTCACAATTTTTACTGTATTTTTATCAAATAAATGCAGCTTTGGTGAGCAGAAAAGACTTCCTTCAAAAACATTTAAAAAAATTAATTATTCTAAACTTTTGACTAATAGTGTATACTTTTATGTATATTCACAAAAAACATCAGACAGCAGCCAAAAAGTGTATTTTAATCCGGGTTGTGGAGATGCAAACGAGAGCTGTGATGGAGGAGAAAGCCTATTGCTCTCGTGTTTCAGTAGGAATCTGTAAGCAAACTTGACATCACCATAAATGTGCTTTCCACCATGTAATGCAAGTATTTAGCTGTTTTGTGTGTTTTCAGAGTCACTCCAGGAGATCATGCTCATGTGCGTTTTCAGTCGTTCTCGAATCTCGCTCTGTTTGACAGGCGTGAAATCCCTGAATACGTTTAATATATTCAGGGGTCTGAACACGAACCCCCAAAAATAGATCAGTGCAGATTCTCCTGCCAAATGCAAAGTTTTCCAGGCAGAGACGGAGAGACGCAGGTTGAGTGTGGTGTCTCTCGGAGTCAGTGTTGTGTGTAATTAGCTCTTATTTAATTAAAAAGGCCTTGTAAGATTTGATTGTGTGTCAGAGACTCTGAGCTCATGAAGGTGAGTGAAGAACTGAGGAAAGCGTTTAGAGCTGCTGACCAACATACTGATGAAGATGAAGATGATCTCCAGGTGTCTTTGTAGTTGATTTGATCTTGTTCATCATCATTAGCAGTGCAATATAAACATGTATGTCTTTTAAAAATGTCCCTGGTGGTTTATCATTTCATTCATGGTTTTACTTACTGGTACTTTCCATAAATATAGGGTATAAATTAGTATCCTTTTATTTTTTGCATTTTTAATGCTTTTTATAGATTGGTTTTAGTCCACAAATAGGGGATTAATTGGGGTTCTCTTACTTTAGTTTTTACATTTTTATTTTTTATGTATTTAATTCAATTTCATAATTGGTTTTAGTCCACAAATAGGGTATACATTAGTATCCTTTTTCATTCATTTTTTAAAATTTAATTGTTTCATGATTTTTTATTTATTTATTTTTATAAATGGTAGACATTAGTTTCCTTTTATTTTTGACATTTTATTATTTATTTAATTCAATGTCATGATTGGTTTTGGTCCTCAAATGGGTATTAATTCCTTTTATTTTTCTGTATTTTTATTTCATTATTGGTTTTAGTCCACATATAAATTAGTGTCCTATTTTATTTTTTTTACCATTTTTATTTTTTAGTTATTTAATTCAGTTTCATTATTGGTTTTACTCCACAAATGGTATAAATTAGTTAACTTTAATTTTATTTTTAATGTTTTTATTTTTATTTAATTCAGTTTCATTCTTGGTTTTAGCTAGAAGCATTTTCCACAAATGGGTATAATAATATAATAATAGGTATAATTATTTATTTTTATTGGTTTTTAGTTTTTGGTACTTTCCAGAAATAGGGTATAAATTTCATTCATTCGTTCACTCATTCAAATCCCATGTTCTGAAGAGAAAGCGATTTGATGTGTTAATTTAACTATTATCCAACAAAATTAAAATAGCATGAAATCACCAAAAAAATCAATTTTGTCCATTCCGACACACTGATCTTACTTTTCATAGCATTTAAAATAATTCAACAGCCTTATTTTGACACAGAGAGTTTCCGTGAAATCTGAATTGTGAGGAGGAAAAAATATTTTTATCAAAAACATAGTTACCCCATGAACTCTAGGATCAGATTTCATTCATATACTCGAATTTTTCTAAATGTTTATTTAAAAAACAAATAAATAAAAAAGACTTTTTTGAAGTTGTGAATAAAATAGATTATTAGGGTGCATTTTATAAGAAAATTTGAATTCAGTTTTACTATTTTAAAAATTTTAGTTTTAATTAAATGTGCTCGATTATTTGTGAAACTCATTAAGTGAAATTTGTTTAGAAGCAAATCCAGTTTATGATGTGATTTTTTTTTAATATATTTTGCATAAAAAGAACAAAAGACTCAACATTTTCAAAACAATTTGTACAATGTAAAATGCTTTAAAATAGCTTTTTTTAAAGTCAAGCAAGCCAATGCCAGCATTTTCACAAAACATTCAAGCATATTTTGTTATATGAATATCATAACATGCAATATCATGAGAAAGAACAGAACTTCTGCTTTTAAACAAACAAGAAAAATTTTTAGCTTCATGCTTTCATATTATTAGCACTTTACCAAGTTTCATTTAAACATTCACACACATTTTGAAGAAAAAGCTGAGAGAATCGTGTCTTTGTCCGGATCGGATTCAGAACAATGATCAAAACACAGATGCAATAAATCGAGTCCATCAAAACCCCAAAACTCCAGTCGTTTCCTCTTCATGGGTCCATATTTCATTCGGTAACGATTGATTCATATTTGATTGTCGCAATGCTTCGTCCTGTGTTTCTGCTTCTTCTTCGCCTGTGTTTTGATCCAGATATTCTGTACTCTTTCAGAAGATGGGTAATAGCGTCCCCTACTGTATAGCAGTGAAAACATGGATTGTGGTGCGAAAAGAGTTCATATTTATTTATTTGCTTGTATCCATATTCAGAGTACAGTCTGTTAATGAAGAGTTGTAAATGTGTAGGTGGATCTGTGATCACGATGGTGTTATATGACACTATGGATTTGTCTTCCGTAAGGACACATTCATATTCAAGAGTATGTCCTTTATGTGACATTAACTAATGAAAGGATATTTCTATGTATTATGTGCATATCTATTATCTGTCTCGTATTCGCACACAGTCGCTCCTGATAATGAACACGTGACATACTGTAAACTGTGATTAATATGCTAATTTTCCCCTCTGCTCACTCTCAGACAGGATGTAGAGGGAGGAAAACAGACGGAATGAAGGTGACAGGAGAGCGATGGAGAGATTGTGACACAGCAAAACGCAGACGGATCTGATTTAACAGACACTCGAGGTGTGAAAGACATCAGAGCAGCTCACAGCAGCTCAAAACAATCTTCTACCTCCGTATTTTCGTCTTGTTTTCCAGCACTAGTACATTATTAAAATGTTCTTTTAAGAACTGATCACTGGAAGTTTCTTTGAGGAGCCAAAAATGGTTCTTCAGTGGCTGCGAAAAAACCTTTTTCGGAACCTTTATTTTTAAGTGTAGCCTATATAAAAACTGATATTTGAATGCGGGAAAAATCCATTAGAGTTGAAAAGCAGTGTGTGTGATTTCGAGTAAGTGTGTGAGTTAGTGTGTGTTTGTGAGTGTTACTGAGTGTGTGTGTGTGTGTGGGCGGGTATTCCCTACGTTATGGGGAACAAATGTCCCCACGGGTACAGTAATACTAGTCAATTTTGATCTTGTGGGGACATTTTTTTGGTCCCTATGAGGAAACAAGCTTATAAATCATACAGAATTATCTTTTTTGAAAATCTAAAGTATCTAAAGAACATTTTCTGTGATGGGTAGGTTTAGGAGTAGTGTTAGTGTAGGGGGACAGAATATACAGTTTGTACAGTATAAAAACCATTACGCCTATGGAATGTCCCCATAAAACATGAAAACACAACATGAGTGTGTGTGTGTGTGTGTGTGTGAGTGAGTGACTGTGTATGTGTGTGTGCATGTCTCTGAGTGTGTGTGTGTGAGTTTGTGTGTGTGCATTTTTGTGATTCATGAGAACACAAATTTGTATAATGACATGGATATTACAGTGGTATTATGAAGTAAACATGTTTTATGAGGACATTTCATGCGTCCTCATATTTCAAATAGCTTTAAAAACATACTAAACAATGTTTTATTAAAAATGTAAAAATGCAGAATGTTTTCTAGGATGGGTAGGTTTATGAGTAGTGTTAGTGTAGGGGGACAGAATATACAGTTTGTACAGTATAAAAACCATTACGCCTATGGAATGTCCCCATAAAACATGAAAACACAACATGAGTGTGTGTGTGAGTGAGTGAGTGACTGTGTATGTGTGTGTGTGTGTGTGTGTGTATGTGTGCATTTTTGTGATTCATGAGGACACAAATATGTATTATGACGTAAACATGTTTTATGAGGACATTTCCTCATATTTCAAATAGCTTTAAAAACATACTAAACAATGTTTTTTTTTAAAAATGTAAAAATGCAGAACGTTTTCTCTGATGGGTAGGTTTATGAGTAGGGGTAGTGTAGGGGGAGAGAATATACAGTTTGTACCGTATAAAAACCATTACGCCTATGGAATGTCCCCATAAAACATGAAAACACAACATGAGTGTGTGTGTGTGTGTGTGTGTGTGTGTGTGTGTGTGTGTGTGTGTGAGTGAGTGAGTGACTGACTGTGTATGTGTCTGTGCATGTCTCTGAGTGTGTGTGTGTGAGTGAGTGTGTGCATTTTTGCGATTCATGAGGACACAAATTTGTATAATGACATGGGTATTACACTGGTATTATGACGTAAACATGTTTTATGAGGACATTTCCTCATATTTCAAATAGCTTTAAAAACATACTAAACAATGTTTTTTTTTTTTTTTTTTTTTTAATGTAAAAATGCAGAATGTTTTCTGTGATGGGTAGGTTTAGGAGTAGTGTTAGTGTAGGGGGAGAGAATGTATAAAAACCATTACGCCTATGGAGATGTGTATGAGTGTTTGCATGTTTTCTAAAAGGACGCCAATAATGAACATGATCTGGTTATATAATATCTTTACTTTTGGAAGAATAATCTCCTTTTTTCCATTTTAGCTAGAAGGCAAAAGCTGATGGATGAAGCATGAAGACACATACGGGTACAAATCATAAATGGTCTTTTAAGTGAAGCGTGTTTCCTGCATTGTGCTGCGAGGGACTTGCGCAGACAAACAACACTCATATTTTATTTTGAGAAACGTAATCATCTGGTTTCCAATGTTTTCTACTGTGTTCTGATTTAGAGAATCGGTACAAATCTGTGATCTGATCAGCTACTCCAAATGAATTCTACTTCACTCAGTTCTGTTCATTAGCAGCTCATCAGTCATAATGTGTCTCATCCAGTTGGTGAAGCTGCTAAAATTCTCATGCCTCACACAGATTATATTGAATATGTGAGTACATGTGATGTGGAAAGATTCTCATAACCAGTGGAAATGTGTCTGAACATGAAAGCATGCATGTCTCAGTGTTTTACATGAGATTGAGAATCAGTGTGTGATTCTCCTCAGTGATGTTCTGCCATCTAGTGGCTGATTTATTCAATAGACCTGACTAACCCAGTGTACATGACAGCACTATTCTAATTATACTGGAAATATGACACGGTTCCATTTGAGTCACAAAATAATATTTAATGAATTTTTGTCTTAAATATGTTTTTAGTCAATATGGCACAGAAAGTCAAGCTATATTGTGAGTCTGTTATTTTAGTATTATTTGTTTGTTTCTGTTTATTAATATATTGAATTAACTCTTTATGTTTTTCGTTTTCATTCTAATTTAAGCATTTCTGGTATTTTTAATTTTTTCTGTTTTTTTTTTCCTTTACCTTTCATCTATTTTTATTTCAGTTTTAGTCATTTTAGAACTTCAACCTAAACTTATTTATTTCATATTTTTTATTTATTTAAGTTATGAGGTAAGTTTAAGTTTGAGTTATTTCTAATTTTAGATAATATTTTCAGCTTTATTTCAATGACCTAAATTTAAAACAATAAAATAAAATACAAATTTTAATAGTTTTAGTTTTAGACAACAATAACAACACTATTGTGAATGTGCTGTTTTGGTAATTTTGTTCCATGCTTTCACAATTTTTTAGAAGAATATTTATATTTATTTTTTATTTCAGTTTTCTACTAAAATTACTCAACATATCTAATATCTAATCTTATATTGATATTTTATTTCAATTTTAAGTTTTATTTTTAGTTTTTGGTTACAATAACAACACTTACATGTATATACTAGTCATTTTCTTGCACTTTTATATTTTGCAAAAAAAAATATTTCTATTTAGCTTTCATTTATTTTTATTTCCATTTTAGTATTTATAGTACATCAGCTAAAACTACTCAACATATCTAATTTTCCTTTTAATGTTTTTCCATCTTATATTGATATTTTATTTCAATTTTAAGTTTTATTTTTATTTTTTGGTTACAATAACAACACTTACATGTATATACTAGTCATTTTGTTACACTTTTATATTTTTCAAAAAAAATATTTCTATTTAGCTTTCATTTATTTTTCTTTCCATTTTAGTATTTATAGTACATCAGCTAAAATTACTCAACATTTCTAATTTTCCTTTTAACGTTTTTCCATCTTATATTGATATTTTATTTCAAGTTTTAAGTTTTATTTTAAGTTTTTGATTACAATAACAACACTCACATATATACTAGTCATTTTGTTACACTTTTATATTTTGCAAAAAAATATTTCTATTTAACTTTCATTTATTTTTATTTCCATTTTAGTATTTATAGTACATCAGCTAAAATTACTCAACATTTCTCATTTTCCTTTCAAGCTGTTTAAGTTTTTCATCCAATATTCCTATTTTATTTCACATTTCTTTCAATTCCAGAGTTTAAAAAAAATTGTTAAAATGACATTTTATTTTTTAGCAGAAAACGACAACGGCACTGTTGTTATCGTATCAGTACAGCATGACCTCTGAACATCCCTTAAACATCCATGGAAGAGTTTCATCTGATTAAACTGCTCTGGCAGTAAATCATCTTTAGATTCTCAGTAATCGTAGCTTATGTTGTTCATGTGCTCTTGGTAAACGTGTTTGTCATGGTGTAACTGCTGTTTATGTAGTGAAGGTCAGCAGACAATAATGTGGTATCAGCAGAGGGCACGACTCCAGCTCGCTGAATTACTGTTGCATTATGTTCTGATGGCTCGGGTCCAGTGCTGTAATTCAGCGTGAGATTAGCTGACCGGAGGCTCGGGAAGCCGAATGATCTTCTGATGCCGCTGTAGCTCACGCTTCTGTGGGCTCGTCTTCTCGATGCCAATCCGACGGTGGTTCTTTTTGTAGGTGTTTATTTCTGTGGCTCGTGTCTCGAGGATGAATATTTTGGGAGAATTTGATTCACGTCCAATTTGCATTCTAAAGCTGTGAGGCGCCTTAAGGGAGACGAATGAAAATGTGCTTATTTGTTGATGGAAATTCCTGCTAGAGCTGCGATGAGAATGTAAATATGATACAGGGTCGGTAGCAGCTCATCGGGGTTTTTCTCTGAGCACCTCGACTTTAATATCTGCAGGATATTATCTGAAATTCTGCTTGAACTTGTTCCCAAAGTATGAAGTGTTGTTCATTTCACCGGGATCTGCAGGAGATTCATTAAAGGGATAGTTCACCCAAAAATGAAAATTACCCCATAGTTTACTCCCCCTCAAGCCGGGTGTATATGACTTTCTTCTTTTAGCCAAACACAATCAGAGTTGTATTAAAAATATCCTGGCTCTTCCAAGCTTCATAACGGGAGTGATTAGAGGATGAGACTCTGAAGTCCAATAAAGTGCATCCATCCATCATGAAACACACTCCATTTAAAACTTTATAAAGTAAAATAACAAGCATATGGAGAGACAGACATACACGTTCGACTAGGGCTGCCCGATTTAATATGAAAAATAACATTGAACTTGAAAGTGATTTTCGAGTTCTTAGTGCGATTGTGAAACCCCAAAAGCGGCGTTTTATTTTTTTCATGCGCAGCTTGTCAGTGAAGTACGGCTCCAAATGCTAATCCATCTGAAAGCACTGCGAGTTTGAGTCGCTTATGTACATTTGAAAAAGCAACGTGTGTCAAACATCTTTCCAGACATGAGAAGCATTTATTAAAATCTTGTCCAACAAAAGTCAACATTTAATAACATGTTTTTACTCCGAGCTCACTTCGTAACGACTTCTAACGAGCTTCTGTGAGATCATGTGATTTCTTACACAGAATAAGGCAGTCGTGTGTTTATTAGTCATGTTTAATCAATAAAAGCGTTTCAATCTTATATTTATTCAGCTACAGCGATATGACGCGTTATCTTCTGCTGCTGCAGGGCGTATTTTGAGTTTTCTGCACAAGAGCGCCCTCTGGCTTTCAGATGAAGCATTTACTACTGATCACAGAGCCGTACAGCTCTGACAAGCTGCTCGTTAAATAATCGCAGCCTTTGCCAAATCGCGTTCGATTTAATCGTGATAAATCGTGCCGTTCTACGTTTGACTTGCGTCTAAAAAGCATTCATCTCTGCTTAGAAGTTGGCAATGACATGACATACTACTCTATGTCCTACGTTATAACTCGTGTAGAACATTTTTAGGCGGTTGTGAAGGCCGAACACACCTATTGCCTGATAGGGCAGCGAGGCAACAGGTCAGCTGCCTACGTTTTCGAATGCAGCCATGTTCTCTTCTCTGATGACGAGGACGGGGCAACCTGTCACTCACATGAGATCAAACAAAAGCAAACCACAACCATCCAATCAATTCCCAAGCCCTGCCCTACATTTGTTCTTGTTCTACAAGCCATTTCACACGGATGTACTATTCCTAAACTCTTTGTTCTGTCTCATCTCTTGTTGTGTTAACCTGAAGGCCAGACGCAGGTCAGCATTTTCAGTATTGCTAACATTGGTCTTCAGCCTTGGGGCGAGTCAGAGAATGTTCACACGTGCCTTTGCAGGCGCGACCTGTCAGACCTGTTGCTGTCCTGAAGCTCTGGGGCAGATGAAGCTGTGAAACCAAAACACCCAGATGGCCACGAGAGAGAGAAAAGTGCTCTGTCACAGTGAGTCGCTGTCTAAATGAGTGTTACATCAACTCTGCAAGAGACAATGTGTGTATGCTCAGTTTGTGTGTGCGTGCACTGGTGGTCAAACGTTTGGGATTAGTCAGATTTTTTTATGTTTTGCTCACCAAGGCTGTGTGTTTTTGATCAAAAATACAGTAAAAATTCTAAGATATTATTACAATTTAAAATAGCGGTTTTCTATGTGAATATGTAGTAAACTGTAATTTATATCCAGTGATCAAAGCTGAATTTTTGGCATCATTCCTCCAGTCTTCAGTGTCACATGATCCTTCAGAAATCATTCTGATATGATGATGAAACATTTCTGATTATTATCAATGTTGAAAACAGTTGTGCTGATTCATATTTTTGTGGAAATGTCACACATTTTATTTTTTATCTCACTCACACATACACACTCAATTACACACTGACTGACTTACTCACTCATTCCCTCACTGATTCACTCACTCACTCTCTCTCTCTCTCACTCATTCACTCACTGACTCACTCACTCATTCACTGACTGACTCACTCACTCACTCACTCACTGACTCGCTCACTCAATCACCGACTCACTCACTCACTGACTGACTCACTCACTGACTCACTCACTCATTCACTGACTGACTCACTCATTCACTGACTGACTCACTCACATGTACACACTCAATTACACACTGACTCGCTCATTCATTCACTAACTTACTCTCTCATTCACTGACTCACTCACTCATTCACTCACTGATTCACTGACTGACTCACTCCCTGACTCACTCATTCACTGACTGACTCACTCCCTGACCCACTCATTCATTCATTCACTCACTGACTCACTCACTCATTCACTGACTGACTCACTCACTGACTCACTCATTCATTCACTCACTGACTCACTCACTCATTCACTGACTGACTCACTCACTCACTCATTCATTCACTGACTGACTCACTCACTCACTCACTCATTCATTCACTGACTGACTCACTCACTCACTCATTCATTCACTGACTGACTCACTCACTCACTCATTCACTGACTGACTCTCTCATTCACTCACTCACTCACTCACTCACTCATTCACTGACTGACTCACTCACTCACTCATTTCATTCACAGACTGACTCACTCACTCACTCATTCACTGACTGACTCACTCACTCATTCATTCACTCCCTGACTCACTCATTCACTCACTGACTCACTCTTCACTGACTGACTCACTCACTCATTCACTGGCTGACTGACTCACTCACTCATTCACTGGCTGACTGACTCACTCACTCATTCACTGACTGACTGACTGACTCACTCACTCATTCATTCACTGACTCACTCACTCACTCATTCACTCACTGACTCACTCCTCATTCACTGACTGACTGACTCACTCACTCATTCACTCACTCACTCATTCACTCACTGACTCACTCCTCATTCACTGACTGACTGACTCACTCACTCATTCACTCACTCACTCACTCATTCACTCACTGACTCACTCCTCATTCACTGACTGACTCACTCACTCATTCACTGACTCATTCACGAACTGAATCACTCACTGACTGACTCACTCACTTCAAAAGGAAAAGGAAAAAAAATCAAACAAGAATGCATTAAATTGATCAAAAGTGACAGTAAAGACTTTCATAATGTAACAATAGATTCTATTTTAAATTAATGCTGTTCTTCCAAAATTTCTATTCATCAAAGAATCCTGAAAAATAAAATGTATCAGTTTCCACACAAATCTACTTATATAGAACGTTTTTAGCACAAAGCGTTCTTTGGAGTTGAGTAAAGAACCATCGGGTTCTACATAGAACCTTTGAAGCTTTTTTTCTAAGAGTGTAGAATGTTAAGTTGCTAATCCAAATGATACTGAAAGAGCGTTTACATTTAAATCTGTACATTAGAATAGAATGTTTGGAAAACCTTTTAGACCACAAATTTGTTGTTTACTAAGAGCCTTCTGTCTGTGTCCTTATATTGAGGAAAAAAATCGGTTTAGTGTTAAAAGATATGCTTTCTATATCTATATGTATTACAGGCTTTTTGTGGCTTTTGGCTAAATTAAACTGTACATATGAAGCTAAACAGCAAATGAAAACAAAACTGTAAAAGGTAAGATTAAAAATGACATAACATTGGGCAGGTGACAACTTGCCCCGATATTAACGTGACGGGCGTAAAAGACTTTTCAGAAACTAAATGTTGCTGATATCTAACGTCAACGAGTCACGATTTCCAAGAAATATTAATATTGTAGCGTTATTGCAGCTGATCGAAGGTGGCGCGCGTCTCTCCGCGCACGCGCGGAGCTTCAGACTTCGGACGCTGATGTAGCAATCGCGTGCACGCGCATGTCGTTACCATGACAGCATAGTTAGTAAACTCCCCTGTTGCCATCGGTCCTCGACCAGCAGCGGATCAGAAACACTCGCGCGTTATTGATCTGATGGAATCTGCGCTCGTTCTCCGCAGTGCAGGAGAGTGTCCGGAAAACTCGCGATCTGTGACGTGGAATGAGCGTTACTAGGAGACCGACAGAGAATCAGAAGCTCCAGCTGATCTAGAATCCATCAGGATCCAGAAGCGCTATGGGAACATTCGGCTCCGCAGCGGTTTGCCTGGATGAGGAAGGGGGCGAGGAAGAGGAGAAAAGGCGCCGGGAAGTTGAGCGTCTTCCTCCGCTGCTCGAGGATGAGGTGAGTTTGATGGATCGACAGGTGATGAACTGTAATTATATTTTAGAAAAGAGCTCACATCGTTTCAACACACACACACACAAATAGCAATAAAATATTTTTATGCATATTAAAATGTTATTACTATATATAAATAAAATGTGTTCATATAATGTTCCATTTTGAGCTTTTGTACCATGTAAATATCATCTGACCATCACTGATTCACAGACTCAACTGTGTGTTAAAACGCGATGCATTAGTTATTTGGAAAATATGAGAAACAATTGAGAATATTTCAGCTAACATTAAGAGCTGAAGACCCACACTTCTCTTCTCATGATGTAATTGTGTTGTGATTCCAGCTGTTCGGAGTTTGTTTAATGCTTTTGTCATGTTCTCAGCGCTCAAGATCAAACTGGAAGGAGTGTTGTGAACTTCCAGAGGTTCAGGGACAAGTGTATCTGGGCCAGTGTGTGTGTGTGTGTGTGTGTGTGTGTGTGTGAATTATAGGGAGGTTGAGGAGAAATCCTGTTTCCCTTCTGTGTTCTCAAGGGAGATTGTCTATTTACGGGCTCGGGCCCTTACAGCTGCATGAGAGCGCAACTTTACGCCCTATAAAGATGAGCTTTATTCTTTATTGATGAATAAACATGTTTTTCTCGGAGAGTATTTTTAGTACGTCTGTTGTGTCATACATGCATTAGCCACGTCCCGTCAGGTTTGTGAACATGTAACTAAAAGTGACACATGAAAAATACAAAAGCAAAAAGCAGATGAAACAATGTAACCGTTTCATTTATTTATATCGCATTCGCGATGCACGCTGGGAAACTAAATGCCAGCCTGAAAATGTGGACACTGCATTATTTCAGTTAAAACTGCATTAAGTTATTTTCTGTGCCACTGTAATGTAAATACAGCATCACTGAACACAACCGTTTTCAGACAGCTGTAAAAAAAAAAAAATTATATTATAAATATGTCTTAAAATATTATTTGGAAAATATTTAATTAATATATTAAGTTGTTTTTTCCTACTCATAGTATTCCTAAGCTACTCATAATATATTATAAAATAAATAGATTAATTATTTCTTTGTTTGTTTATTTTAATGTTTATTTATTTAAAATCATTCTTTTATTATTATTATTATTTATTTATTTTAATCTTTTTAATCTGTTTATTTATTTAAAATATTTTTTATTATTATTACTATTATTTATTTTAATCTTTTTAATCTGCTGTTTATTTATTTAAAACAGTTTATTATTATTATTATTTATTTTAATCCGTTTATTTATTTTAAATCAATTTATTATTATTTATTTATTTTAATCTGTTCATTATTATTATTTATTTTAATCTTTTTAATCTGTTTTTACTTATATAAAATCAGTTTATTATTATTGTTATTATTATTTCTTTTAATCTGTTTATTTATTTATTTTAAATCAATTATTTATTTATTTATTTATTTATTTTAAATCAATTATTTATTTATTTATTTAAATCTGTTTATTATTATTATTATTATTTATTTTAATCTTTTTAATCTGTTGTTTATTTATATAAAATCAGTTTATTATTATTATTATTATTATTATTATCATTTATTTTAATCTGTTTATTTATTTATTTAAAATCAATTTATTATTATTTATTTATTTTAATCTGATTTTTTTATCTACATATTTTAAAACTTTTTTTCTGTAAAGATGACTTCAAATTTGTCTGAGGATATTTTGATGTTCACTACAAAGTTTAGTGGAAAATCCAAATGTGCCTTTTCCAGTCAAACATGGGGCTGATATTAAAAGAGGCACAAAAGACATTTGTTAAACCATCTGAAGGCTCTCTTAACAGACTATAACATCATCACTTAGATGGGCTTGTTTTTGGATCCCTCTGAACCAATTTGCCATTTATGACGCAGATCACGCAGCGAGCCAAAATCCTTCATAGATCTTGTAGAAAGTCTCCTTAAGACTCCCATCTGTCGAAAGCATGCCTTGGTTATATAGTCATGTTTGATTATTTCCTTATGAAGGATAGAACACGAACAAAACATCATATCAGTGAGGCAAACACCACTGACGTTTTCTTCAACGGAGAGGACAACACACAGTAAACACACAGCTGTCCTTCGCACATCTGCCAAACACACATTCCCCATGGAAATGCATTTAGAAAATTGAGCACAATGATGTACACACTCTACAGTGACATCATTGCGGAACTTAGAGGAGGTCGTTACAATCTGTCTTTTGTAATCTGTGGAATATTCCATTAGAATGAATGGGTTACTATGGAGTCCTTGGAGTTTTGTACTGTATATGTGTGTGTATTTACACTACCGGTCAAAAGTTTGGAATAATTAAGATGTGTATTTAGAAGTCTCTTCTGCTCACCAAGGCAGCATTTATTTGATCTAAAGTACAGTAAAAATGACTGTAAAATTAAAAACAGCAATATTATTAACATTTAAAATTTTGCATTTTAATTGCCCAAAACTTAAGAGTCTATGACTGGATCATTATTACAGTGATTATTATGTTTCTAGCATGTTTTATGTTTGGTGAGTGTGTCGCTTTTCATGTCTTAAACCATGTAGAAAGACACATCACGGCCTTATTCCTGGATGACAATGCCAATATTCACCAGGGTTAAAATTATGAAAAAATGGTTCAGAGAGCATGAAGAATCATTTTGAGATGAATTGGCTCCTCAGTGTAAGTGTTTGGGATGATTTACAGAGTGCTCACCTCAATGCATTATCAATACAAGATCCAAAAATTAATGCACCTTTTGATGTACATAAATGTTGTGATGTTATTTTTAAGACACGGAAAGCGACACACTCATCTTTTAGGGTTGAAAGACCCATTTCCAAACATAAAACACGCTAGAAACATAATAATCACTGTAATAATGATCCAGACATAAACTCTTAAACAGTGACTTTTTTTTTGGCCTGGGAGTCTATGTAGTTTATTCCTGTTAATTTATTCCACAAAAAATATGAAGCAGCACAACTGTTTTTGATAATCAGAAATGTTTCATGAGCAGCAAATCATCATATCAGAATGATTTCTAAAGGATCATGTGACACTGAAGACTGGAGGAATGATGCTGAAAATTCAGCTTTGATCACTGGATATAAATTACAGTTCACTATATATTCACGTTTAGTATAGCTATTTAAATTGTAATAATGTTTCCCAATTTTTACTGTACTTTTGAATGAAATAAATGCAGCCTTCATGAGCATCATGTTCTCACGTGAAAAATACATCGCGGAGCAAAGAGGACGCGTCGACAGACATATGAAACGGCTTCATATTTAATATATCGTAATTTGTTAAAGAAGTTTAATCAATAAATAGCGTCCGATCGCCTGTCAATCAAACTGCCGGTGTGTGTTTGACTTCTACTGTTACGCTGGTAATACATTATGTTGTTAATGATGCATTTTATAAAATTGTTTTCATTAGTTTTAACAGATTTTGGACCCACGTGTATCTAGATCATGCATCATCATTCACTCAATATTTCCTCTCCGTCCTCAGGAGAATGTTTCTCTGGCTGACATTCTGTGTCTGAGGGACACAGCGGGCTGTCGGAGCAGGAGTTGTGGGCGGTGTGTGTGGAGTGTGTGCGTTCTCTACAGAGCATCGCCCTCTCTCCGCTCTTTCACACCCTCTGCGTAACGCCCGACACGCTGGCCTTCAACGCTCACGGCAACGTGTGTTTCATGGAACAGCTCAACGGTGAGTCATCAGCTTCGTGAGTCAAACTAACACTCACAGTGTTTGCCTGGCTTTCTTGAAATGCTGCTTTTAATGTGCATCTCTACAAATGGATGGGTTTGACAGACGTGTTCTTTTGAAAGTGAGAGCGCTCTGTCTTTAAGCTGGGAGAGTGTGATTTATTTCTTGTGCATCTGACATGTGTTGGTGTGTTTCAGTGCTATTGTGCAGTTTGATAATGGGGGCATTCATTTGCATAATTATTAACATATACGACACCCTCCCACGAGTGTGGAGTTTTTGTGGGAAAGCATTATTAATGTGCGTTTTGTGACAGTCTAAAACCTATAAATAGATAAACATTTGAAAAATGCATTAATTTATTAAGATAATAAAGGTAGAGTGCAACAAATGACTGTAAATATGCTGATAAATTGCTACTTTAAAGGACACTTTTTAAAGGAAAATTAGCCCAAGCTTTATTCACCCAAGGTGTTTATGACTTTCTTTTGTCTGACGAAGACAATCAGAGAAATATTAATAAATATCCTGACGCATCCGAGCTTCATAATGACCGTAATGCGCGAGTATGAGCTGAAGAAATCTCCATCCACATCCATCCATCCATCCATCATAAACATATTGACTAAAAAAAAATGACAAAAAAAAAAAAATATTGACACAACTTATGATAGATGTAACACAAAAACCACCCAAACGCTGGGTTGTTACGTCCGACCCAGGATCTGAGTAACACAAAAACCACCCAAACGCTGGGTTGTTACGTCCGACCCAGGATCTGAGTAACACAAAAACCACCCAAACGCTGGGTTGTTACGTCCGACCCAGGATCTGAGTAACACAAAAACCACCCAAACACTGCGTTGTTACGTCTGACCCAGGATCTGGGTAACACAAAAACCACCCAAACGCTGGGTTGTTACGTCTGACCCAGGATCTGAGTAACACAAAAACCACCCAAACACTGGGTTGTTACGTCTGACCCAGGATCTGAGTAACACACAAAAACCACCCAAACACTGGGTTGTTACGTCCGACCCAGGATCTGAGTAACACAAAAACCACCCAAACACTGGGTTGTTACGTCCGACCGACCCAGGATCTGAGTAACACAAAAACCACCCAAACACTGGGTTGTTACGTCCGACCCAGGATCTGAGTAACACAAAAACCACCCAAACGCTGGGTTGTTACGTCTGATCCAGGATCTGAGTAAAACAAAAACCACCCAAACACTGGGTTGTTATGTCTGACCCAGGATCTGAGTAACACAAAAACCACCCAAACGCTGGGTTGTTACGTCCGACCCAGGATCTGAGTAACACAAAAACCACCCAAACGCTGGGTTGTTATGTCTGACCCAGGATCTGAGTAACACAAAAACCACCCAAACGCTGGGTTGTTACGTCTGACCCAGGATCTGAGTAACACAAAAACCACCCAAACACTGGGTTGTTACGTCCGACCCAGGATCTGAGTAACACAAAAAACCACCCAAACGCTGGGTTGTTACGTCCGACCCAGGATCTGTGTAACACAAAAACCACCCAAACGCTGGGTTGTTACGTCTGACCCAGGATCTGAGTAACACAAAAACCACCCAAACGCTGGGTTGTTATGTCTGACCCAGGATCTGAGTAACACAAAAACCACCCAAACGCTGGGTTGTTACGTCTGACCCAGGATCTGAGTAACACAAAAACCACCCAAACACTGGGTTGTTACGTCTGACCCAGGATCTGAGTAACACAAAAACCACCCAAACACTGGGTTGTTACGTCTGACCCAGGATCTGTGTAACACAAAAACCACCCAAACACTGGGTTGTTACGTCTGACCCAGGATCTGTGTAACACAAAAACTACCCAAACACTGCGTTGTTACGTCTGACCCAGGATCTGGGTAACACAAAAACTACCCAAACACTGGGTTGTGACGTCTGACCCAGGATCTGTGTAACACAAAAACCACCCAAACACTGGGTTGTTACGTCTGACCCAGGATCTGTGTAACACAAAAACTACCCAAACACTGCGTTGTTACGTCTGACCCAGGATCTGGGTAACACAAAAACCACCCAAACACTGGGTTGTTACGTCTGATCCAGGATCTGAGTAAAACAAAAACCACCCAAACACTGGGTTGTTATGTCTGACCCAGGATCTGAGTAACACAAAAACCACCCAAACGCTGGGTTGTTACGTCCGACCCAGGATCTGAGTAACACAAAAACCACCCAAACGCTGGGTTGTTACGTCCGACCCAGGATCTGAGTAACACAAAAACCACCCAAACGCTGGGTTGTTACGTCCGACCCAGGATCTGAGTAACACAAAAACCACCCAAACGCTGGGTTGTTACGTCTCACCCAGGATCTGTGTAACACAAAAACCACCCAAACGCTGGGTTGTTACGTCTGACCCAGGATCTGAGTAACACAAAAACCACCCAAACGCTGGGTTGTTACGTCTGACCCAGGATCTGAGTAACACAAAAACCACCCAAACGCTGGGTTGTTACGTCCGACCCAGGATCTGAGTAACACAAAAACCACCCAAACGCTGGGTTGTTACGTCTGACCCAGGATCTGAGTAACACAAAAACCACCCAAACGCTGGGTTGTTACGTCTGACCCAGGATCTGAGTAACACAAAAACCACCCAAACACTGGGTTGTTACGTCCGACCCAGGATCTGAGTAACACAAAAACCACCCAAACGCTGGGTTGTTACGTCCGACCCAGGATCTGAGTAACACAAAAACCACCCAAACGCTGGGTTGTTACGTCCGACCCAGGATCTGAGTAACACAAAAACCACCCAAACGCTGGGTTGTTACGTCCGACCCAGGATCTGTGTAACACAAAAACCACCCAAACGCTGGGTTGTTACGTCTGACCCAGGATCTGTGTAACACAAAAACCACCCAAACGCTGGGTTGTTACGTCTGACCCAGGATCTGTGTAACACAAAAACTACCCAAACACTGCGTTGTTACGTCTGACCCAGGATCTGGGTAACACAAAAACCACCCAAACACTGGGTTGTTACGTCTGATCCAGGATCTGAGTAAAACAAAAACCACCCAAACACTGGGTTGTTATGTCTGACCCAGGATCTGAGTAACACAAAAACCACCCAAACACTGGGTTGTTACGTCTGACCCAGGATCTGAGTAAAACAAAAACCACCCAAACACTGGGTTGTTACGTCTGACCCAGGATCTGGGTAACACAAAAACCACCCAAACGTTGGGTTGTTACGTCTGACCCAGGATCTGAGTAAAACAAAAAAACCCCAAACGCTGGCATGTGGATGGAGACACTCTTCAGCTCATACTCATGACTGCCATTATAAAGCTCGAATGCGTCAGGATATGTATTAATATTTCTCCGATTGTGTTGGTCAGAAAACGACAAGAAAGTCGTAAACACCTTGGAAGGCTTGAGGGAGAGTAAAGCTTGGGCTAATTTCCATTTGAAAGTGAACTAATCCTTTAACATACATAAAATTGCAAATGTTTTAACATTTATCTTTACAAGGTTCCATTTGTTAACATCATTTTGAACTAACAATAAAAACATTTATTATTCTATTTAATGTTAATACTAACTAACAATGAACAGTTGTAATTTTTAACTAAACTTAACTAAGATTTCTAAATACTATAACAAATGTATTGCTCATTGTTAGTTAATGAATTAACTAATGCGACCTTATTGTAAAGTGATACCTGTAATTTTACTGTAAAATACTGCCAAATTATGGTTTTGGCAAGTAAAAACTGTGAATTACCATATAATTTATTGAAAAAAAAAAAACATTCCCAAAAGTCCAGACAAATGTACTGCTCACTGCTAGTTACTGTTAATTAATACATTAACCAATGGGACGAATTAAGTGTAATTTTACTGTAAAATACCGTTAAATGTGCGGTTTTTGCAAGTAAAAGAGTTACCATATAATTTATTGTGAAAAACAGTAAAAAGACTTTTGTGTTTCTTGTAATTTTTGTTATGAGTACATTATGGTGTTTCGTGTTACAATGTAAAATAAACTGGCACAAATATGCCATCCCGTAATACCTGTAACATCAGGTCTCGGGATACTGGAGGAGAAGATTCAAATGAGAACTACAAAAAAAAAAAAAAAACTACCAATGGTTTTATCCTCTAGTCCTGTTAGCAGCAGCCCATTTCATACTCTGAATGTCATTCTCAAAGGCCACATCGTATACTTTCTAAATATACCGGTGCGTTCCTCTGCTCGTGTAGTTTCTGGAGGATTTGACATATTCAGGAGGAGAAAGCCTGACCTATTTAACGGATCCAAACTCTGCAGAAGTGTCTGGAGGAGAGTGTCTCTTCCCACCGTGCCCTAGTTAGACAGCGAGACGCTGCAGCAGAAGGCTCCTCTGTGGACTTACACACTTATTCACCGAGAGAAAGCCACGATATTATAATTACACATCACAGCCGGAGCTTTCATACCGTGGGCTTTTCGCATTTCGACCTATAGTTATACGACTTCTCTTTTTGAGATTGTTTAATTGGTTAAGTGAATTATAACTATTATTAGCGTTCTTAGAAATCAGATCAAACACTAAATATCGTCATGCAGCGTTTGTGCTGAAGACATGAATAATTCTTCAAATCGTCCGTTTTTTTGAGGCGAGTGTGCTACTTCTTTAAAGTGCCCCATTATGCTTTTTTGGATATGACCTTTCATGTGCAATACAGATCTCAAAGTTTCAAAGTGCAGATAAATGTAGTTATAACAAAGAAGCGATTTTGAACTGCCTGAAACGAGTCGTCAGTGATTCCAGTCTTACTTCTTGCTCACCTGTGTAAGTTTATAACAAATTTGCATAATGCCCGCCCATTGGCTGTCGGCGAGCAGCCTTTGCCCCGCCCTCAAACACTGTATTTGTAGCTGAGACTGGAAGAGTTTGGTTCGTGTTGTTCATGTGGAGAAGACGCTGTTTTCTGCTGCCAAATCAAATCCACTTTGATGATTGATAGGGTAAAACCGACGCATCATATCACTGTGCTGAGGAAGAGCTGGAATTCAGATATGCTAATAAGCATTTTGTTTCCCACCAATCACAACAGACTGGGCCATCTGTAGGCGTTTATGATTTAGCTCACATTGCTACATTGGCAAAATGATTCTTTTCCGTCCCCCAGCAAATGGAGTTATGAGGTTTTTGACCAGCGAATGTCAGACATACGTGTTTTGTCCGTCATTTGAACAGCTGCATCTGAGGCAGTAAGTGAGTATCGCATTACGTTTGCATTGATTATAAAGTTTGTTGGAGCTACGTGTGGGCTCTGAGATGTCAATTGGTCAAAATTTCATGCTATCAGAGGCTATTTAAGATAGTATTGACTTTCGCTCTCTTCTCTGCTCCTCAAATACATTAGTCTTTTAATATATAGTGTTTCTGGAGAAAAGAAATTGCTGTACTTATTCAAACAACCATTCACCATTGCATTGCAAACAAGCAAGACGTTCCAAAATGTGTGCATGAGGTTAAATATTTGCAAAACTTACAGACAGACATAAAGGGTGACCAGTATTAAGGATTTATGGGCAAAATTACAAAATGTGGAAATACGGTTTCTGCCCAATAATGCATAAATCCGACCCTGGTTTAATAATAATAATTAATTTGTTACATTTACATAGCAATTTTCTGGGAACTCAAAGCATTTTATATATGGAAGGAGGGAATCTCCTCAACCTCCACCGATGTGCCGCATCCCCCAGGATGATGCGACGGAAGCCATATTGTGCCAGAACGTCCACCACACACCAGTTTATTGAGGGAGAGGAGACGAGTGATGAAGCCAATCAATATATGGGGATGATTAGGAGGCCATGATGGCAATAGGCAAACTTGGCCAGGATGCCGGGGTTACACCCCTACTCTTTTCAAAAGACATCCTGGGATTTTTAATGACCACAAAGAGTCAGGACTTCGGTTTAACGTCTCATCTGAAGGTCGGTGCTTTTTTTGACCGCATAGTGTCTCCATCACTGCTGGCCTCACTAACACCTCTTCCAGCAGCAACCTAGTTTTTCCCAGGAGGTCTCCCATCCAGGTACTAACTAGGCTCAGCCCTGCTTAGCTTTAGTGGGAAACCAGTCTTGGGTTACAGGGTGATATGGCTGCTGACTAGAGGTTTGGAGAGACCAAATCCTTGATCGAACCGTTTGAGACACTGTGAGAGAAGAGGTGATTCTGTAATGGATATCATGAGAAAATTAAAATGTTTTTGATGCATGAATTTTTGGAGACTCCAGAACAAAATTAGGAGCCTTTAAATACAGTGAATACAAAAGTTGCTTTAAATATTTAATGTTGCATCAGCTTGTGTGTTTTCTAGCGA
This sequence comes from Opsariichthys bidens, assembly GCA_037194245.1. Lineage (NCBI taxonomy): Eukaryota > Metazoa > Chordata > Actinopteri > Cypriniformes > Xenocyprididae > Opsariichthys > Opsariichthys bidens. The sequence goes on from CM074279.1 coordinate 29,739,117, forward strand.
TTGAACCCATAATCTTGGTGTCGTTTGCTCCCTGTTTTTTCTCATGCACCACCTACATTCGAGGTGTAAAAATGTAGTTTGATTTCTCTTCTTTCACGTGACTTTTCTCAGATGATCCTGAAGGCTGTTTTGTTCCTCCAGAGTTGGATAAGACTGGAAGCACGTATGAGGTGAGGATGAATCCTGGAACTGGATATTGAATAATGAATATTATAATGCTGATGGTAATAGCTTGAAAGACCAACACACATAAGGACACATAAAAAAATATATATATTTTTTTCATTTGCATTAAACGCCATGGTTATTAAAGTTAACTAAATCTAAAACCATAAAAAATATTTTCACTACCTGAAATAAAATAAAATATAAAAAATAAAATGGCAATTAATTAATTAAATTGCCAAGGCAACATTTTCTTTTAGTTTAACTTGATGCACTAAAATAACGAAAACTAAAACAGAAATAAAAAATTGTAAAAATATAGAGACATTTATTTTAAAAAAAAAAAGACCTTTTCAAAAATGTTCAATAAAAAAATGGAAAAAACTCATTCAAAATTAATACTAATTCAACTAATAAATAAAATAAAAAATAAATCCCAAAAATACCCCATATACATATAGCAGAGTAATACCATGGTATTTCAATATTTCAATAGTACCATATAAATGCCACTACTATATTTCCAGCAGTAGATCATGGCACAAGCAACGCTGATAAGGTCGTAGATTTGATCCTCAGGGAATGCATAAATTGTATACCTTAACTGCAGTGTATGTCACATTGGATAAAAGCATCTGCCAAATGCATTCATGTAAATGTAAATGTAAAATACCATGCAAGATATTATAACATTGTCATTGCATCATGTTGGCCGTGTAAAATATGTACATCGTCTTGCACATTTCGTGTGGCCACTTTGATAAACTTTAGAGAAAAAAAAAGATTATTAAAGAGTATTGTAGATAATAAATTATATCTGAATTGAGCGTCTCACATATGATTCATGAGCCTTGGGGACAGTGGTCTGTGTGCCAAAACGCTGAACTCACAGCTTACTAACGCACAGTAACACAAAGACTTGCCATAATACCATATGCAAACAACCTACAAGCTTCTACGTTATATCTGGATATATATAATCCATAAGGCTTTACTGTCCTGAACATCAGAAGTATAAAAACCACAAGGCAGAATTGCTGTAGGCGGTTTGCATTTCTGAAATGAAAACACCTTATGTAATGCTCTTTTCAGCTTGAACAACCTTTTAATTTAAGCACACCTTAATTCTGTTTCTCAACAAAGAGTTCATGAAATTCTCATGATAGGATGCATGTTGGCATCAGGTATATATAATCATGATAGTCTACGAGGTTCTTTTTGATGAGTTTTACCTGCTTGAGAGTTTACCTTGCAACATTTCTGATCGTCTTTTCACGGAAAGGCTCATTCATTATTTGAGGCTGAACAATGAGCCGTCAGGTTTGATGAGCATCAGCTGCTTCAGAGTCCAAATGAGAAGAAAATATGGTCTGAAAGAATCTCTTATTGTAAAAACTGAAACATTAGTTTAATAGTATATTTTTTACATGTTCCTTGCATAATTTTTGAAAATAACAGAGGGCCTAACACAGGCCCTTGCAGCACTCCATAATTTACTGATGTTTAATAATGTTTTAATAATTGTGTAATAAGAATTTTTACGGATTTTATATGTTTATACTTCATATACTTTGTTTTTTCAAGACGGAGGCCACTCTTTTTTACATTTTTATATCAACTTTAGTAATATTTTTTGCAGGTTCCATATACTTTTTGGCATTTTCATAGCATTTCAATAATAGTTTTGCAGGTTCATAATATAATCATAACTTTTTAATTTTATACTACGTTTTTATATGCACATATACATTCACATACACTTTTCAGATGCAGGTGAGTTTGTTTCTTTTTTTGCATGTTCATAACACAATTTTAATAATTTAACAATTTTGATTTTATACTTCATATAGACCTCGTTTTTTCAAATGGAGGCATTTTTTTTTTTTTTTTTTGTACGTTCATACCATAATCTTAATAAATTTTAATTTTATACTTAATTTTAAGGGTGACTTTGTTGCGTCCTGTCCTGGGACAGATAAATAGCCTTTGTTTTATTAAACTAATAAATGAAATAAAAACTAAATAAATGTGCATTTTTATTTGTACAAAAGACAGACTCATGAGATGATGCATTACAACTTCATATTACAGATTTCATCTAGTGCACCAAACACAGGTTTGCAAATTGAAAATATTATGTAAATGTTTGTGGTGGTCTTTGTAATATTAGTTTCCACTTGTCTGAGGATCAAGGGTGGACTTAACCATTAGGCAAATGTAGGCGTCTGCCTTGGCCCCCCGAAAGCCAAGGGCCCCCTAAAATGAATTTTCTTTGCACATACACGACAACCATCTTGTCCATCTTGAAAGTGCTTTTTTAGAAAACCTCAAATTTAAATGTGTGCAATTAGGGCCCCATTATTTTGCCTGGGGCCCCCAAATCACTGAGGATCAAGTTTTCAAAAGCACTAGGGTGTTTATAGTCTGTACATTTGATCCCTTAGATATGTTTAAGATGTACGATTTCTTTACCTGATTTAATTAGCATCATTCTCTCCTTCAGGGTCACATGTTCTCATTAGGCTCCACCCTCTCGGCCGCGCTGGATTTCATCACGGATGCGGAGCTGCAGGTGGAGCTGAGTGAAGAGAGCAGGTGTTTGCTGAAGCAGATGCAGCAAGAGAAACCTGAAGATCGGCCACGACTCCAGGTTCACCAGTGATCGTGACAGTGTGAAGTTAAAAGGGAGACCGCTAGTGGAAATACTTCTGCAGTTTGATAGACATCAGCCGCGTTGGAGTTGATGGCTGCATGCATTTGGTTTTAAATAAAGTGCCAGATAAAAATAAAACACAGAAACGTATTCTTAATCATTTGAAAAATTTGAAAATTGAAAAGTCTGAGACCATTAGTGAAAATACTTCTGCTTTTAATTTTTTTAATTATAAAACTAACTGAAAAGCTTGCATATCAGCATAATTTTAATAATTTTGTAATTATATTGTAAAAGTCTGAGACCATTAGTGAAACAAATTTTGCTTTATATTATTTTTTTTAAATGAACATATTATTTTTTTATGAACAGCATAAGAATTTGATGGATATCAGCTGAAAGGCTGCATATTAAAACATAATTAGATTTTTTGTTTTGCATTTTCATTGCATAATGTTAATATTTTTTTGCATGCTCATAATATAATTTTTGAACATTTTTTTAAGTATAATCTAAAAGTCTGAAACTACTGTTGAAAATAATTATGCTTTAAATTATGCACATTTTTTTAAATTGTAAACATTATTTTATATTAACAGCTACCAATTTGATGGATATCAGTTGTAAAGGCTGAAACATCATTTTAATAATTTTGCAATTATAATGTAAAAGTCTGAGACCATGATTGAAACAAATTTTGCTCTTTTTTTAAATGGACATTATTTTTATATGAACAGCAAAAGAATTTGATGGATATCAGTTGTAAAGGCTGCATATTAAAACATAATAGATTTTGCATTTTCATTGCATAGTTTTAATACTTTTTTTGCATGTTCATAATATAATTTCTCAACATTTTTTTTGAATTGTAATCTAAAAGTCTGAGACCACTATTGAAAATACTTCTATTTTTATTTATTTATTTATTTATTTATATTAACAGCATACCAATTTAATGGATATCAGTTGTAAAGGCTACATATTGAAACAATTTGCTTTGCATGCTCTTTGCATAATTTGATTAATTTTGTCACTTTTTTTTATGTTAACAGCATAACTATAATTTTATTGCAACACAAACATGCACAAACAAGCACTGAATTTGATATGCACAAATCCTGATGATCATGTTGACCTTGTTGACCTTTGCTCACATCCGTGGGTGTTCTTGAGCGCCACCTTGTGGTTATCGAAAGCTATTGCACTGAAATAAAAGCAGTACACAACAGCCACCCCCATAGACTCAGATTAGTCACAGATCTACACCACAGTGCCAACTGCGCTCCTTACCAGTTCATTCCTCCAGTGTGACAGATGCTGATATGCAGCCAGATCTCTGCTTCACAGCCCTACATCTGACCACAGAAAACACACTTGCACAAAACTTTGTGAATATAATATGAGAATCGTCTGTTTAACAAGTAATACCTATAAATGTTTAATGAAACTAACCCGGACCTTCCAGGAATAGTGAAATATCCAATAGATTTGTTCTGGATTCTGTAAAACTTTTTTGTCAGCTGAACCTCTGAGATTTTAAGTTAATGCTTCAATAATTTAACAACACATTTACTCAAGTTCACATGCTATGCACGTAAAAAGTAAATGTAAAAATCGACTCTCCATGAACTTCTATGACTTTGTGAGGAGCATTAAATACTTAAAAAGTATAATATAAACCGTGTAAGGGTCAATGGTTCTTTGTCTAATGATGTGTGAATAACATCACCTCTTATTTTGACAGGATATTCTCTCTCAGGCGGAGGCTGTACTCGGCCACATCTCGCCCACAACCGTCTGCCGGAAACTCTCTGCTATTGGCCGGAGAGTTCTGTCCATAGAGTCCGTCGCTGCTTTCCAAGGTTTGATTCCACAGTTGTTTCATAATGTTGCCGCCCTGATGGTTTGTGAGGGAACTGATGATTTATCCAAAAAGCTCAAATAATTTTAAAATTAAACTGTTTTTAAACAATTACTTTGTAATAATTTTTTCAAACGTTCAAAATAAAACACTTAATAATAATAAATAATAAATACATATATAATTAAAAATTTTATATATATATATATATATATATATATATATATATATATATATATATATTTATTTTATTTGTTTACTTGCATTTCATGTGACCATTAACTGATATGAGAGAATAATAAATAATAAAAATTACTAAATAATACAGACATTTATACAACACATCAATTGACTTCAGCGAATTATAAACAACAAAAATATATTAAATAATAAAAAATAATAAGAATATGTGACCATTAACTGACATCAGAGAATAAGTAACAAAAAATATTAATAATTTTAAATTAAACTGTTTTAAAAACAATCATTTTTATTGTTTTTTTTTAAATAATAAAACAATTAAAAATGATAAATGATAAAAATGGAATGAATTTATTTTGTTTGTTTACTTGCATGACACGTTATCAGAGAATAATAAAAAATAATAAATAATACAAAAAATGTACCTGCATATGTCATGGGATCATTATTTGACATCAGAGAATAATAAAAAATAATTAAAAATATAATAAAGCATTTTAAAAAAATAACAAAAATATGTGCCCATTAACTGACATGAGATAATAATAAATAATAAAAAATATAATAATATATAATAAGTAATTAAAAGAATAATAATACAAATAATATGTGATAATAATTTTAATTGACATCAGACAATAAAAAGAATAAAATATTTAAGCAATAATTAAATAATAAAGATATATATTATTTGTTTAGCTCACTATTAACTGACATCAATAATAATGTATAATAATAATGTATAATTACAACTTGTTTTTTTGTTATTGTTGGCTGTCAGTTAATTTTATTTTTTAATGCACACACACACTCACACACACACATATATATATATATATATATATATATATATATATATATATATATATATATATAAAATATTTAGCTTAAAGTGAAGCAGAAAAAAGTTTGGGAATTGTGGTATGGTCACATGGTCAGATCTCTCTATTTGTTCACAGATGCATCCAATTTCCATTTTCTGGATTACAAAGCCTTAAGATCAAACTCCATGGAAAATCACACCAGCGATCGTACCATGATCAGAAACTACTCGGCCGATTCATGCGACGGGGAGGAGCTGCTGCTGAAGCGCAGAGGTCTGGTGTGTAACGGATCGCCTTGGTCCGGAGCTCCGGCTGGACTCAGGGAAGAAGAGCCGTCGCCGGACAGCAGGTCTCAGAACAGTTCTCCGGTGCACAGGAGGAGTCAGGAGAGGAGGCCTGGGAGAGCGAGGAGAGCCCTGAACCGCTCTTGCTCCGTCCCGGACTCCAACAACCCTCCGGCGTTCGGCCCTTCCTCGCACGCCCCCATCAGCATGCTGGTGGCTGACCTCTCCGAGATCACCGAGGACGAGAGCGCGCCGGCCGGCTGGAGCGGGAGACTGCGTCAGGCCAAACCCAAACTAGAGGAATTATGTGTCCCGTTTGCGGATGCAACGGTCGAACCTGATGAACACGAGACGGATCAGAGCTGCGCTGGAGACGCTCAAACCCCGACGGCTCTGGAAGAGGCCGACCCGTGCAGCTCCAACCACATGAACAAATCCATATTGTGTCTGAATGAGGAATATCAGAATGAGGTTTGTTTCTTGAGACAGAACGGCCAATATTTGTCCATTTTATTTAAGGCAAAACACTACAGGCATTGTTTTTCACGCACTGGTCAATATTGAGATTTTAGTCTATTTTTCTTGTCTTTTTTCAGACTAGTAGAAAGAAAACATCCAAAATAAACTTTGAAGTGTTTTAACATAATATTTCAGAAAAAATACAACACAATTGTGGGAAGGTACTGTGATTTAATCAGCTATATGGTGGTACAATTTTATCCCTTTGAATGTGTAATAAAAAGAAGTGTGTTGATGTAAAATGAATGAGAAATCAATATAGTTTTATGTTTGTTTCCCAGTGGATGTCCTTGCGGGAGCTGCTGTCGTGCTCTGCTCAGCCTTTCTCGGTGAATGAGCTCTGGGCTTTATGCTACACGTGTCTCTCCACGCTGCAGACGTACATCGACCTCCCAGGTCAGTCTTGTGCGTCAAAGAGTCTTTATATCCATAGTAAATTTAGAATGAACCTAAATGTTAATGCAACATTATCCAGTGCTTTACAGATGCTTCTGTCTAAACATAAGTTTTATGTAATTTAATTACATAGCAATTTTCCATCCATTTGGATTACATAGTTTTAACATAAACTAATAAACTTAATGCGATTCATATTTGTCAGTCATATGTACATGAAATAGGTCAGAGTTATGTAATAGTTGAGCGTATGAATAGTGAGAGATTTAATGTCTTTGATCTTTATCGAAGGCTGTGAAGTCAGTTGTAGTTCTCGTGTTTCTCTGTCCTTCAGTGATTCTGCTTGTTGACAGCAGGTGTTCATCATTACTGCTCAATCATCACTTAAGGATCTCATTAACTCTGACACTGCTTCAACGGTACTTTAACTCAGTAGTGCGCACACACATGACCACTAAACAGTGTTCATTAACCTGTGAACTATTATATAATTCTTACCTATTTCATTAAAGTATGACTGACAAATATGAATCACATTAAGTTTATTAGTTTGTGTATGTTAAAACTATGTAATCCAAATGGATGGAAAATTGCTATGTAATTAAATTACAAAAAACTTATGTTTAGACTGAAATATTTTTTGAGTGTATGATGCACATATGCAGTTGATGAGTCATTTCATTTAAATCAGTTTTAATAAACATTTTCTATTACTTATATGATTATTACTCATGCAGTGTTTGAGCTGGTGTTACTTCAGAGACCTGATGGAATATTTGTTTTAAAAATTCAAAAAACATCAGAAAAGTTAATATTTGATGATAATAAATAAATATACAAAAGTGGGGACCAGTTACAGAATACAAAAATATGATCATATAGAAGCTTGTTTCTGCTACGGAGTAAAAAAAAAAACACTGTAAAAAGGTCATTTTATCTCACAATTTGGACTTTTTTCTACCGATTTGCAAGTTTATATCTCAGTTATAAACTTGGATTTTTGAGAAATGAAGTCAGAAGTGAGATAAAAAGGCACCATTATATTTTTTAGCTTTAATTCCGTGGCGGAAACAAGCTTCCACGCTTTGCCATGTGCTTTCAGTACTTTGAAAATAATATACAATTCAATTAATTAATATATAAACAAAATAGACTTGACATTCATATCATTTTTAGCCTAAAATCTTGAATGTTGAAAAAAAAAATTCAAACAATTAAAATAAAACACTTTTTAATAGAATAAATTAAAAAAAGAATATATATATATATATATATATATATATATATATATATATATATTGTGTTTACTTGCATGTCAAGTGACCATTAACTGAATAATAAATAATAATAAATTACACACAATTTTTCCTGTAAGTCATGTGATCATTAATTGGCATCAGAGGATAATAAATAAAGAAATATTTAAAAAATATCTGACCAATTAACTGACATCAGAGAATAATAAATAACAAATATTTTTTTTAAATAATACAAATATTTTATTTGTTTACCTGCTTGTAATGTGACCATTAACTGACATAAGACATTAATAAATAATAAAATATCTAATAAATAATTAAATTAAAAAAATCATTCATTTACCTGCATCTCATGTCACCATTAACTGACATCTGCCAATAATAAAAATGATTAGAAATATATATTTATCAATAGTCACATGACATGTAGCTAAACAAATTATATATAGATATATATATATTATGTCACTTTTAACTGACATCAGACAATAAATTGTGATAAATTATACACACACGTACACATATATGTATAGCTGACATTAGAGAACTGTGAAATTGTTCAATTGTAAATTGTTTGTTGTTAAATTATTGAAATATTCAAATAAAATCTCAGGTTGAATCAATTTGAACCTAAAATCATGATTATTGAAGCTAGAAATGTGATACCAACCACCCCAACTGAACAAAAACTAATGGCAATATTTACTTGGGAATTGTTTGCAATTGTGTGATCTGTGGTACGTGTGTGAGAAAAATAACTGTTGTCTGTTACATTAGACTATCTGTGTCTGGACTCTGTGTATGTGGGCAGTGAAGGAGAGATGCTGTTTCTGAGACCAAAGAACTCGGGTACGAGCTCTAACATCTCATTTACAACGTGTAATAATTCACACACGCACGCGTTCTTAAGTAAATGCAATTATTCTAATTGATATCAGTTCATTGATTCTGTTCCGGTCGTCCTTCTCAGTCTCCTGCGATGCGTTTTTCCTGGCTCCTGAATTTCAAGAACATGGAATTGTGACGGAAAAGGTTTGTTACTATTGCAACCGCTTTCTAGAAGTTGCACAGTGTTGTGTATTTAAAAGGGTGTGATTTTGCAATGTGTTTCTGCTGGTCTCTAGGCATGTGTGTACGGGGTGGCAGCTGTCCTCTGGGCTACAGCCAAATTTAATTTATCTCCTAATCAAAAGCTGGCCATGCCGAGAAAACTCAAGAGACTTCTGCTCGAGATGGCCAAAAGAACTCCAATCGAAAGACCTTCTATTGAAATGGCCAAAAAGGTACTTGAGAATGATCGTTCATTATTTATTCATTTAAAACATATTTTCTAGAGTTATATTTCACTCCAAATCCCAGGATGAGATTATATAAGAGAATATATTAAATAACAGTGAGAATCTATTTTTTTATATATAATAATAAATAATCTTTGTCAACATTAGTCAATAAAAATACAATTGTTCATCGTTTTTAAGAAATTATTTTTTAAAACTGTATATATAGTATTAATGTGCTGTAATGTGATTTTTTTTAATGATATAAATATTGATTTTAATAATTAATTCATGATTTTTTTGCATTACAGTCATGAGAATTTGGGGCAGAATTGTCCTGAAAATAATGTCACAATGTAATTAAAGTCTTAATGAACGTACTGTAGGCTTCCTTTTCTTTATGCATTGAATGCATTTCTTGTTTTTTTCATCTAAACCCACATTGTGTTTTCTCTCGTAACTCGTGCGCTGATGAGGTTTATGTCTGCTGTTATGTTTCAGTGTTGCTGTGACTATCTCCACCGCCAGGGAACTGATGCAGAGAGCGTGTGGACGCAGCTCATCAGCCGAGTTCACCAGGTGAAGCGTCACACTTAACGGGTCATGCAGGGACAGGATTTGATTGGTCCTGTGATTCCTTTTCACTTTTATAGAGTCTCTGTTCTTTGTACGTTTAACTATGGAAACTTGTTTGGAAGGTAACTTTTTATCTCACAATTCTGTCTTCTTTTTTTTCTTCTCAGAATTAAATGCAATTATGAATTATAAAGTCAGAATTGTGTGAAATTAAATCAGAATTGCCAGTAATACACTTGGAATTGCGAGAAATAAAGTCAGGGGTTACAAGCAATAAACTCTGAATTGCGAGAAATAAAGTCAGACTTACAAGTGATAAACTCAGAATTGCATGAAATAAAGTCAGAATTACCAGTAATAAATTTGGAATGGCGAGAAATAAAGTCAGAGTTCAGAGTAATAAACTCGGACTTGCAAGAAATAAAGTCAGAATTGCTATTAATTAATTTGGAATTGGGAGAAATAAAGTCAGAGTTAAGAATAATAAACTCGGACTTGCAAGAAATACAGTCAGGAATTACCAGTAATAAATTTGGAATTGCGAGAAATAAAGTCAGAATTAAGAATAATAAACTCGGACTTGCAAGAAATAAAGCCAGAATTGTCAGTAATTAATTTGGAATTGGGAGAAATAAAGTCAGAGTTAGGAATAATAAACTCGGACTTGCGAGAAATAAAGTCAGAATTGCCAGTAATTAATTAGGAATTGCGAGAAATAAAGTCACAATTGCCAGTAATAAAGTTTGAATTACGAGAAATAAAGTCAGAGTTAAGAATAATAAACTTTGAATTGCAAGAAATAAAGTCAGAGTTAGGAATAATAAACTCGGACTTGCGAGAAATAAAACCAGAATTGGCAGTAATTAATTTGGAATTGGGAGAAATAAAGTCAGAATTACCAGTAATTAATTTGGAATCGTTTGAAATAAAGTCAGATTTAAGAGTAATAAATTCGGACTTGCAAGAAATAAAGTCAGAATTGCCAGTAATAGACTCGGAATTGTGAGAAATAAAGTCAGAATTACCAGTGATAAATTTGGAATTGCGAGAAATAAAGTCAGAGTTAGGAATAATAAACTCGGACTTGCAAGAAATAAAGTCAGAATTGCAAGAAATTGTCAGATTCTCGAGTTATAAATTCAGAATTGCAAAAAATAAAGTCAGAATTACCAGTAATTAATTTGGAATCGTTTGAAATAAAGTCAGATTTAAGAGTAATAAATTCGGACTTGCAAGAAATAAAGTCAGAATTGCCAGTAATAGACTCGGAATTGTGAGAAATAAAGTCAGAATTACCAGTAATAAATTTGGAATTGCGAGAAATAAAGTCAGAGTTAGGAATAATAAACTCGGACTTGCAAGAAATAAAGTCAGAATTGCAAGAAATTGTCAGATTCTCGAGTTATAAATTCAGAATTGCAAAAAATAAAGTCAGAATTACCAGTAATTAATTTGGAATCGTTTGAAATAAAGTCAGATTTAAGAGTAATAAATTCGGACTTGCAAGAAATAAAGTCAGAATTGCCAGTAATAGACTCGGAATTGTGAGAAATAAAGTCAGAATTACCAGTGATAAATTTGGAATTGCGAGAAATAAAGTCAGAGTTAGGAATAATAAACTCGGACTTGCAAGAAATAAAGTCAGAATTGCAAGAAATTGTCAGATTCTCGAGTTATAAATTCAGAATTGCAAAAAATAAAGTCAGAATTACCAGTAATTAATTTGGAATCGTTTGAAATAAAGTCAGATTTAAGAGTAATAAATTCGGACTTGCAAGAAATAAAGTCAGAATTGCCAGTAATAGACTCGGAATTGTGAGAAATAAAGTCAGAATTACCAGTAATAAATTTGGAATTGCGAGAAATAAAGTCAGAGTTAGGAATAATAAACTCGGACTTGCAAGAAATAAAGTCAGAATTGCAAGAAATTGTCAGATTCTCGAGTTATAAATTCAGAATTGCAAAAAATAAAGTCAGAATTACCAGTAATTAATTTGGAATCGTTTGAAATAAAGTCAGATTTAAGAGTAATAAATTCGGACTTGCAAGAAATAAAGTCAGAATTGCCAGTAATAGACTCGGAATTGTGAGAAATAAAGTCAGAATTACCAGTGATAAATTTGGAATTGCGAGAAATAAAGTCAGAGTTAGGAATAATAAACTCGGACTTGCGAGAAATAAAACCAGAATTGGCAGTAATTAATTTGGAATTGGCAGAAATAAAGTCAGAATTACCAGTAATTAATTTGGAATCGTTTGAAATAAAGTCAGATTTAAGAGTAATAAACTCGGACTTGCGAGAAATAATGTCAGAATTCCCAGTAATAAATTTGGAATTGCGAGAAATAAAGTCAGAGTTAGGAATAATAAACTCGGACTTGCAAGAAATAAAGTCAGAATTGCAAGAAATTGTCAGAATCTTGAGTTATAAATTCAGAATTGCAAAAAATTAAGTCAGAATTACCAGTAATAAATTTGGAATTGCGAGAAATAAAGTCAGATTTGCCAGTAATTAATTTGGAATTGCGAGAAATAAAGTCACAATTAAGAATAATAAACTCTGACTTGTGAGAAATAAAGTCAGAATTACCAGTAATAAATTTGGAATTGCGAGAAATAAGTCAGAATTGCGAGAAATTGTCAGAATCTCGAGTTATAAATTCAGAATTGCAAAAAAAAAAAAAAAAAAAGCAGAATTGCAAGTAATAAACTTAATAAACTAAAGTTGCCTTTTCAGTTTTTTCTTCCATGGCCGACACAAGCTTCCATGTTTATCATATGTCTGTGTCACAGAAACATTGTCTCTGCCTGAATCTGCCAATCCTTCTGCTGCATCAAACATGCCAGTCCAGTGATATCAGCGGCAAACAGACGCCCCTGCAGGCGCCGACCCATCCAAAGTCATTTCTGTCCTGTTTGTACATCTGTTACAGATTTTTTTTGACTCCAGTTTCCAGAGAGTCGTGAATTGATTTTTCATGAGACTTCCCAGAGGAATGCCGTTGCTCAGAGGTTGATCTTTTATATCTCGGGAGACTCTTTTTAAGTTTCAACGTTCCCTCAAATGTTTCTTTGGAAATTCTGTAGACCACATATAAATTCCAGCTACTCTCAGAAACGTCCAAACGCTCTTCTGTAACTCTTTCCTGTCTTAATGCATGAACTTCGGTAAACACGTTTCTCGTAACAAGTACCATTTTCATTGAAGGCATTCGATGGGAATAGAGCTACAGAGGAATCGTCTTCTCCTGAGTGTGCTGAAAACCCATCTGACCCACACTTGGGAGAAGTTAAGACAGGTGCGAGTCATTCTGTCCATCTACATTTTTAACATTTCAGATTAAATAGATTAAACTTTCACAAAACCTGTCAAGAATATTTTCAGGTCATATTTCACCCTAAAATCAGTAGAAATAAATTCTGTTGCTCATAAAGAAAGCCTATATTATCTTTATAACATTCTTTGTAATGTTATCTGAAAAGAATCTCATATTATTGTAATTTGAAGAAAAAAAAATGTGTATGCACTATTGCTTAAAATTTGTTATTTGTTAAAAAAACAGTGAAATATTATTACAATTTAAAATAGCTGTTTTCTGTGTAAATATGTAGTAAAGTGTAATTTATATCCAGTGATCAAAGCTGAATTTTCAGCATCATTCCTCCAGTCTTCAGTGTCACATGATCCTTCAGATATCATTCTAATATGATGATGAAACATTTATGATTATTATTAATGTTCAAAACAGTCTTGTACTTTTTATTTTCAGGATTCTTTGATGAATAGAAAGTTCAAAACAACAGGTTTTATCTGAAATATAACGCTTTTGTAACATTATACACTACCGTTCAAAAGTTTGGGGTCAGTAAGATTTTTTTTTTTTTTTTTTGAAAAGAAATTAATACTTTTATTCAGGATGCATTAAATCATTCAAAAGTCACAGTAAAACATTTAAAATGTTACAAAAGATTATATTTCAAATAATCGCTGTTCTTTTGACCTTTCTATTCATCAAAGAATCCTGAAAAAATATATATTTTATACAATATTTTGTTCAATTGTACACATTAAATGTTTCTTGAGCAGCAAATCATCATCATAGAATGATTTCTGAAGGATCATGTGACTCTGAAGACTGGAGTAATGATGCTCAAAATTCAGCTTTGATCACTGGATATAAATTACATTTTTAAATATTTTCAAACAATTTTAAATTGTAATAATATTTCAGAAAATTACTGCTTTTACTGTATTTTTAATCAAATAGCCTTGGTGAGCAGACGAAACTGTTCTTACTTTTAAATGGTTGTGTGTGTGTGTGTGTGTGTGTGTGTGGGTATTCCCTACATTATGGGGACCAAATGTCCCCACAGGTACAGTACTACTAGTTAATGTTGATCTTGTGGGGCATTTTTTGGTCTCCATGAGGAAACAAGCTTATAAATCACACAGAATTATCTTTTTTGAAAATCTAAAATAGCAGAACTTTTTCTGTGATTGGTTGGTTTAGGAGTAGTGTTAGAGTAGGGGGACAGAGTATACAGTTTCTATAGTATAAAAACCATTACGACTATGGAATGTCCCCATAAAACATGAAAACACAACGTGTGTGTGTAAAAAAAAAAAAATATGTGTGCATTACAGTGACGAGAAAATGAAGGGAAATGTGCTTTTGCTCAATGGTCCTAAAGTAGGATTCATTTTCATTATGTAAAATTTCGTATTCATTTTATTTTGGGGTGAAATGTGATCCACACGTGTTTTCATGAGATCCATCCTGTTTTGTAAGAACTGTTCAAGCATGCGTGTCGGTTGAATGTGAAGATACGTTACGTTTGTGTGGCATTAATCTGCAGGTCTGTGTGCTTGTGTTGTTTTTCTCTCAGGTTTTGTCCCGTTGGCCTGCGAGGGCAGGTTGGACCCTGTAATTGGTCCTGTTCCTCACAATTACCCAGTATCCTCCACCGCCATCAGTCTGCCCGAGGCCTTCACCTCTCCTGCTACACACTTCAGCCCTATAGTACTGACCCAGGACGGGGTCATTCATCAAAACACCCCGACTCGCCCTCAGTCCGAGCTGTAGGTCCCCCTTTTCCCCCATTTAAACTTTTTCTACACTTTAGTGTCTTCCTTAAAAGAGACCAGCGTCAGGTCAAAGCATTCATGAATTAGATCTATGCTCATAAAAAGAGGGTGACCGTTAATGCACTGAAATATTTTCCCCACGTTTAGGATCTAACGTTCTTGTTTATTTCGAAGGATTGTCAGTGGACGCATCACAGATGAAACGATCCTGCCGGAGCCAGAAGAACAGGAAGAGAACGACACTGAGGAAGATGGGATTGGGGGAGTTTTCTCTAAGGCGGATGTGGCCGGTTATTCATCATCATCCACTCTTGTGATTTCTCCGCCTCCAGTGATTCCCCAAATAACAAATGAAGAACAGCCAAACTACCTCGCCCTGCCATGTGATAATGGGATTTGTAACAACTTCCTGCTACAGCAAGACCCACAGACAGGGCATCTGACCCTACTTCCAGTTCAGATCGCCGAGCTTCAGCCAATCACAGGCGGGGGTCACTTCAGTGCAGAGCCACTAAACATAAAACTACCAAATCCTTTGTCTTCTGTGAAATCAGACGTTTCTATCAGGAATGAAAGAGGCTGTGTTTCCCATAGAGAACACGACTCTGCGGTGTCTCCTGAAAGGGCTGTGAATATTACCGCTCCTCACTGTTTGAATCACACGTTGACCCTGACGAGCTCGTGTCAGAGATGCCCGTGCCTGCAGCGTCTCGTTGACCTGCTCAGTGAGGAGTTTGCATTTGACAGCTACATGGAGAATGGAGTCGAAGATCTGGCTATGGGTAAACTGTTTATTTAAATAAACTTTTTGTTTTTCATAACATTTTAACTCTTCTATCAAAATTATATTTTTAGCATTATTTAAATTATTTTATTTATATTTTATTTTATATTTCATTTTGTTATTTTATTAATATTATTTTTATATTTTTACATTTTATATTTTTATGCTTTTTTTTTTTTTACAATTCATCATTTTTAATATTGTTATAATTATTTTAGTTTTGCATTTTGGTTTATTTTATCATTTATATATTTTATTATTACAATAAAATTAACATTTTTTAGATTTTACTATTTTTTTATTTCAAATTTATTTATTTATTTCATTTTTAATGTAGAAAGTTTTATTATTTTTACATTTTATGTTATTATTTTTTATGTTTTTTACAAGCTATTATTATTTTTAGTGTTATTTAAAAAAAATTTTTTTACTTATTTTATTTTTGTACATTTTACTATTTTTGTATTATTTTTCTTTTTTTTTCTATTTTGTCCTATTATTATTTTTTTCATGTTATTATTTTATTTTGTTTTTAGTTTTGAAAAATTTTATTTAGCTTTTATTATTCAAAAAAATATTTTACATTTTATTATTTTTTATTTTACTTTTTCAGTTTAATGTACTTTGCTTCCCTGTGTTAAAAATCAGCCCCAACTCAATCTTTAATTCACAGATTTTTCTATTAAATCCAGGGGAGTTACTTAAGCAAAAAGTTGGGTTTATGTTAGAATAGGCCACATGTTTTCCCATAGATTTTGCCTGTGTTTGAATTGTCTTAATCAGGTCTTTGTCGTCTTCAAGGACTCTCTCATGACTTTTCTCTTTCTAGGAGAATACATCTTTTCCTTAAAAAACCTCCGATTTGACACTTTTTGTCGAGCAGTAAGGGAGAAATTCTGCGATCTGTACTGGGAGCAGAAGCTGCTGTGTGACCTGTACCATCTGATTAACCACCGTTCATGTCATCTGTGAGTCTCCACACGCAAACCCTGAATCTCTTTCATTCCCTTTAGCAGCTTATATACATCCGGAGCGTTTGGTTTTAGATAAAACTGAAGAAATATGTGATATTCCGGTCTCTAAGTATTTAATTTAACTAGATATTGGAAAACAAGACAAAAACACTTAGAAAATCATTTAATTTCTCAGTAATTTCATCAGCAGTCTATATCTTTAAGATAATTTATCTTGTAATATCATTATCATTAATTCATTGGCAGATTTTAGTTAGTTGATCAGTAGACATTTATTAGTTTTTGCCTTGCTTTCTGTATCTATACTGCAAAAAAAAAAAAAAAAAGTATTTTTGTCATGTTTTCCAGTAAAAATATATCTACATATCCTTAAAGGTGCAGTGTGTAAAATTTATCTTTTTGCGAATTGCAATATAGAGAAGCTACGGTGGCCAGCACAGGACAAAGATGTCATTGTCTGAGACAGCAGAGAGTAGCTAGATAAGCAAATGCACCCTGTTTGTCCGTTTAGGGCTACTGTAGAAACATGCCGGCGCAAAATGGTGGCTTGACCCGTGGTGTATGTAGATAGAAATATATATATATATATTTACATTTACATTTAGTCATCTAGAAGACGCTTTTATCCAAAGCGACTTACAAGTGAGGAAAACAAACAAGCGATTCTTCATGAATCGGCAAATAACACAGGAAGTGCTCACAATACAAGTTTCATACATTGCTCAGTACCATAAGCTAGAGTAGGAAGGGAAAAGGGAAGGAAAGGTTTTTTTTTAATTTTTTTTTTTTTATGAGGGGATCAAGTGTTCACGGAAGAGATGAGTTTTCAGCTGTCTCTTGAATATTGCCAGGGATTCTGCGTTCCTGATGAAAGTAGGGAGATCATTCCACCAGCAGGGAGCAGTGAAGGAGAATATTCTGGAGAGTGATTTTGTGCCTCTCTGTGACGGTACCACGAGCCTACGCTCCTTTAGTGATCGCAGGCTTCTGGTGGGGACGTAGTGTTGTAGCAGTGTGTGGAGGTAGGAAGGTGCAGAGCCTGTGGTGGATCTGTAAGCAAGCATCAGCAGCAGCGAGGGGTAGCCAGTGCAGAGAGATGAAGACGGGCGTGACGTGGGCTCTCTTAGGCTCATTGAAGACAAGACGAGCAGAAGCGTTCTGGATCATATGAAGAGGTTTGATTGCACTTGACGGCAGACCAGCCAGAAGAGCATTGCAGTAATCAAGCCTTGAAATGACCAGGGCCTGCAAGCAGTTGTGTTGCGTGCTCAGTCAGGAAGGGACGGATTTTCCTGATGCTGCGAATTGCAAATCTGCATGACCGCGCCGTCTTTGAGATGTGGTCTCTGAAGGTCAGTTGGTCATCGAAGATAACTCCAAGATTTCTGGCCGACTTTGATGGGGTAATGGTGGTTGTACCGAGCTGTATGTTGATGTCGTGTTGTAGAGTAGGAGTGGCAGGGAAGACTAAAAGCTCAGGTTCAGCTGCAGGTGGTGTTCTTCCATCCACGTGGAGATGTCCGCCAGACAGCTTGAGATCCGTGCAGCTACTGTGGAATCATCTGGTTGGAAGGACAGGTAGAGTTGTGTGTCATCAGCATAGCAGTGGTAGGAGAAACGATGTGCCTGTATGATGGGACCCAGTGATGTAGTATAAATGGAGAATAGGAGGGGACCAAGAACTGAACCCTGAGGAACCCCAGTGATCAGTTCATGAGGTTTGGATACCTCCCCTCCCCTATATATATATATATATATATTCTCCTAAATATTATGCACTGGACCTTTAAAACGAGATAAAGGAATCGTTTATGTCTGGAGCTCAAATGTTGCACAGCGAGGTTAATACTTTAGGTTTAGCACAACAAATTGATTCATCATTGCTGAGCAGATCACATTCAGGATTGTTTTTCTGAAGGCTGAAATGGACAACAGCCTGTGGCTTTGAATTTCAGTCACATGAGAGCTTCTCAATAAACACTCAAGACGCACGCACATTCATCCACTTCCTCTCCACTTATCATCAGTAATCAAGCCAGGATAATTTCAGAAAAAGCAGTTTTCCAGAAAGGTCCCTATGAAAACATTGAGAGTCCTCATTTGTCGGCTCTGGCTCATCTGCGTCTCCAGCCGTCAGGTCAGAGGGCGTCACATGAAGGCAGAGAGAGCTGTGATGTTGGGAGACACAATAGTCTCTTTCTCATAGCCAGATCACATGCTGCGTGTGAGGGGAACAGACTGAAATGGCTGTGGACGTTCCAGACTCTCCCTGCGTGCGGCGATGAGGTGCGAGGGGTTACGCAGCGATGCAGGTACTGTGAGAGGGGTGTGGACGTCACGGCAGGTGCTGGACGTTTAGTCATGTCACTGTGGTGAGCTAGAGCAAGACTCGGATCAAAAGACGTGTTCTTAAAACTCGAGCTTGGGTGGTTCGGGTGGTTTGGGGGAGAAATGGTTTAGTTGACACTTTATGTAGAGTTTATTATTTATTTATTTATGATAAATGTTTTTTTTACCAATATTTATTTAATTTATTTTTTTGTTTTTTATTATAAATGGCTTAGTTGAATATTATTTATTTATTTATGAGAAATGGTTTATTTGACCAATATTTATTTATTTATTTATTTATTTATTTATTTATTTATTTATTTATGATAAATGGTTCAGTTGACTATTAATACTTCATTCATGATACATTGTTTAGTTATGTGAAATATTTTAATTGACTATTATTTATTTATTTATGATAAGGTTTAGTTTATTCATTTATTATAAATGTTTAGTTGGCTGATATTTATCTATTTATGTATTTATTATTTATGATAAATGTGTAGTTTGACCAATATTCATTTACTTATTTGTTTGTTTTTTTATTATAAATGGTTTAGTTGAATATTATTTATTTATTTATTTATTTATTTATTTATGATAAATGGTTTATTTGACCAATATTTATTTATTTGTTTGTTTGTTTTTTTATTATAAATGGTTTATTTGACCAATATTTATTTATTTATGATAAATGGTCCAGTTGGTTATTATTTATTTATTTATGATAAGGTTTAGTTTATTTATTTATGATAAATGGTTTAGTTGGCTGATATTTATTTATTTATTTATTTATTATGATAAATGTTTTGTTGGTTATTATTTATTTATTTATGATAAGGTTTAGTTTATTTATTTATGATAAATGGTTTAGTTGGCTGATATTTATTTATTTATTTATTATTTATGATAAATGTTTAGTTGGCTATTATTTATTTATTTATGATAAGGTTTAGTTTTTTAATGAGGAAGAGGCAGCGAATAAAATCCAAATGCAGCTTTAATATAGAACATAGTAGTACAGGCGGAGGTCAACACAACAGCAAACAATAACAACGGGGAACAGGCAGATTCGTAGTAATATCCAGGTGGGAGGTCAGAGGCAGGCAGTTAAACTTCAAACGAACTGGGAACAGGCAGAATCAGAAACAGGGTAAATAGACAGAGAAATAACGCTCAGAAATTGTGATAGACTCAACAATACTTCGCGGTACGCAAGTGGGTGAGTGATCTATTTATAGTGCAGTGATGAAGCTATTGAGTTGTGATGACGAGGAACAGCTGGCGGATAATCAGTGACCGTGTGAGGGATTCTGGGAAGTGTAGTGTGGTGAGGGAGAAGCATGGTGCGAGCGGGTGACCTCTAGTGGTGAGTGGGTGTAAAAATGATGGACTGAATTCATGACAAGTTTATTTATTTATGATAAATGGTTTAGTTGGCTGATATTTTTTTTTATTATAAATAGTTGACTGTTGTAAATGTTTAGTTGATTATTTATGATAAATGGTTTAGTTAACTTTTTTATTTATTATAAATGTTAAGTTGACTATTTATTCATAATAAATGGTTTTGTTGTGTACTATATATTTATTTATGATAAAAAATTAGTTGCCTAATATTTATTTATTTATTTATGATAAATGTTTGACATTATTTATCTTGCAGTCTGTATCTGTACCGCAAGTCTGTATTGTTCTCATGTTTTTTCCAACAAGATAAATATGCTGGAGTAGCAAAACTGTATAAGATAATATATCATGAATTAAATATTTTTTTAATTAATTGGCATATTTTATTTAGTTAATTAGTAGACCTTACTTTCTGT
>CM074279.1:29762632-29810132 GCA_037194245.1 Opsariichthys bidens
TTGATTGATTGATTGATTGATTGATTGATAGAAAGACAGACAGACAGACATATAGGTAGATAGATAGGTAGGTAGATAAATAGATAGATAGACAAATGGATAGAGAGATAGATAGATAGATAGATAGATAGATAGATAGATAGATAGATAGATAGATAGATAGATAGATAGATAGATAGATAGATAGATAGACAGATAGACAGACAGAGAGATAGATAGATAGATAGATAGATAGATAGATAGATAGATAGATAGATAGATAGATAGATAGATAGATAGACTGATTGATTTATTGCTAGATAGACTGATTTATTGATTGATTGATTGATTGATTGATAGACTGATTGATTGATTGATTTATAGACCGATTGATTGATAGATAGATAGATAGATAGATAGATAGATAGATAGATAGATAGATAGATAGATAGATAGATAGAAAGATAGATAGACTGATTGATTGATTGATTGATTGATTGATTGATAGAAAGACAGACAGACAGACATATAGGTAGATAGATAGGTAGGTAGATAGATAGATAGATAGATAGATAGATAGATAGATAGATAGATAGATAGATAGATAGATAGATAGATAGATAGACTGATTGATTTATTGCTAGATAGACTGATTTATTGATTGATTGATTGATAGATAGACTGATTTATTGATTGATTGATTGATAGATAGACTGATTGATTGATTGATTGATTGATTGATAGACTGATGGATTGATTGATTGATTGATTGATTGATTGATAGATAGACTGATTGATTGATTGATAGACTGATGGATTGATTGATTGATTGATAGACTGATTGATTGATTGATTGATTGATTGATTGACTGATTGATTGATTGATTTATAGACCGATTTTTGATAGATAGATAGAAAGATAGATAGATATAACTTAATGGATTTAACAAAATAGTGTTTGTTTTTGCTGAAATACGATATGGACATCAGCTTTTGTTTGATGAACTCTCTCTCTGTGACTCTGATATAGAGGTGATGGAGGCGCAGTGCAGCACAGATGCAGCAGGAGGCGCTGCGGAGTGTGTTTGTGGAGCTGAAGCCCTGTGCCACAGCAGCGATCTGGAGGAGAGTGGAGGCGATCGGCTCACTCCCGACTGCTCCGAGGTGGACATGGACGATTCTGAGTCTCTGATCTCTGACCGGACCCTCTCCGTCTGCAGCGACCCTCAGCGGCCCCCGTCCGCCTCCTCCTGGGCTCTGGCTCTGTACGGAGATGACTGCTTCAGTCAGGACGTGCTGAAGTACGCTCAGAATCTCAGCTGTCACAGTGAATCACCCACCCTAGAGGACAAGTCGCAGGTAAGCTTCAAACCTGAACTGAGAGCTTCATTTCTGTTCATGAATGATTACGTCAAATCTGGGTCATATTCTACAATCTAAAGAAATAAAAAGAAAAAACTTTTTCTTTTCTTTTTTTTTTTTTTTTTTTTTTGTAAAATTAGGCATGTCCTTTGAATCCTAAAGTTTTTTGTAGTGTGAAATTATCTTCATGACAATTAAACAGATTTTACCCACAGTTCTGTTCATTTTTTTGTTCGTTTGTTTGCAATTATTGTTATTCTCAAAGATGTTTTATCTCCACATTATTGCAGTAAAATATACTGCAGTTCAATGATTTTTTACTTTTAAGTATAATTAGCAAAATATTGAAGGCTGTACAATGATGCATAAATAATGTTAAATAATGCATCAGTGTAATTTTAGTAACAATGATGTACTATTATAGTTTTTGTTAATATTTTAAATTATTTTCACTTTTATTTTAGTAAAAAAAAATATTTTGCTGTTTGTTTTCATATTTTTTGTCTATATAAAATGTCTATATATTTATATTAATATTAGCTTTAGTTATTTTATTTCTTCACATTTTTATTGTTTATTTTTATTTATTTATTTACATTATTTTAATATGATTTTGGGAGGAAATTTTTCATGAAAATAATGTCATAAAGCAAATAGAATTTTCTTTTTGCAATATTATTTCCTTTTAATTTCTTTAGATTTTACAGGGAATTTTCCCCCCAGTTTGACGTGTCTTGGCCTTGTTTTCTGGTGCCATTTGTCCTAATGCTGATTTCCGGTGTTCATTTAATGCTAACTTTACTGAAAGGACCCACATTTCATAGAGCCAGAATTTGAGCAGGTACAGTATCCTGAACAATCTTCATTTTCATTGGAAGAGCTTTAGTGGATTAAGAGATTCCATCATTCATATTTTCAATGTGCCACAAGCATCAGACATTCAGAATGAGGACACACAGATATACACAATGTGCATTTTAATTCAATTCAATTGCAGTTGTCACAAAAACGGGGTGTTAGATATTAACATGATAATATCAAAGAGAGTGTGCAATATCTTTTATAGCAGAATAGAAATGGTGAGTGTGTGTGATGGCTTTGATGGTGGTTGAGGGCTGTTTTATGAGCGGAGGTCATACGCAGGAGGAACGGAGGTGCGGTTGGACTCCACTTACTCTCCTCCCACTTCAAAGCACCAACCATCGATCTCTGTTACCATAGTGAGAAATACAGAGAGTTCATTGTGCTGAGGTATTATTAGATAATAATTTTAATAATAATACCTTTATTAAGCAAAAATGCATTAAATTGATTTAAAGTGACAGTAAAAATAAACACTGTTCTTCTGAATCTCGGTTTCCACAAAAATATGAAGCAGCACAACTGTTTTCAACATCGATAATAATCATAAATGTTTCTTGAGCAGCAAATCATCATATTAGAATGATTTCTGAAGGATCATGTGACTCTGAAGACTGGAGGAATGATGCTGAAAATTCAGCTTTGATCACAGAAATAAATTATAGTGTACTATATATTCATATGGAAAACAGTTGCTTTAAATTCTAATAATATTTAGCCATTTTTAGTGTATTTTTCATCACAAATAAATGCAGCCTTGGCAAGAAGAAGAGACTTTTAAAATATTTAAAAAAAAACCTACCAACCCCAAATGTTTGAATGGTAGTTTACACTCCAGTCATCTTCATCCTCTTCAACACACTGGGTCGAATCATACAAAGCCATAATGCCTCTAAAAACACATTTTTATATATATATATATATATATATATATATATATATATATATATATATATATATATATATATATATATATATATATATATATATACACACAGTCGTGGCCAAAAGTTTTGAGAATTACATAAATATTAGTTTTCACAAAGTTTGCTGCTAAACTGCTTTTAGATCTTTGTTTCAGTTGTTTCTGTGATGTACTGAAATATAATTACAAGCACTTCATGCGTTTCAAATTACAATTACATGACATTTATGCAAAGAGTCAGTATTTGCAGTGTTGGCCGTTCTTTTTCAGGACCTCTGCAATTCGACTGGGCATGATCTCAATCAAGCGTTTCTTCACAGGTCACCATGGTTAACAATGGAAGAACAATGATTTCAAGCATCACCCTCCTTTTAACCTTTAAAGTCTGCCATTCTAACCCAATCAGCCTGACAGAATGATCTCCAGCCTTGTGCACGTCAACATTCTCACCTGAGTTAACAAGACGATTACTGAAATGATCTCAGCAGGTCCTTTAATGACAGCAATGAAATGCAGTGGAAAGGTTTTTTTGGGATTAAGTTCATTTTCATGGCAAAGAAGGACTATGCAATTCATCTGATCACTCTTCATAACATTCTGGAGTATATGCAAATTGCTATTATAAAAACTTAAGCAGCAACTTTTCCAATTTCCAATATTTATGTAATTCTCAAAACTTTTGGCCACGACTCACATATATATATATATATATATATATATATATATATATATATATATATATATATATATATATATATATGTAATAGTTTTTAATGAAAAAATTGTTTAAAAAATTACTGCCTCACTTGCTTAAAAAGAATAAACAAATAAAACATTTAACCCAACCACTGGGTTAGAACAACCCAATTGCCGGGTTTGTCCATTTTCAACCCAGAATTTTTTAGAGTGTTACTTCACGACCGTTAAAAAGTCTATTCTATAGAGTATGAATAAGTGTTGTAAAAAAGTCATCTGGATGTACTACATCTGCCCTGTTGTCATTATCATGTGACCTACTGCGTCAGTTGTGTCGCTTCACTGCCATTCATAAATCCTCATGGGATGGTAAAGTGTCCATCAGATGCTCATTTCAGAATCTAGTCAGTCCCTCCAGAAAAACGCGATTATGCGATCACTTGATTTCAGATTTTTTCAAATACGCCGTAGTTTCGGCACATAAATTGCCGATTTCAGCAAGCAAAATATGCGGGGCTGGCATGATTTCATAATCCCTGTATGTTCGTTGCAAAAAAAGTCACGTATATCTTTGCAGAAAGTTGAAAAACGTTGCGTTTACTTCACACAAGTAAAGCGCCGTTATTTTCCCCCTATTGCCATGGGAACCTCATGAAGGGACGTAATTAATGAGCATCATCTGCAAACCCTGCGGTGAAACCATGATGAAGCACACAAATCATTCTCATTTGTCAACAAAAATAAACGCAAAAGGCCACGCGAAGCAGTTTCCCGGAGTGTCACATGACAGTGGGGGCCAATTATTTTGCACTCCGTGCAACCGCGTGTCGGATGTGTATATTAGTGGTGTGTAAAATAATTCACGTTGCAGTAAGAGATTATTATTGTGCATTGGAAGCACTTCATTTAACAGAAGATGACTGTTTTGTACAGCTACCTCTGTAAAACAGGAAGCACACATTTATTTTTTTATAGTTTTTTTTATTCATTTTTACAGAAGTTGTTGAATATTCCTTTTGTAAAGCGACAGAACTTGTTCGACTTTATGTTTTGTAAGTTTGAGCCGAAGGTCTGAAATAAAACAGAATGAGAACTTCAATATTCTGTGATTTAGTAGCTTAAAGTCACAAGAAATGACAGCAGTCTAGTGAGAATCTCCTTTTTTTCCTCTTTTGCATCAAACCACAGTTTTTGCAAGTTCCCGCAATTTCATCGCATAAAATTGCATTTTTTAAGAAAACGTGCCACAAAGTCAAGGATATTTGCCCGCAGCAATCACAAAAAAAAGTTTTTCCGGAGGGACTGAGTAGCCTGATGTTTTATGAATTCCGCCTCACAAAGCCGATACTGGAACTAGGCTTATTTTGTTCCATCAGGAAAATTGGTTAAATAAAAAAAAGCTATTATCTGTCAATGCAATGCATGGTTAGTTGTAGGTGTTAGTTCTGGTTTAGTTTGGGCATCAGGATCCATTTATTGATCTTTTTTTCCCCTTTGCTCTTAAACAGGAGCTTCACCAACAGCTGATAATTGAGAGCAGAAATCTGAAAAAGACCAGAACCTTCTACCATAAACTGATACAGCAAGAGAGAAAAAACAAAGGTACTCCGACTGCGATAGAAAATCTGACGCCTGTCCATTAACTGCAGTGCAGATGTTCCTCAGGCGGCAGATGTGTGTGATGGTGGTTTGAGTGCTCGTCTGTCTTTGCAGGTTCAGACACAAAGGTGATGGCGTCTAAAGTCAAGCTGCAGTTGGACGAGCTCAGAGACAAAGTGGAGTTTCTACATACTGTGAAGAAATATCTCCAGGTTTGTGCCGTCGCACACGCTACCATTTTTTCTGCTGTGTTTTAAAGACATTTATGAGCAATAATGTTCTGCTTTTACATTTATTTACTTGGCAAAGACGCAGATTAGGAGTGTATTCGAGGTTTATATTTATCATGTACGTAACTTCAAAATACTAAAACCTAGAGATCTGACTGTGAAGTAATATCTGACTGGATAAGCCAAATATACAGCAATTGTAAAATGAAAGGGTAAAAAATAAATTAAAAAACTTAAATTATTATTTTTTTTGTGAAAATTATTGTTCTTGTTATTGTTAGTTATAATCATTATCATTAATGATTATATACAGTATACAATAATAATAACTAATTATTAACAATAATAATAACTTGTTGTTAATAAAAATATAATATTATAATGTTATATATTTATAATAATAACATTGACCAGCGTGACGATAATAATAATAAAAAAGATTAATGTTATTATTTTATTAATGTTTAAAATTTGTTATTATTAATAATAGGTTGTTGTTATTGTTAATAATAATAATAATAATATGTTGTTGTTATTTGTATTGTATTATTAGTAATATTGATGATGATGATGATGATGATAAAAGATTTGTTATTATTATTATTAATAATAATATTAATAATATGTTATTATTGTTATTGTTTGTTAATAATAATAATAATAATAATAATAGGTTGTTGTTATATGTATTATTTGTATTATTAAATTAATGATGATGATGATAATGATGATAATAAAATATTTGTTGTTATTATTATTATTATTATTAATAGGTTGTTATTGTTAAAAATATCAATTATTATTATTAGATTTTATTTTGGTATTATTATTAAAATGTTATTATTATTATTGGCATTGTTGTTATTTGTATTATTATTATTTGTATTATTTATATTATTATTATTGTTATTAACTCTTAATATATTCAATTACTATCTAATTTATTGTAAATTAATATTTATGATAATATTGATAATGATAAAATAATCACAACAAACTATTATTACAGAAATATATTTTACACTGGCTTTGAATTTGGCTCATCCAATTAGATATTACTTCAGTTTTTAGTATTACTAGATAAATACTAACAATTGTGAAGTAAAATCTAATTCTAGTTTTTAGAAGTTCCTAAAATCACCAACATTATGGATCTGATTCCCAATGTACTGATAAATGTACTTGAAAACACCGTAAGAAACTTAAAACTACAGGCAAGAAAAAAGTTTTTGCAAAGGAAATGAATGTAATTGAATTATTAATTATTCATTAATAATTGTTGCCTCAAGCCTTTCATAAAAGCAACAAGCATTAGAGGCCATGTGGAGATTTTAACACGAGTGTTTTATTTTTTAATTTTTAACGCAAGTGTTTGTTATCGCCGCTTTAAGGCAATCTTCAACATGTTTGCCATTAAACATTAAGATGCTGTTTTATAAGAGACAGGTATGATTCATTTTACGGTACATCTCATTCATTTCTATGGTATCTGCGAGCAGCGATTGACTGCCGCAAACCTCTGACAGGAATTCAGTGACGCCGAGGCTATAACATTTCTTATCAAGGCACACATGATGCAAGTTACACTTTCTCCACTTGTAGATCCCTGCTATCTCCCAATGAAACAGTCTCTGACACTGTTGTTGCAGGTGTTATCCGTGGATCAGTGGGGTTTGGCGCTCTCTCTGCTGCCCTCTCTGGCTGCGTGTGGAGCTGCACCTCTGGAGCTGCGGCACTCTGAGGATCCTGCCGTGCTGCACTTCCTGTGTGAGCGGCGCAGGGGGAACGGCTGCCCACTAGTGGCCGCAACTGCCAGAGGTCTAATGGCTTACCTGTATGCCAGGTACTGTGAGCCCTTAATGGATGTGTAAGAATTAAATGACTCTGCTCAAACCCTCATCACACATGTCGTTAACAGGAACGCTCACTCTGAGGGATTTATTCAGCAGTTTTTCTACACGTATCGCTACTTTTGCACCCCTGAGGAGCTTCTGCAGTTTCTAATGGACAAATATAACAGCACACTGGGGTATGAATGAAATAAATATGACCACTGTTACCACTTACTGTATTCTAGAATAAACCAGAACAGGTAAACTGCTCAGATAGATAGATAGATAGATAGATAGATAGATAGATAGATAGATAGATAGATAGATAGATAGATAGATAGATAGATAGATAGATAGATAGATAGATTGATAGATTGATTGATTGATTGATTGATTGATTGATTGATTGATTGATTGATTGATTGATTGATTGATTGATAGATAGATTGATTGATTGATTGATTGATGATAGATACATAGATAGATACATAGATACAAAAATTGATTGATTGATTGATTGATACATGGATAGATAGATAGATAGATAGATAGATAGATAGATAGATAGATAGATAGATAGATAGATAGATAGATAGATAGATAGATAGATAGATAGATAGATAGATACATATACATAGATACATAGATACAAAATTTGATTGATTGATTGATACATGGATAGATAGATAGATAGATAGATAGATAGATAGATAGATAGATAGATAGATAGATAGATAGATAGATAGATAGATAGATAGATAGATAGATAGATAGATAGATAGATAGATAGATTGATTGATTGATTGATTGATGATAGATACATAGATAGATACATAGATACAAAAATTGATTGATACATGGATAGATAGATAGATAGATAGATAGATAGATAGATAGATAGATAGATAGATAGATAGATAGATAGATAGATAGATAGATAGATAGATAGATAGATTGATTGATTGATTGATTGATGATAGATACATAGATAGATACATAGATACAAAAATTGATTGATTGATTGATTGATACATGGATAGATAGATAGATAGATAGATAGATAGATAGATAGATAGATAGATAGATAGATAGATAGATAGATAGATAGATAGATAGATAGATAGATAGATAGATAGATAGATACATATACATAGATACATAGATACAAAATTTGATTGATTGATTGATACATGGATAGATAGATAGATAGATAGATAGATAGATAGATAGATAGATAGATAGATAGATAGATAGATAGATAGATAGATAGATAGATAGATAGATAGATAGATAGATAGATTGATTGATTGATTGATGATAGATACATAGATAGATACATAGATACAAAAATTGATTGATTGATTGATTGATACATGGATAGATAGATAGATAGATAGATAGATAGATAGATAGATAGATAGATAGATAGATAGATAGATAGATAGATAGATAGATAGATAGATAGATAGATAGATAGATAGATAGATAGATAGATAGATACATATACATAGATACATAGATACAAAATTTGATTGATTGATTGATACATGGATAGATAGATAGATAGATAGATAGATAGATAGATAGATAGATAGATAGATAGATAGATAGATAGATAGATAGATAGATAGATAGATAGATAGATAGATAGATAGATAGATTGATTGATTGATTGATTGATGATAGATACATAGATAGATACATAGATACAAAAATTGATTGATACATGGATAGATAGATAGATAGATAGATAGATAGATAGATAGATAGATAGATAGATAGATAGATAGATAGATAGATAGATAGATAGATAGATAGATAGATAGATAGATAGTTAGATAGATAGATTGATACATAGATAGAGTGATCCATAGATAGTTTAATTGATACTTGATTGATTGATTGATTGATTGATTGATTGGTTGATTTTTTTTATGTAATTTATTTATTTATATTATTTTGTTAGGCCCACAGAATTAAGGTTTACAGAAAGAGTCAATCATCCAGTCTAACATTAATTAAATATTCATCTCCAAGAAGTTAATTTAAATGAAATGTAATTATGTTCTCCATTAATCGTCAAATGGCAGAGCGAATGAAGATCCCTCATCCGACAGAACAAAAGTGTACCGGCGCACTCTGGATTTATTACACTTCTGGATCGGAGACGGACAGTTAGTGGACTTCAGCTCCGGCTCCTGCCTTCTCCACACACTGGAATCTTTCCTGACCTCTGAGGTACTAAAACGCTCGTTCGGACAGATTACTTCATTGTGGATGTGTATCTGTGTGAGATAACCACGGTACTCATGTCTTCAGGTAGCGCCCGTTGACCGTCGCGGAGAGAGTTTGCTCGCAATGCTCCAGGCCACACCCAGGAAGAGGCGTGTCTGTGGCCTGTCATCTTCCGGCGACGCCTCCATCAGCAGTCCAGAAGATGAGGAGATGCAGTCAGTTCACTCCTTATATAGGCAATCATGCATCGAAGATGCTGCTCGAAAGGTGAATGATATATGAAGCTTGAGAATATAGAAGTTAAACTGTGAATCAACAATGTTTGATGGTCTGACTTCGATCATGATGTGTGCAGAGTTTCCAGTGCCGTGTGTCACGTGTGGTGGAGCCGCAGACGGCCGTGTCTAAAGCGTTCTCCGTCGCCGCGGCCCTCCCGCGGCCGTGTTACGCCTCGCTGATGAGTCAGCTGTCCAACACGAGTCTGAGATCAGAGGAGAGACTTGCCTTCAGTCAGACCGAACACTCGCCGCTGCACATCGCACAGCAGCTCACCTTACTGGAGCAGGTGCCGAAAAACACCACTCTGTGTCTCTGAAATATACACTACTGGTCAAAAGTTTGGAATAATTGCAATATTTTAATATTTTTGAAAGTCTCTTTTGCTCACCAAGGCTGTATTTATTAAGAAATGTGAAATATTAGTAGAATTTAAAATTGATGTTTTGTGAATCTATAGAGTAAACTGTGATCAAAGCTGAATTTTCAGCATCATTACTCCAGTCTTCAGTGTCACATGATCCTTCAGAAATCATTCTAATCATTTGCTGCACAAGAACTATTTATGATTATTATCAGTAATTGTGCATTAAATTGATCAAATGTAACCGTAAAGACATTTATAATGTTACAAATAAAGTAAATATAAATGCGGTCCTTTAGAATTTCCTGTTCATTAAAGAATCCTGAACTAAATGAATCATCTTTAACATTAAGAATGGTTCTTATTATCATCAATAACTGTGCATCAATAATAATTTAGCTGCAAATCATCATATTAGAATGATTTCAGAAGGATCATGTGACTCTGAAGACTGGAGTAATGATGCTGAAAATTCAGCTTTCATCACTGGATATAAATTGCAGTTTACTAAATATTTGCTTAGAAAACAGATCTTTTAAATTCTAATAATATTTCACAATATTACTGTTTTTATTGTATTTTTATCAAATAAATACAGTCTTGGTGAGCAGACGAGACTTTTATTCAGTTAAAAACTTGGTGTTGTACATCAAAATATATGAATGCCCTCAATTTTTACATTTTTTCATTGTTGTTGTTGTTTAGTTTGACACAATCAGCCAATTATTTCCTGTTTTGCTTTGTTCTCACACTGTCATGTCCTGATCCGACTCTAGGTGGAGACACATGATCTTTGTATTATTTTCATGCGTATCTTGTTTCTGGATCTGAAGTTTGTCAAAGGAATGTGAATTGCCATATTGTATTCACACCTCATTGTCTGTCATTTATGTAGGAAATATTTCAGGACTGTCATCCAGTTTACTTTCTGAACTCGAGAGCACATGGGGTGGCAGAAAACTCCAGGTGAGTTTCCACTGTGCACTTTTGAAACTAAAGGTCAGATCTTTGAAAAAGTGCATAAAACAATAAATAACACAGTGTCCTTTTGTATGATCTGCTTGATTAAGTGTCAAAATGTTTAAACATTGTTCTAATTCTTCATTTAACAATTCATCTGACTTTATTTAACACACTCATGACTATTTAAATGAACTGTAAAAAGCAAAGGTGGTTTGACCTCACAATCTGTTTCACATACATAAAATTAATTTTCGCCTAAAAACTTCACCTCAAAAAATGATGTTCATTCTCAGCGTTTCTGTCTTGTTCTCCAACACAAATATCAAAACATTCGTAAATCAAAATACATTTACTGGAGAAGACAAACGACTGAAGATATTATCAAAATTCCTCAAAATGAATTGATTTCATGCTTAAAACAAGATCAAATATTTTCCAATGGCGTCAGAACTATAAACTTAATTCAAAGGGAAAACAAGATTATTTTTCTGACCACATTGGCAGATCTTTTTCTTGTTTTAAGTATAACTCTCTTCATTTTTAAATGCGCCTTGATTTAAGACTGTTTAGATATTTGTAATAAGTAAATATTTTTTGCATGGTGTTTAAGAAATCTGTAATGAAGAGTCAACGGAGTGGGATCCAATTGCAGGCTTTATTGTAACAGGCAATGGTCACAGAAGAGCAAAAAGGTATTTCAGGGGAATAGGCAGAATCGTAGTCGGTGGACAGGCGAGAATGTCGGGTAGAACAGTCCAGTAAAACAAAGCAGTTAATCCAAGGGCATGTAGAGAACGGACAGGGTCAAAAACAGGAAAGCAAACAGGGTAATAATCGCTCAAAAAAGTTACACACAGGAAAATAACAAGACCTAGCGGTGTATGTGAGTGGTGCTTAAATAGTCTGGATAATGAGCTGCAGCTGGTGAGGTGATCAGTGATAGGTATGGGCCTTACGGGAAATGTTGTTGTATGAATGGAGTGAGTGAGAGTGTGAAGTGCATTGTGGGAAATGAAGTCCGGGAGTAAATGTGTTTGTATGAGAGTCCAAGGTGGAGTGCCCTCTAGTGGTATTACAGGCACTCCTGCTGATAACCACTACAAAATCATTCTAATATGATGATTTGCTGCTCAAGAAACATTTCTGATTATTATCAGTGTTGAAAACACTTCATATTTTTGTGAAAATCGCATACATTTTATTTTTCAGTATTCTTTGATGAATAGTAAGTTCAAAACAGCATTTGACATCTATTACATTATAAATGTCTTTTGATCAATGTAAAGGTACACCATGCAACTTTTTTTTATTCAAAATCAACTAAATTAATCAAGCACCGAACAGAGGAGAGTCTGCTGACAAAAAGAGACTGCGACATCTCGTAATAAAACAAGAATCAATATCGACTTGGCTTGGCTTTTCAGAGACGGCGTTGCGTCATAAGCGTTTCAGTACTTCACGTGACTTTGGGAGTTTGATTCCCGCGATCCGAACCACTGATTCAAAACAAACGATTCTTGAAGCAGTGTATTGAAATCGACCATCACTAGATATTGTTAAAAAGTTGTTTTTTTGGCGCACAAAAAGTATTCTCGTCCCTTTATAATATTAAGGTCGAACCACTGTACTCACATGACCTTTTTCAAATATGTTTTAGTATCTTTCTGAACATTGAAAGTGTTCATTATCTCACTGAACCATTAGATTTCATCAAAAATATTGTGTTCTGGAGATGAACGAAGGTCTTACGGGTGTAAAACGACATGAGGGAGAGGAATTAATGACAGAAATTTCATTTTTGGGTGAACTAACCCTTTAATGGGCACAGTAACATCTTCAACTAGTCAGATTGACATCCTTTCTGTCTAAACCTAGTAGTGAATGTTTTATGAGCAGTAGGATGATCATCCGCACGCAGAGCCGAGGCACAATCAAAGCAATGTTCTTCCACAAAATGCATGCATTTGAGTTTTTTAACTAGTGGTTGCATAGTGTATCTTCTCGGGTACATACAGTATGTGTGCTAGTAATTTGTGAATGTGGGTAGACTGTGGAACTCCTGCTCGTGTGTGTTGGTCAGGTGTGTGTCTCTCGAGGGCAGCAGTCTGTTCCTGAGGGACGTGTCGGGGCCCGAGGGGCCGCTGCAGAGACTCGTCACATACGCAGACTGGGTCACCAACTGGGTTTCTGCTGAGCTTGTCATCTGCGACTCGGTCAAGGTGATTCCTGAAGATTTGAAAATCACGTAAACGTTTGTGAACGCTCGCAATAGAATCGTTTCTTTGTCTTTAACTAAAACTAACTCTCCATAGTGGGAGGTTTGAATATCTCGTGGTATTTTTATTTTCAGGCACAGGCGGCTTTACTCACTCGCTTTCTTGCTGTTGGCAAGCACTGCTACGAGACAAGAAACTTTGCCACCGCCATGCAGATTTTGTCTGGGCTGGAGAATGTGATTGTAAGGCAATTACCGGTAAGAAACTAAACCGCACGTAATCCCTTTTTCCGAATCGTGCCACGGTTCCCTCTAAGTGATAAATTATCCTGCATTGAGAGAGTCGTAACCTCATAAGCTCGACTGTATTTGGCATTTTTGCTTTATCTTATCTGGCAGCTCCAGCAGCTGAAATGTTAATTGCATGTCCCTTTAAACTGATTAAACACTAACTCTATTTTGCAGCCTGTTTAAAAGCATAAAAGGGCTATAATCGTCATACATTCAGCATTTTGTGCCGAAACAAAACAGTATTCATCATATTTGGTGTGAAATGAAATTGCATGATAAATGGAACTCATAAGCCATGCTTATTCCCGTCTTAATTAGTTTTACAGCATTTCTCCTTCTTTTTTTTGGGTTTGCGTGTCGGACGGCAGGCGTGGAAGCAGCTGTCGGTGAAGGTGTGCGAGGTTCTGGAGGAGCTCAGGGCTGTGCAGGTGAGATGCTCGCATACGGAAGAGCGTATCGTATCTACACGCTGTGCGTTATGTGCTCAACTGTGTAGTGCATGAATTCTCTGAGGTTATTTTATCGTTCATCATCAGAGTCTGACGCCCCAGAGGGCGCCGTGTTATTAAAGCTGTGAATGTCGAATGCACGAAATGTCCAACATTCCACACACTTTGTTATTTCGGTTACGCGCGTCATCCAGGTATTTGAAGCGCACTTTTTAATTTGTGGAATTTTCAGTGTTTGCACACTCTCGCACTATTCTTACTAAGAAATGTAATGGAATAGTGCATAATTTTCTTGTCACATGACAACACCATGACTTCTTGCATGTTGGTTATACCAACCTGACATGAACTTTTATTTATTTATTATTTTAAACTAATTCATAATTGTTTTTTTTTTTATTTTATTATTATTATTAATAATAATAATTAAAACAGTATTTTTGTTACTATGTTATGATTAATATATAGAATGTTACATACATTATATCTATAAAATTAATACTGCTTCACAGTTTTTAATTATTTTAATAATTTGCTTTAAACTGATTATTAATTGTTTTTGATGTTATTATATATGTAAAATTTAATGTATATATTATGTAATAATATTAATAACATTAAAAATAGTATATTATATTATATTACTATATTATATATCTATAAAATTAATAATATAAATATAACTAAAACTGCTTCACCACTGCTTGTTTTATAACTTGTTGAATCAATTCTAAATTGTTCCAAATATTATATTGTTATTGTCATCATTATTACATAACAAAAGTTCCTCAGCGTTATTTTTTTAATTATTATTTATTATTATTATTTTAATAATTTCTTATAGTTATTTTAAACTAACTCTTACTTGTTAATAATATTATACTGTTTTTATTGTTGTTAATATTTTTATATATAATATTAATAGTAACAAAACTGCTTACTGCTATTTGTTTTAATTATTTTAATATTTTTTATAAACATTTTTAAACAAACACTTAATTGTTAATTGTTATATTATTAATATTATTATTATTATTATTATTATTACATATGTTATTAATAATAATACAAGGTTTCTAAACTGTTTAATTTTCCCCAAAACAATTTCTGCCTTTTGATGGGACTTTTTTTTTATTATTATTAGTTGTTATAATCTCCAGACAGTTAAACCACCTAAACATTATTTACTCTATGTCCAACTAAATATTAGCTAAATTAATTTTAAACAGAATATGAAAACATGCTTATCATTACAGAGGTGTATTGAAGCCACTGTTTGTGTGAATTGTATTTTTAATGTTATTTGGAATAAATTAATACATTTATGCATTTACAAATATGCATTTTATCTAAATTGACTTGTGTTGCATTCAGGATTTGCATTTGATCACTTCATGCATTCTCAAGGGATCGAACCCATGACCTTGGCGTTGCTAGCACCATGCTGTACTTTTTTGAGCCGTGAACAGTGAGGTCGGTTAATGATGAAATCGGCTCGTGTTTCAGGTCTTTCTGAAGAGTGATAATCTGTGTCTGATGGAGGGAGGGAAGCATCGAGGGCGGCCGACGCTCCCAGACGCTCACATCCTGGCCATGCACATACAGCAGCTGGAGATCGGAGCGTTCACCATGACCAGCGGATCATACAAGTGGCCCAAACTGAGGTCTCATCAGGGCACTTACATTTACAT
Source organism: Opsariichthys bidens (assembly GCA_037194245.1). Lineage (NCBI taxonomy): Eukaryota > Metazoa > Chordata > Actinopteri > Cypriniformes > Xenocyprididae > Opsariichthys > Opsariichthys bidens. Next base: position 29,778,601 of record CM074279.1, read on the forward strand.
TTATGCATCTAACAGGCATTTATAACCAAACTGACATCACAACTCGATGCAACTTCTTTTAAGGCCCTGATATACTTCTAGCGAAATCCAAGAGCTCACTGTCACGTAATTTCAAACAAAATCAGGCCAAAGCGCAGTTTCTGGAAGGCTGTTAAATACCTTCGAACTACCATTGGTCTGTATGGCGATGACTTAACAGGTGGGTGTGGCTCTGAGGCTCCGCCTCTTTGAGGTGTAAATCTACTCTGGTTCATTTCTTCTGCTCAGTATCAAACACGAGTAAAAGCATGAACACACCGAAAAGCTGCTTTATAGTTGAAAGTAAAGCTGTCATGCTTATTGGAATAGACACTGACTGTTTAATACTGTAAAGCTCCTGCTTTAAAGAAATCTGTTGCATAAAGTGCAGTATATGACGTGACTGGACTGTAGTTTTAAATATGGATATTTTTCTCACAAAAACCCATTGCAACCCACAGCCAGGGCCAAAATTACAAAATACATGCTTTAAAAAGTCATTTGTAACGCATTTCGTTACATTATTCAAGTTTAGTAACTTCATCTAAATACTTTAGAATACTTTGGAATACTAATAAGTGTGGAACAAACACAAAAAAGGTCATTGCAAGTTTTTAACTTACAATTCTGACTTTTTTCTCAGAATTGTGTGATATAAAGTTGCAATTGTGAGTTATAAAGTCAGAATTATGAGATATAAACTCATAATATTGAGGAAAGTCAGAATTATGAGATATAAACTTGTAATATTGAGAAAAGTCAGAATTATGAGATATAAAGTCGCAATATTGAGAAAAGTCAGAATTATGAGATATAAACTGACAATATTGAGAAAAGTCAGAATTATGAGATATAAACTGACAATATTGAGAAAAGTCAGAATTATGAGATATAAAGTCGCAATATTGAGAAAAGTCAGAATTATGAGATATAAACTCACAATATTGAGAAAAGTCAGAATTATGAGATATAAACTGACAATATTGAGAAAAGTCAGAATTATGAGATATAAACTCACAATATTGAGAAAAGTCAGAATTATGAGATATAAAGTCGCAATATTGAGAAAAGTCAGAATTATGAGATATAAACTCACAATATTGAGAAAAGTCAGAATTATGAGATATAAACTCACAATATTGAGAAAAGTCAGAATTATGAGATATAAAGTCGCAATATTGAGAAAAGTCAGAATTATAAGATATAAACTGACAATAATGAGAAAAGTCAGAATTATGAGATATAAACTGACAATATTGAGAAAAGTCAGAATTATGAGATATAAACTGACAATATTGAGAAAAGTCAGAATTATGAGATATAAACTCGCAATATTGAGAAAAGTCAGAATTATGAGATATAAACTCACAATATTGAGAAAAGTCAGAATTATGAGATATAAACTCACAATATTGAGAAAAGTCAGAATAATGAGATATAAACCGACAATATTGAGAAAAGTCAGAATTATGAGATATAAAGTCGCAATATTGAGAAAAGTCAGAATTATAAGATATAAACCGACAATATTGAGAAAAGTCAGAATTATGAGATATAAACTCGCAATATTGAGAAAAGTCAGAATTATGAGATATAAACCGACAATATTGAGAAAAGTCAGAATTATGAGATATAAACTCACAATATTGAGAAAAGTCAGAATTATGAGATATAAACCGACAATATTGAGAAAAGTCAGAATTATGAGATATAAACTCACAATATTGAGAAAAGTCAGAATTATGAGATATAAACTCACAATATTGAGAAAAGTCAGAATTAGAAGATATAAACCGACAATATTGAGAAAAGTCAGAATTATGAGATATAAACTCGCAATATTGAGAAAAGTCAGAATTATGAGATATAAACTCACAATATTGAGAAAAGTCAGAATTATGAGATATAAAGTCGCAATATTGAGAAAAGTCAGAATTATAAGATATAAACTCACAATATTGAGAAAAGTCAGAATTATGAGATATAAACTGACAATATTGAGAAAAGTCAGAATTATGAGATATAAACTGACAATATTGAGAAAAGTCAGAATTATGAGATATAAACTCACAATATTGAGAAAAGTCAGAATTATGAGATATAAACTGACAATATTGAGAAAAGTCAGAATTATGAGATATAAACTCACAATATTGAGAAAAGTCAGAATTATGAGATATAAACTCACAATATTGAGAAAAGTCAGAATTATGAGATATAAACTCACAATATTGAGAAAAGTCAGAATTATGAGATATAAACTCACAATATTGAGAAAAGTCAGAATTATGAGATATAAACTGACAATATTGAGAAAAGTCAGAATTATGAGATATAAACTGACAATATTGAGAAAAGTCAGAATTATGAGATATAAACTCACAATATTGAGAAAAGTCAGAATTATGAGATATAAACTCACAATATTGAGAAAAGTCAGAATTATGAGATATAAACTCACAATATTGAGAAAAGTCAGAATTATGAGATATAAACTCACAATATTGAGAAAAGTCAGAATTATGAGATATAAACTCGCAATATTGAGAAAAGTCAGAATTATGAGATATAAACTGACAATATTGAGAAAAGTCAGAATTATGAGATATAAACTCACAATATTGAGAAAAGTCAGAATTATGAGATATAAACTCACAATATTGAGAAAAGTCAGAATTATGAGATATAAACTCACAATATTGAGAAAAGTCAGAATTATGAGATATAAACTGACAATATTGAGAAAAGTCAGAATTATGAGATATAAACTCACAATATTGAGAAAAGTCAGAATTATGAGATATAAACTGACAATATTGAGAAAAGTCAGAATTATGAGATATAAACTCACAATATTGAGAAAAGTCAGAATTATGAGATATAAACTTGTAATATTGAGAAAAGTCAGAATTATGAGATATAAACTCACAATATTGAGAAAAGTCAGAATTATGAGATATAAACTCACAATATTGAGAAAAGTCAGAATTATGAGATATAAACCGACAATATTGAGAAAAGTCAGAATTATGAGATATAAACTCACAATATTGAGAAAAGTCAGAATTATGAGATATAAACTCACAATATTGAGAAAAGTCAGAATTATGAGATATAAACCGACAATATTGAGAAAAGTCAGAATTATGAGATATAAACTCACAATATTGAGAAAAGTCAGAATTATGAGATATAAACTCACAATATTGAGAAAAGTCAAGATTATGAGATATAAAGTCGCAATATTGAGAAAAGTCAGAATTATGAGATATAAACTGAAAATATTGAGAAAAGTCAGAATTATAAGATATAAACCGACAATATTGAGAAAAGTCAGAATTATGAGATATAAACTCACAATATTGAGAAAAGTCAGAATTATGAGATATAAACTCACAATATTGAGAAAAGTCAGAATTATGAGATATAAACTCGCAATATTGAGAAAAGTCAGAATTATGAGATATAAACTGACAATATTGAGAAAAGTCAGAATTATGAGATATAAACTCACAATATTGAGAAAAGTCAGAATTATGAGATATAAACTCACAATATTGAGAAAAGTCAGAATTATGAGATATAAACTCACAATATTGAGAAAAGTCAGAATTATGAGATATAAACTGACAATATTGAGAAAAGTCAGAATTATGAGATATAAACTCACAATATTGAGAAAAGTCAGAATTATGAGATATAAACTCACAATATTGAGAAAAGTCAGAATTATGAGATATAAACTCACAATATTTAGAAAAGTCAGAATTATGAGATATAAACTCACAATATTGAGAAAAGTCAGAATTATGAGATATAAACTTGTAATATTGAGAAAAGTCAGAATTATGAGATATAAACTCACAATATTGAGAAAAGTCAGAATTATGAGATATAAACCGACAATATTGAGAAAAGTCAGAATTATGAGATATAAACTCACAATATTGAGAAAAGTCAAGATTATGAGATATAAAGTCGCAATATTGAGAAAAGTCAGAATTATAAGATATAAACCGACAATATTGAGAAAAGTCAGAATTATGAGATATAAACTTGTAATATTGAGAAAAGTCAGAATTATGAGATATAAACTTCTAATATTGAGAAAAGTCAGAATTATGAGATATAAACTCACAATATTGAGAAAAGTCAGAATTATGAGATATAAACTCACAATATTGAGAAAAGTCAGAATTATGAGATATAAACTCACAATATTGAGAAAAGTCAGAATTATGAGATATAAACTCACAATATTGAGAAAAGTCAGAATTATGAGATATAAACTCACAATATTGAGAAAAGTCAGAATTATGAGATATAAACTCACAATATTGAGGAAAGTCAGAATTATGAGATATAAACTCACAATATTGAGGAAAGTCAGAATTATGAGATATAAACTCACAATATTGAGAAAAGTCAGAATTATGAGATATAAACCGACAATATTGAGAAAAGTCAGAATTATGAGATATAAACTTGTAATATTGAGAAAAGTCAGAATTATGAGATATAAACTCACAATATTGAGAAAAGACAGAATTATGAGATATAAACTCACAATATTGAGAAAAGTCAGAATTATGAGATATAAACTCGCAATATTGAGAAAAGTCAGAATTATGAGATATAAACTCACAATATTGAGAAAAGTCAGAATTATGAGATATAAAGTCGCAATATTGAGAAAAGTCAGAATTATGAGATATAAACTCACAATATTGAGAAAAGTCAGAATTATGAGATATAAAGTCGCAATATTGAGAAAAGTCAGAATTATGAGATATAAACTCACAATATTGAGAAAAGTCAGAATTATGAGATATAAACTCGCAATATTGAGAAAAGTCAGAATTATGAGATATAAACCGACAATATTGAGAAAAGTCAGAATTATGAGATATAAAGTCGCAATATTGAGAAAAGTCAGAATTATGAGATATAAACTCACAATATTGAGAAAAGTCAGAATTATGAGATATAAACTCACAATATTGAGAAAAGTCAGAATTATGAGATATAAAGTCGCAATATTGAGAAAAGTCAGAATTATGAGATATAAACTCACAATATTGAGAAAAGTCAGAATTATGAGATATAAAGTCGCAATATTGAGAAAAGTCAGAATTATGAGATATAAACTCACAATATTGAGAAAAGTCAGAATTATGAGATATAAACTCACAATATTGAGAAAAGTCAGAATTATGAGATATAAACTCACAATATTGAGAAAAGTCAGAATTATGAGATATAAACTCACAATATTGAGAAAAGTCAGAATTATGAGATATAAACTCACAATATTGAGGAAAGTCAGAATTATGAGATATAAACTCACAATATTGAGGAAAGTCAGAATTATGAGATATAAACTCACAATATTGAGAAAAGTCAGAATTATGAGATATAAACCGACAATATTGAGAAAAGTCAGAATTATGAGATATAAACTTGTAATATTGAGAAAAGTCAGAATTATGAGATATAAACTCACAATATTGAGAAAAGACAGAATTATGAGATATAAACTCACAATATTGAGAAAAGTCAGAATTATGAGATATAAACTCGCAATATTGAGAAAAGTCAGAATTATGAGATATAAACTCACAATATTGAGAAAAGTCAGAATTATGAGATATAAAGTCGCAATATTGAGAAAAGTCAGAATTATGAGATATAAACTCACAATATTGAGAAAAGTCAGAATTATGAGATATAAAGTCGCAATATTGAGAAAAGTCAGAATTATGAGATATAAACTCACAATATTGAGAAAAGTCAGAATTATGAGATATAAAGTCGCAATATTGAGAAAAGTCAGAATTATGAGATATAAACTCACAATATTGAGAAAAGTCAGAATTATGAGATATAAACTCGCAATATTGAGAAAAGTCAGAATTATGAGATATAAACTCACAATATTGAGAAAAGTCAGAATTATGAGATATAAAGTCGCAATATTGAGAAAAGTCAGAATTATGAGATATAAACTCACAATATTGAGAAAAGTCAGAATTATGAGATATAAAGTCGCAATATTGAGAAAAGTCAGAATTATGAGATATAAACTCACAATATTGAGAAAAGTCAGAATTATGAGATATAAACTCGCAATATTGAGAAAAGTCAGAATTATGAGATATAAACTCACAATATTGAGAAAAGTCAGAATTATGAGATATAAAGTCGCAATATTGAGAAAAGTCAGAATTATGAGATATAAACTCACAATATTGAGAAAAGTCAGAATTATGAGATATAAAGTCGCAATATTGAGAAAAGTCAGAATTATGAGATATAAACTCACAATATTGAGAAAAGTCAGAATTATGAGATATAAAGTCGCAATATTGAGAAAAGTCAGAATTATGAGATATAAACTCACAATATTGAGAAAAGTCAGAATTATGAGATATAAAGTCGCAATATTGAGAAAAGTCAGACTTATGAGATATAAAGTCGCAATATTGAGAAAAGTCAGAATTATGAGATATAAACTCACAATATTGAGAAAAGTCAGAATTATGAGATATAAAGTCGCAATATTGAGAAAAGTCAGAATTATGAGATATAAAGTCGCAATATTGAGAAAAGTCAGAATTATGAGATATAAAGTCGCAATATTGAGAAAAGTCAGAATTATGAGATATAAACTCACAATATTGAGAAAAGTCAGAATTATGAGATATAAAGTCGCAATATTGAGAAAAGTCAGAATTATGAGATATAAACTCACAATATTGAGAAAAGTCAGAATTATGAGATATAAACTCGCAATATTGAGAAAAGTCAGAATTATGAGATATAAACTCACAATATTGAGAAAAGTCAGAATTATGAGATATAAAGTCGCAATATTGAGAAAAGTCAGAATTATGAGATATAAACTCACAATATTGAGAAAAGTCAGAATTATGAGATATAAAGTCGCAATATTGAGAAAAGTCAGAATTATGAGATATAAACTCACAATATTGAGAAAAGTCAGAATTATGAGATATAAAGTCGCAATATTGAGAAAAGTCAGACTTATGAGATATAAACTCACAATATTGAGAAAAGTCAGAATTATGAGATATAAACTCACAATATTGAGAAAAGTCAGAATTATGAGATATAAAGTCGCAATATTGAGAAAAGTCAGAATTATGAGATATAAACTCACAATATTGAGAAAAGTCAGAATTATGAGATATAAAGTCGCAATATTGAGAAAAGTCAGACTTATGAGATATAAACTCACAATATTGAGAAAAGTCAGAATTATGAGATATAAACTCACAATATTGAGAAAAGTCAGAATTATGAGATATAAAGTCGCAATATTGAGAAAAGTCAGAATTATGAGATATAAACTCACAATATTGAGAATATTGGTGCGCTATCCCTTTAAGCTCTTCTCGTTACTATAGTACCTACACAACTCAACTTCTGCTCATGTAGGAGAGACAGCTGCTAAGGGCAAAGGTCAGGGACAGTCAGATGTGGCGGTAATGACGCAGCTGGTGATGCTGCATGCTGGTATGTTGCTCTCCAGGTGTGTGTGTGTGTGTTATGAGTTTGTGGAGCAGATGGTGTTTGATTGGAAATGCTATGCCCGGGGACATGAGTCCATGCCAGGTGCCCGTAGGGCTGCGTTTGTCGGAGGATTCGGAGGTGGACACGCAGCTGGTTGTTGTACATCTGTAGCTCACGGCGCACAGAATCAGGGCACTCGCACACACACATTTAGAAACTGTCCTGAAGAAATGAATGTTTGTCTGGACTTAAACTCGCTGCGATGATTTATGAATTGAGTTGATTCTTGAAGGCCCCGATATACGTTCTTTTTCGCTCCTCTCTTAGGGGGAAAAAAATACGTGACCAGCGAACATCCCAATCATTTAGATGAAAATGTGCTGCACACTTTCCTCTCAATAGCAAAAATGACAGCGGTGAGAAACAATCTAATTACGGCAATGTGGATATGGTGTGATTATTATGTATTATATGTCCAGTCACATCATGATTATTTATACAGCACTTTTACATATAGCACAATAGATTGCTATTAAACATGAAAAACAGTCTCAAGTTTCAATTACAGCTTCAGTTTCTACTACAAAGCTATTCGCGCCTGACCTCGACGGACTGAACAGAAAAATGACCCGGAGAAGATTTACACCTCAAAGAGGCGGAGCCTCATAGCCACACCTACTTATTACATCATAGCCATACGTATGGTGTTTACTAGTAGGAGCACTTTTATAGAAAGTTCATTATTATTAAAAACATTAAAATTACTAAAAATCTAAATAATTATTTTAGATAAAAAAAATTGAGTATTTAAGAAAAGTAATATAAGAAAGCCATTTTAAATGACAGCTGTAAAATTACAATATTACTATTATTATTGCTACTGTTATTATTTTATTCTCACTAAATAAACATAAAAATGAATAAAATAAATTTCCCTGAAAATTAAAAAATGAAAGTGAGCATTAAAGGAAAGTAATATAATATAATAATAATTTTATTGTACATTACAACTGTAAAATAACAATTTATGTCTCTCCCTATATAAAAATTACTAAATAAAATCAAATAAAAACCTTTTCCTTGAACATTAAAAAACTTAAAGATATTATAATAATTTAATTTAAAAAATTACAATATTACTGTTATTATTGCTACTGTTATTATTTTATTCTTACTAAATAAAAATAAAAATTAATAAAATCAATTTCCCTGAAAATTAAAAAACTGGGTGTTAAAGGAAAGTAATATAATATAATAATAATAAAAATGATAATAATAATTTTATTGTACATTACAACTGTAAAATAACAATTTATGTCTCTCTCTCTATATAAAAATTACTAAATAAAATCAAATAAAAACCTTTTCCCTACAAACACAAAGTGTAAAAATAGGATTCTTTTATTAGACCTTTGCTGAGTCAGAAGGACGTGACGTGTCGAGCCCGTCTTGTTTGTGACACGCTGTGCTTCTCTCCTCTCAGGAACGTTGCGCGCGTGGTCAGTCAGATCCATGCGTTTCAGGAGCATCTCTATTCCTACCCTCCCGACCTTGAGCTGCAGTCGTACCTGCGTGGGCGAATCGCACGGTTCAGCAAGTGCGACGTCCCCCTCCTCGCCTGCGACAACGATGCCAACTTCAACCAGACGGCCAGCGATCGCTATGCACACAGGATCCAGGACACACTGCGCAGGGTCAAAGCCTCGTTTCAGTGACCAAACGCAGTCCTGAACCGACACGGCACAGATGTGGACGCGAACCACCCGTGAAACACGAGCCGTAGCACATCTGATGCCCTGACATGTTGCGGTTGCTCTCTGTACGGATGCTGATGAGGAATTCTGGGCCAGAAAACACACTCAAAATAATATTTCAGTCTAAATATAAGTTTTATGTAATTTAATTACATGGCAATTTTCCATCCATTTGGATTACATAGTTTTAACATAAACTTAATGTGATTCATATTTGTCAGTCATACGTAAATGAAATAGGTAAGATTTATGTAATAGTTCACGGGTTAATGAACACTGTTTAGTGGTCATGTGTGTGCGCACTACTGAGTTAAAGTACCGTTGAAGCAGAGTCAGAGTTAATGAGATCATTAAGTGATGATTGAGCATTAATGATGAACACCTGCTGTTAACAAGCAGAATCACTGAAGGACCGAGAAACACAAGAACTACAACTGACTTCACAGTCTTCGATAAAGATCAAAGACATTAAATCTCTCACTATTCAAATACTCAACTATTACATAAATCTGACCTATTTCATGTACATGTGACTGACAAATATGAATCGCATTTAAGTTTATGAGTTTGTTTATGTTAAAACTATGTAATCCAAATGGATGGAAAATTGCAATGTAATTAAATTACATAAAACTGCTGTTTAGACAGAAATATTTTTTTGAGTGCAGATACTGGGATCGCACAGTTTTAACTGACGAATGTAATAGGACATGGTTACGCATCTTTACCAGCCTTCGCTTCAGTATAACACGCTCATGTTTGATGAATGGATGGTTCGCTTTAAAAAAACAAAGACGTTTTTTGACAGCTACACAACCAAATAATTTAGTGTGGTTATTTATAGATATATTGATAATAATTATTGAGAAATTATTAATTATATTAATACATTTTAGTTAAGATTCAGCCTTTTGAGATCGAGGAGCTTTGAAACTCCTCCGGAGAATATAGAAAAGTATTATACTTTTTAAAAAAGACTATATTTCTAATCTTAGAAAATTGACATATTTTGTGCATAAATTTCAGTATAATTAAACTTGCTGCATTTGCATCTCTCCGTCTCTTTAAATTGTCGTTTCCCTGTTTTAAAGTTCACGTGCGCATTATTATGCGTCTTTCTCGATAGAATTGATTCGTTCTGGTAACATGGTAACTCTGAACAAAAATTATTTCTGCTTGATTTGTTCCCTGTCGCAACAGTCCTATAATTTAAAGAGGACCTGTAATGATTCAAAGTCGAAATCAATCAAAGTCTTGATTCAACTAGAACAGGTTTTCATGCTTAAACGTTCATTATTTTCCTCATATTCTCCATTGTTGCAGCTCCTCTATTCCCTGTCTGTCAGTAACGCTCTGTTCAGTTCCTGTCTATATGAAGCCCCGCCTTCTGAAAAGCACACTGTGCTCTGATTGGTCGGCTGGATGTTACCATAACCGCCAGTTTCGACACTCTACTAACTAAGTCAACCAGGCCCCGCCCCTTTATTCTGCATATTAATTATTTAAATGAGGAATATCATGGAGGCGTTTCAGGGAGTTCAGAAACGGTGACTCTGACATAGAGAAGAACTCCCGCTGGAGGGACTTTGGAAAACTTTTCAACATTACACACTGAAGAAAGATGTAAAAAAAGCACAATAAGTCCTCCCCTGATCTGAACTGTAATTTTTTTTTCCGTAACTGATTCCTGATCTTTTGTTGATGTCGTCACTCTGGAAAGCAAGACTAAACAAATAAATGTAAATATAACCGGATGTCTCCAGGTTTTAGTCTATGGATAATATTTTAGACTTGAATAAAACCAGCTAATTTATCACAAGAAGTACATTGTTTACAGTGCTTTAGGTGTTAACGGGTTCAAATTTTGTCATTAATTACTCGCCCTCATGTCGTTCTACACCTGTAAGACTTTACATATAAGATATTTTTGATAAAATCCGATGGCTCAGTGTGGCCTCTATTGCCAGCAAGATAATGAACACTTTAGTGATGGCCGATTTCAAAACACTGCTTCATGAATCTTTTGTTTCGAATCAGGGATTCGGTTCAGTGATCATGTGACTTTGGTGTTCCAAACCACTGAGTCGAAACAAAAGATTCGCAAAGCTTCGTGAAGCAGGGTTTTGAAATCGCCCATCACTAGATATTGTTGAAAAATCGTTATTTTGTTTTGTTGGCACACAGAACGTATTCTCGTGGATTTATAATATTAAGGTTGAACCACTTGAGTCACATGACTTGTTTTAAATATGTTTTAGCATCTTTCTGGACATTTAAAGTGTTCATTATCTCACTGAACCATCTGATTTCATCAAAAATATCTTCATTTGTGTTCTGAAGATGAACGAAGGTCTTACGGGTGTAGAACCACATGAGGGAGAGGAATTAATGACAGAAATTTCATTTTTTGGGTGAACTAACACTTTAATAGGCCTTTAAATACAGGGCTGGGTGGGTCACTTTTAAAATGTATTTCACTACAGATTACAAAATTCATGCTTTAAAAAGTAATTTGTAACGTATTTCGTTACATTACTCAAGTTTAGTAACTTAATCTAAATACTTTAGAATACTTTGGAATACTAATAAGTGTGGAACAAACACAAAAAAGGTCATTGCAAGTTTTTATCTCACAATTCTGACTTTTTTCTCAGAATTGTGTGATATAAAGTTGCAATTGTGAGTTATAAAGTCAGAATTATGAGATATAAACTCGCAATATTGAGAAAAGTCAGAATTATGAGATATAAACTTGCAATATTGAGAAAAGTCAGAATTATGAGATATAAACTCATAATATTGAGAAAAGTCAAAAATATGATAAAGTCACAATATTGAGAAAAGTCAGAATTATGAGATATAAACTCACATTCTAAATTCACAATTGCAAGAAAAAAAGTCAGTATTGCAAGTTTATATCTCCCAATTCTGATTTATAACTTGCAATTGTGAGTTTAAATCTCACAAATCTGACTTTTTTTCTCAGAATTGCATGATATAAAGTTGCAATTGCGAGTTATAAAGTCAGAATTATGAGATATAAACTCGCAATACTGAGAAAAGTCAGAATTATGAGATATAAACTCACATACTAAATTCACAATTGGAAGAAAAAAAAGTCAGTATTGCAAGTTTATATCTCCCAATTCTGACTATAAATTGCAATTGTGAGTTTAAATCTCGCCATTCTGAGAAAAAGAAGTCAGAATTGTGAGATACAAACTCGCAATTGTGAGGGGAAAAAAACTAATTGTGAGAAAAAGTTGCAGTGACCTTTTTTACAATTATTAAGTGACTCACAAACAACTATCACAAAACATGAAAGCAGTGGAAAACATGAAACTGAACTCGTCTTTTTCAGACGGTCAGAGTCAGAGAATCACCAATCGCTGTTTAAATGACATTAAAACTAAATAAAAAAAGTAATCACTTTGGTAATCTAAAACACTTTTCAGATGGAACTGTAATCTGATTACCACCCATTTAAAATGTAACTGTAATGAAACACAGTTACTCAAATTTTGTATTTTAAATACGTCACTAAGTTACTTCTATTTCGTTACTCCCCAACCCTGTTTAAACAGGTATATAAACGGTTTTGTATTGAATAAAGAATGCAGTGTGTTTTCAGATCTACTATGTATTTCCAGACATACAATACTCACAATCTTGCATTGACCTCTGACCTGTACTTTGAGCTTTGGCTACTAAAGAGCCATTGACGTGATGGAAATCGCTCTAATACTTCATGTATTACTAAACTGTGAACGTTTCGACAAAAAGCATCATCACACTCACAATCCTTCATATTTTATTGAGTAACACTGACTTATTCTTTTTTGCTGAAAATGTTTTCTTTGAAACATCAATGCGAGGCGCTGATCTGAAGACTGTGGAGGTTAATTCCTTCTTATGTCTTATCCGAATTAAATAATACGCGTTTGAGCTCCTCGGTTTGTTTCGGAGTTTCACGCGGAGGCGCGGAAACGCGCGCCCCCGGAGGCGCAGCGGCGCGCGGCGGATCCTCATTGTTCTGTGACGGATCAAAGCGCTTCAGATAAAGGCTGTAATTGCGAGTCAAAGAGCTCCAGCCTCCTGCACTATAGATCATTGATAAAAGACACAGTCAACATGCCGTTATCGCCATTGTCCAGCTAAACGATCCTTTCAAAGGCTCCGTCTCTCATTCACAGACATTCAAATGGTCAGATAACGCGAAATCCCTGACCACAGCTGCTTCACATGCCGTTATTTCTGATTATCACGAATATTATTGAATCACAATCTGTGCTGTTTCGTTTGATCATATTCAAACCAGCGCATGCACGTATTTAAAAAAGTAAGTTCAATTAATTTATACACTATTAAAACGACTGAATGATTTTCGGATTGCGTGGTAGAATTAAGATCTACATTGTTGCAACATTATGCCTGCATGAACATTCATGCATAATTCAAATTTAGGCCATTATAAATAAATAAATGCGAGTCAAATGTTGCTCAGTCGTTGAGATGGGTCAGTGGATGAGGCCTTTAGTTTGTCCGGGTGTGGATTTGCATTTGAACTGCTGGTCAATCAAAGTTAATTGTGTTGCTACTGTAATCCCTTTGATCCGTGATGTTTGCCAATGTCACCAAACGCCGAGACGGTGGCGCCAGAGACTCCACGGGACATCAGCATGTGCTAATGCAGGGCCATTTGAACCGCCGTGACGTCACACCTCTGTGTCCACTGCTCGGAGACACTGACACATTCCAGAAACTACAGAGACACTGCATTTTTATGTTTAGGACTCTCGATGCAAATTGTTTTCCACTTGAAGTACATTTTTATTTATTATTATTTTTATTCATTATTATTTTTCCACTGATGTCACAACTGAATAAACATAAAAACTTTAAAATAATATTTAGAGATTGATATATATATATATATATATATATATATATATATATATATATATATATCCCAGAATGTAGGAGCAGATATATTAAAATGTACTATATATATATATATATATATATATATATATATATATATATATAGATATATATATATATAGATATATAATAAGCAAAATTCGTCAAATGCTAGAAGTTAGGAACAAATAGGCCTAAAAAAAGTGTTAAAAAAACCCATTTTATTGACCTTAGTTATTTTATTTCATTAGCGTTCTGACCATTTCACTTTTTTTGTAAATGTTTTATATATATATATATATGTGTGTGTGTGTGTGTGTGTGTGTGTGTGTGTTTATACATTTACAAGTATGAGTAAAAGTATAAAATTAATGCATATATATATATATATATATATGGCAATGAATACTTTTATAGTAAAATAGAACAAGATAATAGTAGAAAATATAAGAAAAACCATATATATATATATATATATATATATATATATATGTTTATTTTATTTTGCAGTTTATTATTTAATAATACAGAGGTCTGAAGGCAAATTACGTCAAATGCCGTGATTATTTATTGAGAATATCTTGACAATGTGTATAAGAATATTTCAAATGCTTGTTTTTGAGGTTTCTCGCCTCGAAGCTTGAAGTTTCTATTATTGCCGCTGCAGTTTTCCACATAAACGCGCCACTCTGGATCCAGTTGTTCTGACACTCATCTCTGTTTGAAGAGGATGCAGACAGCTGGATGAGCCAGAGGTTCTCACAGACAAGCTGGCGCCAGGCCTTCACACAATCACAGGATATGTAAAGACTTCAATAACGAGCCATTAGGCCTATGATTGAGAATCGATCAGGCGTTAACTCCTCCATGCATATGTTAATGTGATCCCGGCGCGGGTTATATATGGAGGCCGCTCCTGGAGGCC
Source organism: Opsariichthys bidens (assembly GCA_037194245.1). NCBI lineage: Eukaryota > Metazoa > Chordata > Actinopteri > Cypriniformes > Xenocyprididae > Opsariichthys > Opsariichthys bidens. The sequence goes on from CM074279.1 coordinate 29,793,751, forward strand.
TGGCAAACATTCCTGGATTGTACTCGGATTGATTCGCCTCCTCTGACGCACGGCAATCATGGTGAAGACGTTTTCCGTGGACTGGCTCGCTCAAAGCTTTTATGATTCGACCACTCTGGATCCGGAGCAAAGGACTCCCAAGCCTCACGTGCCGTGTGTGGTTCAGCCGAGACCCCCGACAAGATCACACGACAAGGTTTATTTGCAGCTAAAACCAAAGGTCACCAAAGCTGACCAGACACCAGAACCCACCAACGAAGCCGTAACTCCAAGGAACTGCTCGTCTCCAAGCTGTAAGTAGCTTCTCATTGACTTCACAGAGAGTATAAATGACGCCCGAGCGCGTTTTAACGTCACGCATCATTCAGTTTCAGAAAACAGCGGCTATTCATCCGGTTATGACAGCGAAGCGTGCGCGTCTGTCGAAGATGGAAACGACGTGGAGAAAGACGGTGCGACGCGCAGGATCAGAACCAAATTCACACCGGAACAGATCGACAAACTTGAAAAGATCTTCACCAAGCACAAATATCTGGATGCGGGAGAGAGAGTGAAAACAGCCCTCAAGCTCAATCTGTCAGAAACACAGGTGAGACGCGTTTGTCAAACGCTTTCACGCTTTGAACAAGAGAACATGCTTTGAATGCGCTTTGCTCTTCAGGTCAGAACCTGGTTCCAGAACCGCAGGATGAAGCTGAAGCGCGAATTGCTGGAGATGCGCGCGGACTATCTGCTGCCTCCGATGCTTCTGCCGCACGTGCACCCGGTTCAGTACCACTGCTGCGACAGACAGCGACTTCCGTTTCCTCCCCGAGGCCCTCTGATGCATCAGACACTGCCACATCTTCCTCATCATCCCCTCATGATGCCGAGGCTACATTACTACTGAAGACTCTTGCCACTTAAATCACGTTCTGTGTGCAATTTCTGTATAGTTTGTCAAAAAATATTGCGATGTACATGTTTAACTAAAAATAAGAGTTTATTTATGATTATTAAGAAATAAAGTATGTTTTATGCTAAAGTTTGCTTGGTGTTTTGTGCGGGCTTTACGAGCGTATGGTTCGCGTGTGATTAGATCTGCTCGAACCAGTTTTATCTTCGTTTCGATTGAATGCACTGAACTGAGTCACTTCATTTAGACATTATTTTGGAGTTTTCTCGGATCATTCCACATGCATTACGCAAGTTACGCAAGTCATTTATTGATCGTTTCGTGGCTCGGTTACATCATGCGTAAAACTTTAATGCATACCGTTTAAATCCAGTACAGACATCAAGGGGAATGAAAAGTAGTTTCTGTTGAAAATACTGACGATATATGGCATAAGTTTTACATGCATGAAAATAAAGGTTCATATTACAACCGGATGCTTTTGCGCCCTTTTAGAACTTTTCATTGTTTTTGTTTGCTTGAAAACTCACACAATCGACACTTTTATATCCAATATGCATGGTTGATTTTACTGTTGCAAAGGTGCTGCAAGAATTTAGAGCAAACATGATGCCGTTTGTGCGCTTTGGGATATACGATAATATGAGCGAGATTTATTTAAGTCAAATGTAGGTGCCAAAGAAACCCTAAAACAGGCTATTGATCCTCGGGAACCGCTGCGCCACAGTCTCATACCGCGCTTTCATATGCGTGTCAACGCCTTCTGTTTGTCTCCGGCGCACTTCAAACGAGACCTAACGAGCAGATCATGGTCAACAATTAGTCCTAATTAAGTCGCCCATTGATGAGTTTACACTCGCCACATAATCCCAACACACTGGCTCCATCATGTCTAGGTTGTTGTGTGTGTGCGTATGTGTGTCTGCGTGCATGGGCGGGTATTCCCTACGTTATGGGGACCAAATGTGCCAAGACCAAATTTTGATCTTGTGGGGTCCCCATGAGGAAACAAGCTTATAAATCATACAGAATTATCTTTTTTGAAAATGGATTAGGGGTAGGGGGAAAGAATATACAGTTTTTACAGTGTAAAAACTATTGCGCCTATGGAATGTCCCCATAAAACATGAAAACACAACAAGAGTGTGTGTGTGTGTTCACTCTGACCGTGTTGATCCATACAGTGGAGATGTATTTATTGATCGCCCTGCAATATCAGCCTTGTGATAACATTAAAACTAACTAGAACTGGTTACTGAAGGCTAGTCGACGTCAATAACTCATGATCTGTTATGATACAGGTCATAAGAGTCATTATTTCATACCATCATTGAGGCATATCTCACAAGGCATGATCTTTTTCAATCCAAGCCAAAATATTCAATACGATCTTCGTACTGCGTATTTATAGCACGCGTTTATGTTTGTATTTCAAATAGGCTGAAATTACTTTTTGAGTGCACATGATACGCAATGGGTAGGATTATGTATGCAAAAAGTGCGTATCATATGCTTTCCAATTAAATTGCGTATCATATGCATGCCAAATATCATATGGATGCAAAAAGTGCGTATCATAATGCATACCAAAAAGTGCATATCATATGCATGCAAAAAGTGCGTATCATAATGCATACCAAATATCCTATGCATGCAAAAAGTGCGTATCATGTGCACACCAAATAAAGTGCATATCATATGCATGCGGAAATTGCATATCATATGCATTCCAATTAAATTGCATATCATTTGCATGTCAAATATCCTATGCATGCAAAAAGTGTGTATCAATTGCATGCCAAATAAAGTGCATATCATATGCATGCGGAAATTGCATATCATATGCATTCCAATTCAATTGTGTATCATATGCATGCCAAATATCATATGCATGCAAAAAGTGCATATCGCATGGCAAATAAATTGATGTAATATGCATCCCAAATGCATACGAATAGTGCGTATCATGTGCACGCCAAATAAAGGTTGTATGATATGCATGCAAATAGTGCATATCATATGCATGCCAAATATCATATGCATGCAAAAAGTGCATATCATAATGCATACCAAATATCCTATGCATGCAAAAAGTGCGTATCATGTGCACGCCAAATAAAGTGCATATCATATGCATGCGGAAATTGCATATCATATGCATTCCAATTAAATTGCGTATCATATGAATGCCAAATATCCTATGCATGCAAAAAGTCTGTATCATGTGCACGCCAAATAAAGTGCATATCATATGCATGTGGAAATTGCATATCATATGCATGCCAAATATCATATGCATGCAAAAAGTGCATGTCGCATGGCAAATAAATTGATGTAATATGCATCCCAAATGCATACGAATAGTGCGTATTATATGGACGCGAAAAGTTCGTGTCATGTGCATGCCAAATAAATTGCGTATCATATGCATGCTAAACAAATTGTGTATCGTACGCACATGACAGGTGCATCCCAAATACATACGAAAAGTGCATATCATGTGCACGCCAAATAAAGGGTGTATAATATGCATGCAAATAGTGCGTATCATATGCATGCCAAATATCAAATGCATGCGAAAAATTGCATATCGTATGCACGCCAAATAAATTGCGTATCGTATGCAGGCGAAAAGTACATACCATATGCACGCCAAATTGCATATTGTAATGCGTAAATCATAAACTGCGTATCGTAACAGGTGCGGATAACATGCACGTCAAATAAATTGCATCCCAAATGCATACGAAAAGTCCCTATTATATGGATGCGAAAAGTTTGTGTCGTGTGCATGCCAAATAAATTGCGTATCATATGCATGCTAAACAAATTGTGTATCGTACGCACATGACAGGTGCGAATAATATGCATCCCAAATGCACACGAAAAGTGCGTATCATGTGCACGCCAAATAAAGTGCGTATAATATGCATGCAAATAGAGCGTATCATATGCATGCCAAATATCTAATGCATGCGAAAATTGCGTACCATATACACGGCAAATAAATTGTGCATCATATGCATGCGAAAACTGCATATAATATGCATCCCAAATAAATTGCGTATCATACGCATGTGAAAAGTGCGTATCGTATGCACGCCAAATAAATTGCGTATCATATGCAGGCGAAAAGTACATACCATACGCATGCCAAATTGCATATTGTAATGCGTAAATCATAAACTGCTTATCGTAACAGGTGCGTATAACATGCACGTCAAATAAATTGCATATTATATGGACGCGAAAAGTTTGTGTCGTGTGCATGCCAAATAAATTGTGTATCGTACGCACATGACAGGTGCGTATAATATGCATCCCAAATGCCTACGAAAAGCGCGTATCATATGCACGCCAAATAAATTGCGTATCGTACGCACATGACAGATGCTTCCCAAATGCATACGCACTTTCCTGAGATCGGACTCAAATATTAATATCATGTGTTTACTTTGTTTCAGCAAAGACTTTTGATTCCTTTTTCTTGAAGTTGCATTACAACTATTTAGTTTCTTGATTAATGATGTCATCATGATTATTAGGCAAAATATTATTTCAGTAAAATTCAAAATGTCACTTGTCATTTCTTTGTAATTATTTGTGCAATTTACCAGCAAAGAAAGTAACCCGATTTTATTCAATGCATTTTTTGCAACATGAGTATGTTTCATTCAATTGAATCTGCGCGCACGCAGTATATCTAATTGGTATTATATCTCATTTATAGCAGAGGTTTGAGCCGTTTGAGGTTTTACCATTAGACATCAAACGCTTTTTCTCTCGCTCAGCACCATGTAGTTCTCATTGACAGAAGACAAAGGAGGAGAAACACCCTCAGGTTTGGATAAAGAGCCTTTCTGCGAGAGCTAATATTCCCCACCCATGATGTCCAAATGAAAACGTATATAATTATTTAATGCAATAAACACTCGTTTTCTGAATTTACATAGATTGGAACCATAGATATAGAACTATAATGGGGATCAAGACTTAATCCGACTGTCAGTAAAACAGCGATCCACCCAAAGACCCTCTTTCATCTTCACATTATCGGCCGATGGATTATGTCTTGTCTTGAGTGGATGACCATTGATTGTATCAATGTGAATCAGCGTCGATAATTATTCATCTGTTCTCCTCAGGTACTCGAGGTGCTCAGACACGGTGGCGCCTGGATATCACAAGTACCCTGAACGTGTGAACAAGCCCATTTCAACACATATTAGTTTCAATTACAACACCCATCACAAAGTTATAGCTCTCTTTACTCATGCAAATGAGTGGAGCGTCTCCTTCATAAAGTCCGGCCGGTGACCAGAGGAACTCTTTTGTTTACATCATGTCCAAGAAGTTCTCCGTGGAGTGGTTGTCCCAGAGTTTCCATGCTCAGCATTTGGGGAAGGATAATTCGCGCAAACCATGTCTGTTTGGAGAAGTAGAGAGCAAGGCCCCGTCTTCCCTAAAAGTAAGTAGGTAGTTCTCATCGCGCTTTTCTGGCTTTTGAAACGCATCTAACAGGTTCTCCCCATCTCACCAGATAGCCGTGGGTACACTTCTGCCTCTGAGAGCGATGTGGGGGAAGACAGTGAAGGAGAAACCGGGCCGCACCGCCGCGTCAGAACCAAGTTCAGCTCCGAGCAGATCTCGCACCTGGAGAAAACCTTCAGCAAGCACAAATACCTCGGCGCGACGCAGAGACGAAAAATAGCGGAAAAGCTGCATCTGTCTGAAACGCAGGTATGCATGAGAGAGGCTGACATGTCATGCTGTAATTCTTCTGACATCTTGTTTTATGATCATTAACAATGCATTTGACTGAGCGAATGCTAGTCATGAATATTTTGTGTTTTGATGAATAGTGTTTTGATGTTTCTTCTATTGTCAGGCCCTGAACTTTCAAACGACCCGCCGTTTAATGTCAGATCCTTTTGAAAACTTTTCATTAAGTTTTAAGTTTAGGCTGTACATTTCTCTTAAAAAATATTTTATTTTATTTTAAAGCATAAACATAAAAAAGTTGTTTAATTATTGTTTTTTTTTTTTTATTTTAGAATTAAAAAATATTTATAATTTGCATTTTAACATCTCAGTTTCATTTTTTACCAGTATATATGCAGGTAAAAATGGGATAAGCCATAAATATATATATAATGTATAATAAAATAAAAATATTCATATATTTGGCATTTATAATAATATTAATAACATATATAATAATATCATTATTAAATACATATAATAATAATATTAATATATATATATATATATATATATATATATATATATATATATATATATATATATGTATATATGTGTATGTGTATGTGTATATATATATATATATATATATATATATATATATATATAATGGATAATAAAATAAAAATATTCATATATTTGACATTTATAATAATATTAATAACATATATAATAATATCATTATTAAATATATATAATATATATATATATATATATATATTATATATATATATATATATATATATATATATATATATATATATATATATATATATATATATTTTTTTTTTTTTTTTTTTTTTTTTTTTTTTTTTTTTTTTTGGTATTTTTAGAAGAGCATTGCACCTTGTTCAACTTTAATTCCTAAATTTTCGACGTTGATATTTATTGCAATAAGTTTTATATATTTTTGAAGGTGAAAACATGGTTCCAGAACAGACGGATGAAGCTGAAGCGGGAGGTTCAGGACATGCGCGCTGCGGAGTTTTTTATACCGACAGTTCTGCCGCCGGTGACGTCATTTCAGCACCACAGCATGAGCGGACAGCGCGCGCGCCTCTGTTGCAGCGCGCGTGCACTGCAGCACATCGACCCGCTGCTGTTCGCGCCCTGTTACTTTTAAACTTTTTCTTTGATTTTAAATGATCTGCAATCTAAATTGAATATAAAAAGTTCCCACAAAGGGGATTTTTATAAGTAAAATTTTGAAGCAAGCACTGTATGTAGTTCTATATATAAATATATATATATATATATGTATGTACATAAATAATATTGTCTTTATGCAAAATCTGAAGAAAATAAATAAAATAATGTGTTGACTATCAGGAGTTTTGAGGTCATTTTATTTATGTATCAATAATGTTATTTAATGACTTAATGAAGAATAATATGAAATCCTTCAAACGGAGGACACCAATATCAAACCGTTTAATATGTATTGTAATTTTCTTTATACCATCAAATGAAAAAATATTTAGACATTTTTTGATATATTTGTACTACTTGAAGGACACTATAATTAATTTATGTAAATGAAGATAGTAAATGGTGACATTTCATATACCCAAAAATTCTTCATACACACTCACTAAAAAATGTCGGGTTGAAAAAACCCCAAAAAAACAAGTAACCCAAAAATGGGTTAACATAGCATCTTCCCAACGATTGGGTTAAAAGCCAGTTGGGTTAATAAAATAGCCCAACGTTTTTTACTGAGCACTATAAACCCCAATGTTGTCCTTAATAAAGTTATCAAGTTATCAAACATAACTTAAAATACCCAGTTTTGGCACCAAAACTTAAACAGGCGTGTTTAATGAACTCATTTGGCAGCAAAAATCTTTCGAATTAAGATTTTAAGTGTTGTGAACTCAAACTTCTCGAGATCTTGTCATATTTTATTACTAAAAAACGTTGGGTTATTTTATTACACATATTGGGTCACTTTGTTGGGTTATTGACCTAAAATGTTGGGTCATTTTTAGTAATACCCCATCTGTTGGGTTAAATAAGGATCCCTGCCACAGCCTGACTATCAAAGGTGAGTCGTGTCATTTTTTATGTATATAACTTTTATAACATTACTGAAACATTCTAAACTTTTATATTTTTAAGTCATAATTCTCTTTATTCAGTTTTAATGTTCTCCACTCGATTGGGAATGAATCCAGGCTGTCCCAGTTAACTCACTAGCAGTAATAAAATCATTAAAACGTACTAGAAAAACTGCTATTGGGTTAAAAATAACCCACAGTTGGGAAGGTGCTATGTTAACCCATAGTTGGGTTATTTTTCACCCAAAATTTTTTAGTGAGTACCATGAATAAACTGTTCGAGCGCGTCTGAATAAATTTCGATTTGACTGTATATATTTATTTGGCTCTCTTGAAACATTCAAATACAGTTACAAAAATTCAATTATTGTTACTTTGCATTTTATAATTTTTTTTTTTTTTCCAACGATTGCAAAAAAGATTTCCCAGACTAATTATTTACATTTTGTTATGCTTTGTAAAAATATATTTTGAACATAATGTCATTAGCTTTTATTAACTGATTTTATTTGATTTGCATTTTTCCATGTCTGTTCCTGAACGCCGTTTTGACCAGTAGAGCCTGTGATGTAGTTTGCGTTTTCAAAATTTTGCTCGGGAAATTTATTTAAAAATTATAAAATATTAAAATGTTTTGTTTGTGTGTTTGTTTCATGCAGACACGTGTAACCCTACATTTGAGGATTTGATCATTTTCATCTGCTCAGATAAGGAGGTGAGAAAAATCAAATGGTATTTTTTTTTTTATTCTGTGCCTGTATTTACATATAAAACAAATTGTTCACAAATGTAACAGTAACACATCTGTTTATATACTCACAGTTGGTATGAGGAACTCTTTAGTCAAATGTTTTACATTAATGTCATGAGCAAAAGGATCTCAGAGACTGGGTCGGAGAGCCACAGGGAGGCAGTGCTCTCCTACTGTATCAAATATACACATCTGTACGGCTTAAACTAAACACGTGTGAATCGTCAAATCATTCTATAAGAGGAGCGGAAACAGATCGAATGCTCTTTCACTGATGATTCTCCAGCTGTTGAGAGATTAATGAGTGTGTTGATGGTGCTGATCTCAGACCTGTTAAACTGAAGACTGTATTTGAAAACTGTTTAAAACAACCGTGTAAATGGATGTGGAAGCTCATTTCCACCACATAAGAAGAAAAATCATGCTTTGGAAAAATTTTAATTGTGACATAAATAGTTGAAATTATGACATATTAAGTAATAATTATGAGATGAAAACTGGAATTGACTTAAAAAGTCACAATTATGACTTTAAAAAGTCATTTGTGACATAAAAGGTTGAATTCGAGGATTAAAAATTGAAATTATGACATCAAGTAGTCGAAATTATGAGTTCAAAAGTAAAAAAAAAAAGTCCAAATTATGACGTAAAAATACATTGAAATTCCCATAGTCATAATTATGCGATGGAAGTTGAAATTATGACTCAAAATTATATTAGTAATATTTATGAGATGAAAAGTTGATTGAGTTAAAAATTCATAATTATGACATTAAAAGTAAAAATTGACAAAATAGAAATTATTAATAAAGCCATAATTAATGTCATTTTGACATTAAAATATAAAAATTGAGACATACATTGAAATTGATGTGCAAAGTCATAATTATGAGATGAAAGTCGAAATTATGACCTAAAAAGTCTTAATTATGACATTAAAATATCAAATTTGAGAAATACATTGAAATTATGACATATTAAGTCAATTATGAGATGAAAAAAGGTCATAATTATGACAAAAAGTTGAAATTATGACAAGTCAAAATTGTGATTCAAAAAGTCATAATTATGACATTAAAAGTAAAAATTGAGAAAATAGAAAGTATTAATAAAAGCCATAATTAATATAAGTCATTTTGACATTAAAATATCAAAATTGGGACATACATTGAAATTGACATACAAAGTCATAATTATGAGATAAAAGTCCAAATTATGACCTAAAAAGTCTTAATTATGACATCAAAATATCAAATTTGAGATATGTATTGAAATTATGACATATTAAGTCAATTATGAGATGAAAAAAGGTCATAATTATGACAAAAAGTTGAAATTATGACAAGTCAAAATTGTGCTTCAAAAAGTCATAATTATGACATTAAAAGTAAAAATTGAGAAAATAGAAAGTATTAATAAAAGCCATAATTAATATAAGTCATTTTGACATTAAAATATCAAAATTGGGACATACATTGAAATTGACATACAAAGTCATAATTATGAGATGAAAGTCCAAATTATGACCTAAAAAGTCTTAATTATGACATCAAAATATCAAATTTGAGATATGTATTGAAATTATGACATATTAAGTCAATTATGAGATGAAAAAAGGTCATAATTATGACAAAAAGTTGAAATTATGACAAGTCCAAATTACATTAAAATATCAAATTTGAGATATATATTGAAATTATGACACATTAAGTCAATTATGAGATGAAAAAAGGTCATAATTATGACAAAAAGTTGAAATTATGACAAGTCAAAATGACATTAAAATATCAAATTTGAGATATATATTGAAATTATGACATATTAAGTCAATTATGAGATGAAAAAAGTCAATATTATGACATTAAAAGTAAAAATGGAGAAAATAGAAATTATTAATAAAAGTCATAATTAATATAAGTCATAAATATGAGATTAAAAAGTCAAAATGATGACATTAAAAGTCAAATTTATGACTTTTTGTGTAACATGACAATTAAGATTACAAATTTTAACTTTTTAATCTCATAATTTCAGTCTTGAAGTCATCATTTCAATTTTGACTTTTATGTAATAATTATGACTTACAAAAGCATGATTTTTTTTTTGTCTTGTGTGGCAGAAAAGGGTTTCCACATCACTTACAAAACAGCCAGAAAGATTGTTTACACAGAAATGTTGCTGCACAAACCGATTAGACCTGATTTTATCAAGAGCCCAAAAGAATGAGATTGGAGTAATAGTCTGTGTGTCCTCAGCAGGCTGGTGATGAGGATGAGGAGGATGAGGAGGAGCGCAGCTGCCGTAATGAGCGCGGGAGGGAAGCAGGGCTGCAGCGGACACTTGCTGTCTTTGATTTGATGTAATGATTTCCTCAGGCCTGTTCCCATGATACCTGTATATGAGCTCTCCATTTATCATCTCTTTACTCTGCTAGACAGACTGATTTTCTAGTTGACTGCATGAAAAGCTGCAGAGTCCTTAATTTAGACAGAAAGAAAGAGTGAATGACAAGAACAGCTGAAGCTCATTTGTGCTTGTAGACATTTATCAGAATCCAAAAATGATGGGGTAGATAGAGCTTTTTAAGAGTCTGGTAAAAAGATTGACAAAGCATCACACACACACACACACACACGTTTTATGGGGACATTCCATAGGCGTAATGCTTTTTATACTGTACAAACTGTATATTCTGTCCCCCTACACTACCCCTACACCTAAACCAACCCATCACAGAAAATGATCTGCTATTTTAGATTTTCAAAAAAGATAATTCTGTATGATTTATAAGCTTGTTTCCTCATGGGGACCAAAAAAATGTCCCCACAAGATCAAAATTTACTAGTAGTACTGTACCTATGGGGACATTAGGTCCCCATAACGTAAGGAATACACACACACACACACATACACATTAATGAAGGTAATGTAATCATATATTTATATATAGATATGATGACAGCTTTATTAATGTTTTTCATTTGAATTTGCATGTTTAACATCTCATTGCTATAGATACCATGTTGACCAATATATGGTGTAGTTTGTGTTTTAAAATGTAATCCTGGGATAAACCAGCTACAAAATTAATAACATAAACAAAATTTATTAGTGTGATAAAAGGCTTTTTTATTTTATTTTATTTTATTTTATTTTATTTTATTTTATTTATTTATTTATTTATTTATTTATTTATTCATTTATTTATTTTATTTTATTTTATTTTATTTTATTTTATTTTATTTTATTTTATTTTATTTTATTTTATTTTATTTTATTTTATTTTATTTTATTTTATTTTATTTTATTTTATTTTATTTTATTTTATTTTATTTTATTTTATTTTATTTTATTTTATTTTATTTTATTTTATTGCTTTAGACACCATGTTGACAAACGTGGTGTGGTTTGTTTTGAAAGAGTAATGGCGTTATGTTTTGTTATTTATCACATTTATTTGATTTTGCATTTTGTTGCATGTTTAGAAAAAACCGAGAGCAGAAAAAATAATCTTTTTATTCAGTCATTATACCAAAAGAAAACTGTAATCATGCAAACCAAACAAGCCAGGCAAAAGAAAATGAAGCGCAAACACACTTGAGAATTCTTCCAGCCCACTTTATTCAATTAAACAAGTCAGTGGAACTCACATTGACTTTTATTTGCATCTAAAACCGAAGATTAAACACATTTTCAGAGGGTGTCAGCATCATTAGTTTTAATGATCCCCGGTGAGCTGAACGCTCCTGCAGGTGACGCTCGGGTGGAATACCTCTGCCGCCCCATTTTCCCATGCCCTATGCCTCTTTAAAGCTACATCTCAAAGAGGTATATGCATAGGAAAAAGGAACAGCGAGTGGAGTCAGCCGGGAAGCCGGGAACACCTCGGAAGATTGAGACAAAGAGAGACAGAACAACATTAGTAAATCATAATCATAATGCTCAAAATGAGAAAATCACATCAGTTTGGCGGGCACAGCTAAAAATGAAACCTTCTTTTGTTAGTTTTTAGTCAAGCGACTTGTTCTTTCAAAATATTAAACTGTTCAAGTTGATTTAACACGAAACAATCACATTTGAACAAGAAACCTGTTTAAATAAAGCGAACAGCATGAAACATCTTTGGGTTCCTCAAAGAACTTTTCAATGATCAGTTCCATTTTTGGAACATTTGAAAAACATTCCAAAAATCTAAAGAACCTTCCTCCATTATAAAGAAGATCCCATTGAGATTCAAGGTTCTCAACGGAACCATCAATCCCAATAAATAACTTTTATTCTTCAGACTCGTGCGCAACATAAATTCAGTGCAAACTTTTGACTAGTTATGCATAAGTTAAACATGAATACATGCAAGGAACAGAGAGATTTTGTTGTTGCTCATATTGAGACTAAAAAAAAAGCGTGGCTTACCGAACTCCGCACCAGGACGATCTCCTCCGAAAAACTGATCCTCGGGGAATTTATTCCTTAGCCGAGACCTTGAAGATGTTTCAGAAAGACTCAGTAACCGTTTGCAACGCCGAGTCTCGGCCCTCCTCCTCCTCCTCCTCCTGTAATCTTGAGTTTGGCACAAAAACAACACGTTGTTTAGCGGATGGGACATTGGCATTGGTTGGCACAGGTGCCCGTCATGGTGCTGTTTTCGGGCAGATGGTCACTATCTGCAGCCTGGACGTCAAAGGCAGGAGGAAAGCAGAGATTTTGGGACACGGCGTTCTCTGATGGCTGCAATGTTTCTTATCTGTCAGGGTCTCCCACTCTCCCAGCGGACAGAGGCTCCGTCTCCCATGATTCAACAGACTCAAGGACCCGGGCAAGGCCTCTTGGAGGGGAATGTGGACACACACACACACACACACACACACACAGAGAGCGTTGAGGCATGTCAAGGTTAGCGCAGAGTCCCACTCAACAGGGAGAAATACGAGCGAGTGTTTGACTGTTTTCCTCCAGGGTCGTCTGACCTGAGTCTCGGCTTTCATACATTGTAGCTGATGGTTTTCATAAAAGATCTCTGTAAATATTCTCCCAGTGAGATATTTACAGCTGTCGAGGGCACCTGCTCACTGCAGAGGAATTGAATGATAGCGTGATAGAGTCTGGAAGAGTTTTGAGCGGGTTTAGAGCAGGTGAGGTGTGAGATGTGACAGTTTGACATCCACAACATTATTTCAAATCATGAGATTATAGGCGAATATCACCAAAACATGCTCCGTCGTCAAAGAAAAGAAATAATGTGAATGAATTTTGGTTAGCACTTTATAGTTTAAGGTCCAATTCTAACTATTAACTATGCATATTAATATTGGCTGTTTATTAGTGCTTATAAAGCAGATATTAATGCCTCTGCATAATCTTACCCAAAACATAAACTTTTAACTAACTATTAACTAAAAAGCAGTTTACTGAGACAAAAGTCGTATAGGTAATAGTGAGAATTGACTCTTTGCAAAGACCCGCCCCCTTTAGTTACTGTTGCTATGTCCGCTCTCACGCCACACATCATGTTCTCACGCAGTGAGCAAAGAGGACACTGACAACGTATGAAACAGTTTCATATTTTAGTTTGAACAATAAACAGCGTCTAGTGTGTCTTTAATGTGACTCGTGAAGCGATCATCTCTTCATACTAATTCATTAATAGCATCAAATAAACACGAATGAACATCAGAAGGAATGTTGTTTCAAGTTAAAAAACTGCTTTGTCGGATAAAATGGCAGATTCAGGGTTATGATTGGTCAGATCGCCTGTCAATCAAACTGCCGGCGAAGGGTTAATCGGACCCTAAACTAAAGTGTGGCTGAATTTTGTATTGTTAATTAAGTAAATGAAGCATATGAAGCATCATATATGTATGTTTGAGTGTCTACACACTCTTACACTAATTTAATGGCGTTTATTGACATTGATGGTTCCATGAAGAACTTTTAACATCCATGGAATCTTTCCATTGCACAAAAGGTTCTGTAAAACATTAGTATGGTGGAAAATTCTCACTTTTACAGTTTTTCTCAATCGATTTGACACATTTCTCAAAAACTCGGATCACAGTGGTCTGAAACAGATTGTACGCTTTCACAACAAAATGCAAATCGTGAATAATTTTCTCCAAACACTATGCAGAAAATTTCCAAACGTTTTCATAATAATTAAGACATCCAACAAAAACCGATCACAGCTTTTGCATCGGCTTCTCGCAATTCAAAAACATTGATGTACCATTTGTCCAAACACAATAAACAAAACTCAATGATAACGGCTTGGTTAACAATACAAAAAATACACTGTTTACACATTTATCACAATTGCATAATGTAACAGGGAAAGTATGAAAGTATGCATATAGAGCAAGAAAAGACTAAAAATATGCGAGCGAAGGGGAAAATAAAGAGGTGTAAGTGTAAAGGTGGTGGTGTGAGAGAAGGAAATGAAGAGTGGAACAGATCATATGAGGAGAGAGGAGAGGAAATGGGTGGGAGGGCATTGGTCTAGTGTAAAGAGCAGGGTATGTTTTATTTATAAAATGGTGTTTTATTTATAAGAAATTCAAAATCAAATACTCTGAATATACATATAAACACATTTTATAAATATCAGCAGTTTTAAAGCAGTTGAGATAATTGAAAACGTTTGCACGGCGATTTGCATATTCTCAAATGTCAGGGTGGCGCAACTGCATTTATGGCTGTTTTATATGAATTGACAAGGTAATAATGTTAAGTCAGCTGATCCTCTCAAATCTCTCTCAAATACTGATCAAAAATTGCTCATTTCAAGTATAGATAGGTTGATACACTTTCCATGTCAGGTGGGGTAATGATATAATATATATTTACAAATATTTGGTTGTACCACCTGACAAAAAACATTCAAAAATAAACACTTGAAACTTGTGTAAACACTGATCATGACTCAAAAATATGCGTTTTGAAGCTTTTTTTGTCAATGAACAAAACCTATTGGAAAAACATTATAATAAACGTGTATTTTCATCAGTGTATTTGTACATCCGCAGCTGAAAATGCTCTAAATACAATAGACAATGTGCCCGTGATTTTGATGTTAGTATTTACTTTTAATAAATGCATTACTAGAAAAAATTAAAGTAAAGTTGAACTTTTTGCTGAGAGCAGTTCCATTGCTTTGGAGAAATGTGTCAAATCGATTGAGAAAAAACTGCAACTTTAGCAAGCATATTACTGGAATATTGGCTGTTTATTAGTACTTACAAGCACATGATGCCTTATTCCGCATGGCTTTATTCTACACCCAATAATTCTAGCCCATACTTAAACTTAAATGCTACAACAACTACCTTACTAACTGTGACAGTTTTTCTCAGTCGCTTTGGTGCGTTTCTCAGATCACAACTGAAATTCTCAAAACTACTTCAACCTTCACATCATCTAGTCTCAATTTCTCATTCTTCATGCAATTGATTATGTACAATTGACTCTTCGCAAACAGTTTGATTGACAGGCGATCTGACCAATCATAACCCTGAATTCGCCATTTTGTCCGACAAAGCAGTCAGGGGAGTTAGTAGATTAACGTTGGTGAACTTGAAGTTGATAAATTGTGTGTCTTCACGTCTTTCCGCACTTGAAACAACATTCCTTCTGATGTTCATTCATATTTATTTGATGCTATAAATGAACTAGTATGAAGAAATGAGGAGCTACAGCGATCTGTCACGACACATTAAAGACGCACTAGGCGCTATTTATTGATTAAACCTCTTTAAAAAATTAAAGTTTAAAATTTAAAACAGTTACTAGTCTTGAAGTAGTCAAAAATTGTCTGATCAACTTAATTTGAATTGTTGACTGGACATACACATGCAAGTTTACAAGCACACTTGTTGGTTTGGTAAATCCAACTTGAAAAAGGTTCAAATTACTGGTTTTGTTGTGT
>CM074279.1:29815132-29952632 GCA_037194245.1 Opsariichthys bidens
GAAAACGCCTCATTCAAGGTGTTTTGTTTAGTGAAATGTGCTTTATTTGAGGGCTTGTTACAGCCACAGATCTTCGGCGATACGGAAGCGTCCGTGTCTTAATGTTGGCAGACATGCTGGAGCACATTTGGAAGAATAATTCAACTAAAAGCTTTGCCCCTTCAATGATTCATCGGCGTTCTGCTCCAGATAAGCGTGGCAGAGCCATCAAACATTTATCAAGCTTCATTAACCACTGATGTTTTTCACCTTTGCTCATTCATATGCTCAGGATTGAAGTTGACAATAACACATAAACAAAGAAAAAACAGAAGCAAAATGAAGATGTTTCCATGCTGTACAGCTCATTAAAAACATCAGTCTCATTAGTTTTTGAAGCAGAAATGTTACTAAAGTCACAGTTACTTATACTAGTAACATTCAGACACTCACGTGTTACTTTATAACAGGTTTGCATCATGAGGTCATGCAGCTGAAATGAGTTCTTCTCAAAAATAAAGTCAGAGTTCTCTGTATCTGTATTTGTGGAATCCTGTCTGTCTCTATAAAAGGATAGACTGGGGCTAGTTGTCACAACTTTTACTTTAGTCAAGTCATCTTTATTTATATAGCGCTTTTTACAATGCAGATTGTGGCAAAGCAGCTTTACATTAATAAGAAAATGGTCTTATTGTGCAGCTTATTCTATATATTATTGATTCATTCCGTTCCAAAGATCAATAGTTATTAGTCTAGTTAATTTCTGTATATCAGCACTGGAGAAAACAGTGACGTAATCGTCCGGCTCAGCTCAGTTCGCATACAACGGCGCCAATGCAGGCATATCAAAAACACTGCTGAATATCAAGCAAGTGTCCCCAACGTAAGCAAGCCAGAGGCGACAGCGGCAAGGAACCAAAACTCCAACAAATGGAGAAAAAAACCTTGGGAGAAACCAGGCTTAGTCGGAGGGCCAGTTCTCCTCTGGCCAACAGTGAACACTTGTCCGATACTCAGGCAGAGTTACAGGTCTTTAAACCGATTTGGAATCGCAACAGTCAAAATATTAAATCTAGTTCCATCTAGTTTAAGATCTTTTTGATCACGCCGGTATGGGACGGTTTGTTGGGATATGTGCCACTGGCTGATGAGTCGGTAAGGTCTTAACAAAGGATGAGCTAGTTCACACAGTCTCCGCCGACACCCCAGGCCATATTGCTGCCGCACACAGGCACAGGTTCCCCGTCCGACCTGGACACGGCCCAGATCCAGCCAATCACGTTAATTGGTGAACCTCGGGATAAGCAGAGAGACAAAAAATTAGCGTAGACGCCATTCTTCTTCTGATGTAACGAGTACATCTGGTGTTATAGGAAGTGTTCCCCATTCCAGCTGACCTGATCTATGCAGCCTAACAATCGTTTAACGGATATGAAGACATAAATTGATAATGTGTCATGTGTATGCCAGGTTGAATAGATGCGTTTTTAGTCTAGATTTAAACTGACAGAGTGTGTCTGCTTCCCGAACAATGCTAGGAAGATCGTTCCAGAGTTTAGGTGCCAAATAGGAAAAGGATCTACCGCCTGCGGTTGATTTTGATATTCTAGGTATTAACAACTGGCCAGAATTCTGAGATCGTAATAGACGCGAAGGACTATAATGCATTAAGAGCTCACTCAGGTACTGGGGAGCTAAGCCATTTAGTGCTTTGTAAGCAATTAGCAAGATTTTAAAATCTATACGATGTTTAATAGGGAGCCAGTGCAGTTTTGACAGAACAGGGCTAATATGTTCATACTTCCTGGTTCTAGTAAGGACTCTAGCTGCTGCGTTTTGGACCAGCTGTAGTTTGTTTATCACGCGAGCAGGGCAACCACCCAATAGAGCGTTACAGTAATCTAGTCTCGAGGTCATAAACGCATGAACTAGCTGTTCCGCATTTGTCATTGAGAGCATATGTCGCAATTTAGATATATTTTTAAGATGGAAGAATGCGGTTTTACATATGCTAGAAATGTGGCTTTCAAATGAAAGATTGGTATCAAAGAGCACACCCAGGTTCCTAACTGACGAAGACGACTTAACAGAGCAGCCATCAAGTGTTAGACAGTATTCTAGGTTTTTATGTGCTGAAGTTTTTGGTCCAATAATTAGAATCTCTGTTTTTTCTGAATTTAGTAGCAGGAAATTACTAGTCATCCAATTTTTTATATCAGCTACGCATTCTGTTAGTTTTGAGAATTGGTAGGTTTCGTCAGAGCGCGAGGAAATATAGAGCTGAGTATCATCAGCGTAACAGTGAAAGCTAATGCCATGCTTCCTAATGACATCTCCCAAGGGTAGCATGTACAGAGTGAAAAGCAACGGTCCTAGAACTGAGCCTTGTGGTACTCCATATTTAACTTGTGATCGAAATGTAATTACTCCAGTAATTACTCCTGTATCGACTACAAAACTACTGTGATTACTCTGCTGAAAAATAGAATAAATAAATAATTTCATGGCTTTCAGGAAAGGTAAATTTTTATTGTTTAAATGCCCATATAAAAATATCAGATCTGAAGCAGCACAACTGTTTTCAACATTGATAATAATCAGAAATGTTTCTTGAGCTGCAAATCATCATATTAGAATGATTTCTGAAGGATCATGTGACACTGAAGACTGGAGGAATGATGCTGAAAATTCAACTTTGATCACTGGATATAAATTACAGTTTACTATATATTACATAGAAAACAGCTGTTTTACATTGGAATAATATTTCATTATTTTTACTGTATTTTTGATTATGTAAATGCAGCCTTGGTGAGCAGAAGAGACTTCTTTCAAAAACAATTGTAATGTTTTATACAAATTTTATACTATCCAACTATATACTATATATATATATATATATATACACATACATGCATGCCTATAAAATCAAAAACAAGTAGTAATATTAAAATAAGTTCTTTTAAATAATATACTTTTGATATTTTTCTAAAATAAACATATATATATGTTATATGTTTATTTAAAAAAATATTATTATTGAAAATATTAGTATTATTAAAAATAATATTATATATATATATATATATATATATATATATATATATATATATATATATATATATATATATATAATATATATATATATATATATATATATATATATATATTGGACTCACACAAATAAGACTATAATAAAATTTGCAAAGTTAGAGAAAATATGAATATGTAACTGGAATTTTGACTATAAATCACATCAATACATGATTTACAGACCTGATACAGATCTGATGATTTCTCCATGAGACAATTCATCCAAAATATATTATTAACATAAGATAATTTTGTTAATTAATATTTTTGTTATATTTATTTTTGAAACTTTTTATATTTATACGCATTTAATATTCTGGAAAGAATTCACAAAAAAATAAAATTGAGATATAGATCTGACAACGAACACTGTTCAGTATTACAGATGCATTACATTTCTGGGTCACATTCTCTTCCTTCCTCTGGCTGTACGGGGTGGAGAGTTTAAAATCCCCCTCTTTGGTTTCATATCCGGATGTGTTTGGCACATCAGCAGTCACAGATGGAGATGAAGAGTCCCAGGACTCACCTAACAGCCAATCGGCATGCGGCAGTGGGAGGTCTGACAGAACGGGGCCACGGGCTCCACAACTGTGTGAGAGAGAGAGAAGCAGTCACAACGCACCGTAAAACACATGACATCTGTTGAGACAACAAACACCTCGGCTGACAAGAGAGATTGGAAAGATTCACAATGACACCAAGACATGATTCCTGATGCTTTCATTAACAGTACATCAGTAATAGATGTTTTTTACAAGTTTCAGGAGATTCACCAAAACTGGAAGATGACATTTTGTTTCTCAAAGAGAAAAAAAGTATTTTTAAGACAATTAAAGGTACAATATGTACAATTTTTTATATAAAAATATTCACAAACCACTTGCACTGTGTACTTACATTATCCTAAATGTTTCCAAGAATATGTAAATTCAGAGAAACTTTGGGACAAAAGGAGAAATAAGGCGTGGCGTTTCCGAGATGCCTAGAGCTTTACAATAAACTTTGACAAACTCTTGCATAATAGTACGGTAATTTAGTAATTGATATATATAGTATATACGTACATACACACATACACACAATATAGTTATTAGTGAAGAGAACAGATGCAGATATTTGATCTGATGAATCACATTCACAAGCGTCACTTAAATGTGCAGATATTTTTGCTGCAGTTGTTGATGTTCTTCCAGCATTACAGCAGCTTCATTATTACACCAGAATCACACATTCTCTGAAACATCTTCACGAAACCGACGCGAGAAACTCGCGCAGTAATTCAGGGTGTTGCTTTTGCACACCGATTTTATTAACAAAAATTTCAGAATCTCATGAACTCCAATGGTGAGGGAGTCAGGCTTGTAACCTGAAGGTTGACGGTTCGATTCCCACGCCGGCAGGAATTGAAGGTGGGGATTGTGAATGAACAGCACTCTCTCCACCTTCGATATGAATGAATAAATGCCAAATGAATAAATGTAAATGTAGTTGTGGCCCAATGGTGAGCCGGGCTTTTAACCTGAAGGTTGCTGGTTCGATTCCCAAGCTGGCTGGAATTGAAGGTGGGGATTGTGAATGAACAGCTCTCGCTCCACCTTCGATATGAATGAATAAATGCCAAATGCCACATGCCAAATGAATAAATGTAAATTTAGTCGTGGCCTAATGGTGAGCCGGGCTTTTAACCTGAAGGTTGCTGGTTCGATTCCCATGCCGGCAGGAATTGAAAGTGGGGATTGTGAATAAACAGCTCTCGCTCCACCTTCGATATGAATGAATAAATGCCAAATGAATAAATGTAAATGTAGTTGTGGCCCAATGGTGAGGCAGGCTTTTAACTTGAAGGTTGCCGGTTCGATTCCCACGTCGGCAGGAATTGAAGGTGGGGATTGTGAATGAGCAGCTCTCTCTCCACCTTCGATACCATGATACCTAACCCCTAATTGCTCCCCTTGTAAGTCGCTTTGGATAAAAGCGTCTGCTAAATGACTAAAATGTAAAAAAAAAAATGTAAAATGTAAGTATAAATGTTACCAGTTTCTCCTGAAACCTGTCAAGAACAAGTCTGGATCAAATTCCACTCAAAATCAAACGTAAATAGAGAAAATAAAGCCCATATTTTGAACAATTACAGTTGCAATGTGGTTGAAATTTTAAAGAACATTTGTAAGTATTTGTGGCACTGTTATTCATTTTTGCTGATTAAAAATGAATGCATCATTTTGCAAACTCTTATAGTCCAAAAAAGGCTTCATTTTCTTTGCGAAAAATGCTATTACTTCTTCTTTAGATTTTAGAGGGAAATATATTTCTTGGTGAGATTCACATTCTGAGTGAGTTTCCAGACAATTGTCTGCGGGTTGAAATCATCCAGAGCTTTCAGAACTGCTGCCGTCCTCTCGTGGCCTCTCTTTTCTCTCCGGCTTTCACGTCCATCTCTCTCTCATTGTACTGTGGATGCCTCTTCGCCCGCAGGTACAGCACAAATCTCTAAACCTGTCAGGCCTTGTCAAAGACATTTCAATTTGAGGTTTTCCCTCAGGTCCTGGACTGAATTACCACTTCAAAGTCAGAGTGGATCCGGGCGTCCCCGTGAGCCGGGCCTCGGGACTCCCTCAGAGAGAGCCTGCGCTCATCAGATAATGAACAACATATTTAGCATATTAATTATGATATTTTTGTGGAGTCAAGCTTTTTTAGCTCTTTAATTGGAGGAAGTGGAGAAAGCTGCGGTCTGTGGAAACGGGCGCAGCGGCTGTCAGTCACTGTCGGGATGCTGACATGTCCAAGAATAGACGGCTGAAGATAACTTAGTGACTCCTCGGAGTCTTTTTAAATCGGTCACATGGACGTTTCTGTAACATAGTAACAGCAGCGATTAGTTTTCAAAGGGAAAAGAGTTCTGGTGGTTGCTAGGGTGTTGCTAGAGTGCTAGATCATGATGATGAACACATTCATTAAATCTGTGGAGAATATGCAAAGAAGTTACGATCCTCTGACTGAGAGTCACATGCTTGTTTACTGATAATATAAAGCATTTTCAGTTACGCTTTACTTTAAGATGACCTTATTACAGTGTAATTACACAAATAAGTAATAATTAACAACATGTACTTACTATATAATTAGGGTCAGTGTTTGGCTTAATTATGCATAATGCATAATTTACTGTGATTACAGGTAAGATGTGTAATAGAGACAGTGTACCACGTTTTAATTCATTGAAATTGATGAAAGCGCTTAATCAAATAATATTAGATGAAAAAATGAAAAAAAAAAATACTGTTTAATGGCAATAAACATAAAAAGATATTGAAAAAAGTACAATGACAAAAGCACATAAAACTATTAAATGTTAAAGTGAAAAGTTTATAAAAAGAACAAATATGCTAACACAATAAAACAATAATTATTTAATGCATTTTTATTAACAACGAGCAATTCATTTGTTACAGTATTTATTAATCTTTGTTAATGTTAGTTCCTGAAAACACAACTATTTTTGTCAAATCAACTTCGATAATTAATGTAGTTCAGATAACTTAATATTTTGAGTTTTTGTTGATTAAACCAATCGCCTTCATTGTATTAACTCAAATTTTAATTTCAATGAACTCAATATTTTAAGGCAACCAGGAAACGTACAACACTTTTTTACAGTGTACTTCAGGTGTATTAAGCAACATTTTAATACTTCTGATTTTAATTAACATTAACTAAGATTAATAAATGCTTTTGTTGACATGACAAATACTTAGTTACTATAATGTTGACAAATGTGTACAGAGTGACATGTTTACTGATATGAACAACAGAAAGGTATTGCAATGTGCTGAACAAAGTCTGGCAGATAAAATGAACTGAAATAGCAGCTTATTCATGCGGATTACTTGCATGAAGATCAGAAATGAGTTAAACCCTCTTGACAGCAATTATGAATCAATTAATAACGAACTATTGTGTTTCTCAGTTCATCCCGCACAATCCACAGAACATCCCATATTAAACAAGACACGACGGGCAGGTTTGATCTCCACTAATTACAATGTAATTCTACAATTAAAGATCAAACGTTAATGAATAAAATATTCAAGACTCGCACTGTGTTCAGGAAGGGCTTGTTCCTTCTGTTTCTCTTTGATTAATCATTTCTCTGTTGGAAGCAACATTTTATTGTTTTCTAGCTCATTTCCTCTGTTTAAGGTGTAATTTCGCTTGGTCTTTGTGTTGTCACAATATAAGTGAACAATACCTATGCTTGTTCTCCGTGTTACCTGGATCATAAAATCATTATTTGTCAGCAAATATCCTCCAGATGATGCACAACATGTCACTTCTGACAGCTTTTTTGTATTCCATCCCACTGACGGTCGATAGACGGAGGGTTATTAATAAAACGGTTATTGGAAGAGGAGGTAAATCAATGAAAAACTGTATCATACGATGTTTTGCATCGGATGAAACTGACAGAATTGACAGTTATGAAGTCAGAATTGTGAGATATAAAGTCAGAATTTCGAGATATAAAGTCAGAATTGTGCGATATAAAGTCAGAATTGTGATTAATAAAGTCAGAATTGTGAGTTATAAAGTCAGAATTGTGATTAATAAAGTCAGATTTGTGAGATATAAAGTCAGAATTGCAAGTTATAAAGTCAGAATTGCGAATAATAAAGTCAGAATTGCGATTAATAAAGTCAGAATTGTGAGATATAAAGTCAGAATTGCAAGTTATAAAGTCAGAATTGCGATTAATAAAGTCAGAATTGCGATTAATAAAGTCAGAATTGTGAGATATAAAGTCAGAATTGTGAGATATAAAGTCAGAATCGCGATTAATAAAGTCAGAATTGTGAGATATAAAGTCAGAATTGAGAGATATAAAGTCAGAATTGTGAGATATAAAGTCAGAATTGAGAGATAAAAAGTCAGAATTGTGAGATATAAAGTCAGAATTGAGAGATATAAAGTCAGAATTGAGAGATATAAAGTCAGAATTGTGAGATATAAAGTCAGAATTGAGAGATAAAAAGTCAGAATTGTGAGATATAAAGTCAGAATTGTGAGATATAAAGTCAGAATTGAGAGATAAAAAGTCAGAATTGTGAGATATAAAGTCAGAATTGTGAGATATAAAGTCAGAATTGTGAGTTATAAAGTCAGAATTGTGAGATTTAAAGTCTGAATTGTGAGATATAAAGTCAGAATTGTGAGATATAAAGTCAGAATTGTGACATATAAAGTCAGAATTGTGAGATATAAAGTCAGAATTGTGGGATATAAAGTCAGAATTGTGACATATAAAGTCAGAATTGTGAGATATAAAGTCAGAATTGTGAGATATAAAGTCAGAATTGTGAGATATAAAGTCAGAATTGTGGGATATAAAGTCAGAATTGTGAGATATAAAGTCAGAATTGTGAGATATAAAGTCAGAATTGTGAGATATAAAGTCAGAATTGTGAGATATAAAGTCAGAATTGAGAGATATAAAGTCAGAATTGTGAGATATAAAGTCAGAATTGCTTGTTTTAAAGTCAGAATTGTTTGATATAAAGTTTTATTTTTTATTCAGTGATGGAAACAAGTTTCCATGGTTTGGCCAGTGTTGATGGTCATTCAGTTTGAAATGTTGACAACAAACACTTTTTGTTTAGCCTTTAGCCGCTGCCTACAACACTCTGGGTCCTTCAGTGGAAACCGAAAGTAACTCACTCCAGCTAAACAACTACTCTGAATTATTGCACCTGTGAAAAACACAAGTCGACGCCATTATGAGAAAAAGTTTGCTAAGAAGTATTTTCTACTAAAGCGAGGTGGACTTTGACTGTGGTAAACGTAACGGTAGCAGACTGGTGGGCGTGGCTTTGGATGGCAACATGTCCAGTGCATTATGGGTGTTGAAGTTTTCCTACCTATGTGATAACAGCTTTTTTCTCTAGTCTGGTAGCAACGATTTCAAAACGTTTCACCTTTCTATTGTATAGGGAGCCCATTCTGCCAGCAGTTAAAGGGTTAATTCACCATAAGATGAAAATTCTGTCATTAATTACTCTGTTCTGTAAGACTTTCATTCACTGCGTAACCAATGAGGTTCGTTCTCGTGTGTTACTCAGCACGTCTGAGCTTCTCGGAAGAGGTTTGTTCTTGTGCATTATTCAGGTTCGGTTGAGCTTCTGCTTGTGTTCGCTGATCAATGTTTACATGCGAGTAAAAGCTTAAACTTAATGTGTTCATCATAAAGAGCGATCGAGTCTCTTGAGAAAATTTGGAGTAAACCGCTCGATTCATATGGATTAGTCTTCCCAACTCTTATGATATTTTGTAAGCATCAAAGTGGTAGTCTATGGAGAGACACACATCTCTCAGATTTCATTAAAAAGATCTTCATTTGTGTTCTGAAGATGAATGAAGGTCTTACAGATTTGGAACGACGAGAGGGAGAGGAATTAATGACAGAATTTTCATTTTTGGGTGAACGAACCCTTTAAGAACTCCCTTAAATGTATTGCTGTCTCGGGTCAGTCCTGCAATACGGTGCATTTCAGGTCTTTATATGGATAAAATATTAAACTGAATTTTAAATAATTTGGTTGGAGTGGATGTTCATGTCTCCGTTTGCTGCACTAACTTCGACAATGAAAAATTGGCTGTTTAATATTTCAGGTGTTTCATAATTTTTTCATCTAATCAAGCATGTTTTCTTGGAAATATGATATAGTTTGTAATTAATTCATAGGTTTTTGCTATGTCCTCAATATCACTTTCCATCCTGTTGGTGTTTTGCAAAACTCCTTCAATTAACACTAATGACATCATCCTCCAGGAAGTGATGTCATTTTGGTGGGAAAACAACCACACAAATATCAGTGTGTAGTAGCAATAAATTACACCTCGTGTGTTCAGTCCTTTGTTTATTATAGTGAATTAAGTTATATGTTAGCAAATCGTTTTCATTATTTAAAATAAAGATTAAAAATATAAATGTTAGGTGAAAAAAATATTGAAAATTTTTAAAAATTTTTATCATTTTAAAAATTTAAACCATTATAAAAAATATTAACAAAAAAAAAAAAAAAAAGAAAATAAAAATACTTATAATTATTAAATATATTAAAAAATAACACTTTCCAATAAGGGCCCATTAGTTAAAACCACTTAATACATTAGTAACATTAACTAACGATGAGCAATATATTTTTCACAGTATTTATTAATCTTTGTTAATGTAATTCATATTTGTAATTTTGTGTAAATATTCAATTTATAATGAATAACGTTGAAGTGTCTGAAACAGTGTCCTCGTTGTTAAATTAAAAGTATTAAAAATTGTTTTCAATAACTGAAATAAAGCAGAAAAAAATGAATATTAGATGGAAAACTTAAACGAAAAAAAAAATCTTTAAAATTACAAATGATTAACTTTAAGAATTGAAATCTGCCTTGTCAACAAACTGGTAATGACTAAAAATGAAACTGTAATAAAAATAAAGGTAAATAGAAACATAAAAAAGTAATAAAAATGCCAAAAGTGCATAAAAAAATGACTAAAATTAAGTTGAAAACTGAAAGTATAAAAATAAATGCTAATCTAAAATATTGACAAATACTATCTATCTATCTATCTATCTATCTATCTATCTATCTATCTATCTATCTATCTATCTATCTATCTATCTATCTATCTATCTATCTATCTATCTATCTATCTATTTGAAATTACAACAAACCATTTTTAAAGTGACAGTTCAAACAGTTTTGCAGAACAGGAATGATTCTCTTTTCCTCCAAATTCAACTTTTGACCTTTTTTTTTTTCCAATCGTCAGCTGATTAAACTAAATTTGATTTGAAAAAGCCAACAGTGCACCACAGATGTTAATTAAAGTCCTATCTGTGCAAGCGAACAGGCCGATAAGGTAGAGACGTCACGCCGGAGCAGGTGAGCGTCTCTCAGGCTGATTCTTCAGGGTCAGAGCGACTCCCACGCCTCAGACCGGCTCGCTGATAGCAGCTTAATCAAAGTGTCTCTTTCAGCTCTGGGAAATCCTGTGGGAGAGAACGAGAACGAAAGAATGAGTGTTTGTGCGAAGGGAGGCGAACACTGAGATCCGCCGCACTGAAGTGTGCGAGGAGAAGGTCAGGTGGCTGGAACGGGACGGAGAGATGGATGATGGACGAGAGGTCAGAGAGGTCAGCCGCATCTGTGATTGTAGAGACGCTTGACCGGATGCTTGTGATGTCTCTCGTACAAAACCCCACACAACCCTAATGAACAGAAGTTACAGAGATCATGAATCACGCCTCTGGGGAATGTGTGGGGAGTTGATGTGAGAAAGTTTGGGGAAGTTGACAGCTTTTTTTAATAGGCTACATGGAATAATTTGCACTTTGTCTAAGGACCATGAACTACTGAAGGGGACAAAAGGTGCTTAAAATGGTTACAAATTTAAAACTAATACAAGTACCTTCATACATTTGAACAACTCAAAATCGTGATGTTGAACAGCATGTTACCCCTTACATCTCATTCTTCCTTTTTAAATAAACAATAATGAAACTACACAAATCAAAACACAACTTTGATTTATATTATTTGATATATGGTATGTATTAAATATTGATCAAAATATGTATCAAAAATATCTGTGAAAATGTCAATACTTTTTGAGACAACTTTTGATTTTGATATAACTTTTGACACACAAACACTATATATATATATATATATATATATATATATATATATATACACACACACACACACACACATGTATATACTAATATACTAATGTCAGTGATTTCTGAAGGGTCATGTGACACTGATGTATTGATGCTAAAAATGCAGCTTTGATCTAAGGAATAAATTATATTTTACTATATATTCACATAGAAAACAGAGATTTTAAATTGTAATAATATTTTTTAAAAAAATTGTATTTTTGATCAAATAAATGCAGCCTTGATATATATATATATATATATATATACACACACACACACACACACACTGTCAAACATTTGGAATAATTTAGATAATGTGAATATTTAAAAAAAAATAATAAAAACAGTAATATTTTAAAATATTATAAAAATTTAAAATAACGGTTTTGTATTTGAATATATATTATATATATATATATATATATATATATATATATATATATATATATATATATATATATATATATATATATATATATATATATATATATATATATATATATATATATATATATATATATTATATAGGGTAATCAAATAAAGGGTAATCAAAGCTGAATTTTTGGAATTTTTAAAATTATTTGAAAATATTATACTTAAGTGAAAGTATATATATATATATACATATATATATACATATATATATATATATATATATACATATATATATATATATATACATATATATATATATATATATACATATATATATATATATATATACATATATATATATATATATATATATATATATATATATATATATATACATATACATATATATATATATATATATATATATATATATATACATATATATACATATATATATATATATATATATATATATATATATATATATATATATATATAATTTAAATCACTAAGCAGTTCATAGAGATGAACACCGTTACCTTGACGAAGCCTTGTCTGTTTTAAGGTTGTAGTTTGAAGGTTATACAACAGTTTCAGACAGACAGACAGTTTAACATTGACTTTCAGATATTCTTAAGTGTGATTTAAGTGTCTTAATACTTTTTAGGGTTGCATTATCAAAAATATCGAAGCATCAAGTAAAGCAGCTCCCAGTTAAAATCTGTTAAAAATAGCATGAAAATTTGAGCGCTGTGCTGGAGAAGCTTTTAAAAGACCGAAATGATGAAATGACTCCTGGGTCAGAACGACCTGCACAAAGACGCTCCTGTGTGAAAGAGGCATTGTTGAACAAAAAGAAATCAAAAAAAAAAAAAAAAAAACAGAAATGAAGGCAGAAATGTTCAGGCATATAAAGCATGACTACAGTAGCTTTGACACACACTGAACAGGTACCAGTGAAGCATTCAGATTTCTGAAGGTCACTCTTCATTCAAGGTTGTTGTTTTGTGTTTGGCTGAAGGTAATGAGCTGTCAATCACAGCACACGGCGGTCACGGGGGGACGGCGTCCATCAGACCCTGTTTAAAACACTGAGCGGAGATGACAGCTGAAGGAAGCATGAAAACACACTGATCATCTCTGTCATCTGTCCTGACATGTGAATCGTGACTCAGAGGACGTTTACTGTAACGCTGGCTAAAAGACGCATCTGCTCTGGCATTTCTCTCCTGAACTACTCGTGATAAAAGGACGGATGAATGTAGACAGCGTGCCTTTTGTTGTTTTGTTTCATTTGAATAATGGTTAAACGAGGCGAGTGTTCTCTGACCGGCAGACACTGAGGTCACACCGTCCCTCAGCCGGATACGGAGCACCACCTGCTGGTTTCTTCATCACTGCTTTGATGCACATTAATATTATGAGTATGCATATTGTGCAAATTGTCTCTATGCATGAAACGACGGGTCAATAGTCAGCAGTTTTACATTGCACACTGCACATACTGTATCCCACAATGCAATGAATGAAAATGAACGCCTCAATGTGCGATCAGAATGTTCAAAGTAACTTCTTTGCTCACTGATAATAAGGTCACATGACCATAATAAAGTTGCATACTACTTTTTAACCACACTGAAAAAATGCATCAAATAACACATCGGGTAGGGTAGTCGTGGCCTAGTGGTGAGGGAGTCGGGCTTGTTATCTGAAGGTTGCCGGTTTGATTCCCACGCCGGCAAGAATTGAAAGTGGGGATTGTGAATGAACAGCACTCTCTCCACCTTCGATACCATGACTAAAGTGCCTTTGAGCAAGACACCGAACCCCTAATTGCTCCCCTTGTAAGTCGCTTTGGATAAAAGCGTCTGCTAAATGATGTAAAATGTAAATATATACATCGAATTAAACTTGGAATTTTGAAGTAGAAAGACTGAAATGTAAAACATACCCTAATAATATTTGTTTTATTTACAACTTCGAAAACACGTTTCCCAGGAGTCATTTCAACTCTTCAGGTCTTTTAAAAGCTGCTCTGGCATGATGCTCAAACTTTCATGTTATTTTTAACAGATGATCTGGGAGCTGCTCTGCTTCATATTTATATAGTATGGTTTGAAATTTTTTGATTCAATGACCCTAAAAACTATCTGAACACTTAAAGTGGACCCTTTTCACCAAGTCTCTGGTGTCTCCAGAATGTGTCTGAAGTTTCAGCTCAAAATCCCTCTCAGATCATTTATTATAGCTTGTCAAATTTGCCCCAATTTGGGTGTGAGAAAAACACACAATTTCTGTGTGTGTCCCTTTAAATGCAGATGAGCTGCTGCTCCCCGCCCCCTCTCCGGAAGACGGTGGAGCTTTAAAAGCTCAACAACAACAACAAAGCTGGAGAATCTCACGCAGACGGTGTTCATCCTTACATTGAGTCGACACTGATGGAGAGACTCAGGAAGAAGTTCCAACTTTTAGACGGTTAGTGGATAAATTGATGTAGTTGCTGTGGAGTTGATCGACTCATCACTAGCATGTGTCGTCACGTTCATCTTTTGTGTTGAATCGACCCTCGTCTGTGAAGCAGTCCGGCGTAAAATGACGACATCAACAACACTCGACTACAACAACTCTTCCTCTTCTCTGAAGCAGCCCAACATGGCCCCGCCCTCTCAGTTGCGTGTTCTCAGGGGCGGGGTTTATGTAAATTTTAGGGTTTGCGATGTCACAGACCCGTTAAGAAGCTTGTTGTAGACCTTAAAATAGGAGAAAATTTCTCCTCTGCATTGAACTTTGAGCGTCGTAACTTTGCAGATGTTGTTTCTGATCAAACAGCAACATTACACACTAACTAAAGTTAAAAAAGTGAAATCATAACACTCACACACCCTTTTGTCTTCATAACTGCATGCCACAGGTGCTAGAAAGATTCCTCAGAGATTTTGGTTCAGTTTAGTGAACTCACAGTCCTGTTCAAGAAACCAGACGATTTGAGCTTTGTGACATGGAATTATCCTGCTGGAAGAATCCATCAAAAGATGAGAACATTGTGTTCATAAAGGGATGGACATGGTCGGCATCAATACTCAGGTAGACTGTGGAGTTTAAATGATACTCAATTGGTACTAAGAGGCCCAAAGTGTGGCTAGACACCATTACACCTCCAGCAGCCTGGACCGCTGATGCTACGGGTGGGCCTGAGCCCATCGCCCATCGCCCATCGCCCTGACAGTCATTTGCCTCACAAGGTAGCCTAATGAGTGACTTCTGTTGCAGTTATCACAAAACCTATAAAAATGAATCGTATTATTTCTTGATTTTTGTTTTCCATATGATAACAGTCGTTGCGTCACAGCAGCTGCAGTTAGAGGATCCGGTTCCCATAGAAACCTGAGACTCACACTTAGGTATGTTAAACTAAAATGACAGAACAGCATACTAAAGTTAGTGTCAAAAAGACGTCGTGGGCGGCCGCAGCAGGAAGAGAATTAAGATGTTCAGCAGCCATCAATACAGCTACAGTCAGCCATGTCTTAGGTTAATTAACACATACAAATGTAATGAAAATTAATGAATCATAATTTACTATAGCAGTCACTTTATGTGGGCCAGACTGACCAAGCATTGTTTTTACATACTGTACTGTCCACTACTGTTCTGCTGATTTGATGGTGTTCTGTTGCGTCTGTCAGATGCGCTAATGTTGTTTTTATTGTTATGCTCTTATGTCGACTTATGACGACATACAGGCTTATGCTCGGAGTAAACGATGGCGTATTTAAGCAGGTTTAGCTGTGTAGGCCCACCTGATTTTCTACGCAATATTTCAGTCTAAACATTTTAATTACATAGCAATGGTTTACAGATGACGTTCACGTCGCGTAATTACGTCACTTCATAAGGTTCCCATGGCAACAGGGGGAAAATAATGCCGCTTTACTTGTGTGAAGTAAACGCAACATTTTTAACTTTCTGCTGAGATATATGAGATTTTTTGCAACGAAAATACAGGGATTATGAAATCATTCTAGACCCGCGTATTTTTCTTGCTGAAATCGGCAATTTATGCGGCGAAAGTGCGGCATATTTGAATAAATATGCGGACTTTGGCTGATTATGCATGAAATCAAGCGATCGCATAATCGCGTTTTTCTGGAGGGACTGTAAAGTACCATTGAAGCCGTGTCAGAGTTAATGAGATCATTAAGTGATGATTGAGCATTAATGATGAACACCTGCTGTTAACAAGCAGAATCACTGAAGGACAGAGAAACACGAGAACTACAACTGATGAAATCAACTGAAGATAAAAGACATTTCATCTCTCACTATTCATATACTCAACTATTACATAAATCTGACCTATTTCATTTACATATGACTGACAAATATGAATCACATTAAGTTTATTAGTTTGTTTATGTTAAAACTGTAATCCAAATGGATGGAAAATTGCTACGTAATTAAATTGCATAAAAATTATGTTTAGACAGAAATATTTTTTTGAGTGCTTTCATGTTGTTTATGCCAAATTCTGACCCTAGCATCTGATGTCGCAGCAGAAATCGAGACCAGGCAACCTTTTTCCAGTCTTCTATTGTCCAGTTTTGGTGAGCCTCGGTTTCAGTGTCTTCTGCTGCTGGAGCTCATCTGCTTCAAGGTTGTGCGTTTCTGTAGCGAGAGCTTATTTGAGTTACTGTTGCCTTTCTGTCAGCTGAACCAGTCTGCTCATTCTCTCCCTGACCAAGGCATTTTCACTCACTGGATATTTTGTCTTTTTCGGGCCATTCTCAGTAAACTCTAGAGATGCTTATGCATGAAAATCCCAGTAGACCAGCAGTTTCTGAAATACTCAGACAACATGCCACGTTCAAAGTCATTTAAATCCCCTCTCCTCTCCATTCTGATGCTCAAACTTATTTAATTCATTCAAAATAATTTGTACACTGTATGTTTTAAAAAACAGTAAGCTAGAATTCGATTTGGAACACATCCCAGCTTCTCATATCTCTTTCCCGGCTCCAGCCCGAGCAGGTGTTGCCATAGTGATCAGAGGAACATCAAACACCTTCATTCCTTCCTTCACTGCAGCTCAGAGATCAGAACGCAACTCACTGCTACATCACCGACTTTATCCGCTTTTCCAGGAAAAAACATCAAAACAGCCTTAAAACAAGTTTATTTGCATACGCAAAATTGCAAAAGATAAATTCTGTGACTTTTACGCTCAAGAGTAAAACATCTGCGCATACTAGAAGATAAAACATTAGTCTTAATGAGTGAATCTCACAAGACATTCATCACCACAAAATCAAAAGTAGTAAGAAATTACAGCTCCATAAAGAAAATGAAGCATCTTTTTTCCTTTTGCATTTTGACATTATTTTGTTGTCAATTGAGAAGATGCAGTATTTTTTGTAATGCATTCCAGTAAAGTGCAATAATGCAATGATTAGATATAGAATAAAAGCCACATTAATTAAGTTATCAACAAATATTTTGCCATTACACAATTAAGGTACATTTGGGTAAATTTGCTTAATTGTCACAACCCAAAAAATGGGCTTCACCCTGATATTTTACAGCACATTCATGTCTTTTTAAAGGCGTTTCGATATCTTTAATGGACACTGTGAAGCAGGTTTGATCATCACAGCTGTATATAAGGCCTGTGTGTTTATGAACGCACGCTTCATTAACACGTCTACATAAATGCATCATTTCAGCCTGTTAAACATCAGATGCATCCAAGCGTCTCGCGCACATAAACTCAGATTCTCGTGCACGGATTCAACGCATCTGTGATGAACGACGGAAAATGTGTCTGCTTTCAGATGCTCCTGACTAACTGAGATTTCGAACATTTTTTCAGTCGATTCATAATATGTGGCTGAAGGCCACTGCTTCGTTCGGCAAAGCAAAAATGGCACAGGAAACAATATTCACCCTCCCGTCTTTGTTTCCTTTTAATTGACTTTTTAACAAGGTAACGAAGCGGCAAGGCAGATAGTGAATGAATGGAAGCATCCTCTACTTTATCACTCTGTCTAGAGCAGCAGACGGCACAGAAACATTCATTAACTCACTTATTGTGTTTCTGTACATCCAGAGAGAAAGAGTGGAGGAAAACAATGCATCTGAAGAGTGCACGAGTGCCTCGTCTCATGTGAAGCGACACATGCATCCTAAAGAAATGAGAGGCAAACTGAGATTGGCGTTGATTTAGTGCAGCATGCTCTTATTTGTGTGTTTTATGTGTTTTTAAAGCATTTGTTGATTTAAAGCTGCAACTGCATGTTTACAGTCAGAACATTAGATGCAAAATCAAAGTGTAAATAAAGATGCAAAAACATATTTTACAATCAAAACATCTGACGAAAAAAAAGCTGACCAAATATATCTTCTGAGAACGTTTTGCTAACATCATTTTCTGAATGTTCTCGGAAGTTCTCTTTGGTCAAAAATGACTGAAAACCTGTGTGTGTGTGGGTATTCCCTACGTTATGGGGACCTAATGTCCCCACAGGTACAGTAATACTAGTAAATTTCGATCTTGTGGGGACTTTTTTTGGTCTCCATGAGGAAACAAGCTTATAAATCATACAGAATGATCTTTTTTGAAAATCTAAAATAGCAGAATGTTTTCTGTGATGGGTAGGTTTAGGAGTAGTGTTAGTGTAGGGGTACAGAATATACAGTTTGTACAGTATAAAAACCATTACGCCTATGGAATGTCCCCATAAAACATATGTGTGTGAACTAGGACTTTTGCAAACACGTGAAATAAAATCAATAATTCAGCCACAAAGCAGTAAAAAAAAAAACGAACAGCAAGGAAGAGGTTACTCTCTAAAACATCGACATTACCCTATTATACACACATGAATGAACTGTTGCGGCTCTAATATGATCAAATTGAGCCAAAAGACTCAAATAAGAGACTGACATCAGATCAGACCCAGATTTATTAAGCTGTGTTAAAGCATACCTGTTCATTTTTTTTTTTTTTTACATTTTTATTGAATTTTAATGTTGTGTAAGAAAATGTTCTCCTGTGTTCAGGTTTGACTGTAGTTAAATTCATGTAAAAACTGACACTTCAAATCAACATTTCAAAAAAATAAAAAAGGACATAAAATGCTAAAAAAATTACTAAAAAAATAAAAATATATTAGAAAAAGTGTGTATTATTTTAATTTTTTTCACATTTTCAATGGGGAAAATTGCTAATAAAAATGTTTATAAATATTGCATAGTATCTAAATATACTCTCAAAATTTTAAATAAGAATCAAAAAATATTATTGAACACAAATATATTACAACGGTTTTCCTGGGGGTGCGGCGGGGTCGGGGGATGCAGTGTGACCCAATACGAAGAGGGTTAAATGTTCTTGGTTATGCAAACTCTATTTTATCATTCTTCAAACATTATGAGGATGTTACCTTTGGGTTTCCTCTCAACATTCTGAAACAAGTACTAACTTTTAAAAAACGTTCTGAGAACATTTCATGTTAGCTGGGAAAAAAGTAAAACAGATCAAGTGTTGAAAATGAAGGCAAAAAGCTTTGTGTCTCTTTGTGCTTCTGGTAAACACAAGGTTTCTACAGGTCTAATTTGATGCTTTTTAATGCCAATTTTTAATTGCCATATATATATATATATCTCTAAATGTCGATAGATGATGTCATACGGCAATTAGAATATTCGTCACGTCATTGTTGCATTCGCATTCTGTCCAGTGCCGGCCCTTTACTACTCTTTGTGCTCGCAAATTCCCAATAAAATAGTTTCATCCGTTTTTGTTGTCAGACAATATGAAACACGCATATCAAGACTATATACAGACTTGCCTTATAGTACTATTGGAGGTCACTGCGTGTCAATGCATACTGGGCTTAGAACACTTGTGGAATCAACTTCATGCCTTTTATGATTCACAGATATAGTTAGGATGTTGTATATGAACTGTATTGTTGTGCATTGAATTATTTATGCAGACGCAGTACTGTAGTTCTGCCAATGCAGACAATAACAGCATATGAATGTACTGCTGACTAAACGCATCGCTGAAGGAGGTTCATACTAATAAACAGACCCAGAATCGGTGTACTTTTTTGTTCATTTTAGGAGTAAAATGTTGTGTTTAAACATGATAAAAAGTGTCAGACGGAGCTCTCTAATTGAAAGCATCATCAGATGAATCAAAATATTGGATAGACAAACAGAAAAGGGGTGATAAATGTCTGCACAGGCTCAAAACACAAAAGGTAACAGCTATTAAACAAACGTGCATGTAAACATAATCCGTTATGATTACGGGTTAACAGAATTAAAACAAATTGTGGTGAATTCAGGCATGTGCAAAAGCGAGCACCTGGAGTGTCACGTTTACATACCTGCAAACCGAAGTTATTCGCGCTTCTCTCCTTGACAGCGTCGGAAACGGTGAGCTCTGTGAATCCTAAATGAACTGACAGGATGGATTTAGCATCTCAAAGAAGAGATACGCATCAGATATCATCATCATAATCATCAGCTCAATTACTGAGAGTGAAAAGCAGCCGACGGCAGAGACTGAGAATACGGTTACACTGGGAACGAGGGATGAGATGAGGAGAGAGATTATAAAGATAGAGAGAAACAGAGATGAAGAGACAGAGATGGAGAGATAGCGGCCGGATACTGATGAGTGTCCTATTTTCTTACACCTATTCTCTGACCTCCACATAGTCGGAAGTGTTAGCATCTGAAGAAAGAAGGGGGGAAAAAAAACATTTTCAGAGTGAATGTCAAAAAAACGTGCCCATTAAACAATCAAAAGTAGCAAGAAATAATAGGTTCATAAAGAAAATTAAGCTAGAATTTTTTTCTGTGCATTATTTTGATGACATCTCCATGCAAAATTCCCATTACTGTAATGCAGTATTTTTAATCCAGTAAAAATACAATAATGCAATTATTAATTATAGGATTAAATATATATATATATAATTAATATAATAATAATAATATAATATAGAATATTATAATATATATATATATATATATATATATATATATATATATAAAATAATTTTCTTGTAATCATCAGATTTTTATTTTTGCATTTTGCCATTATTTTAATGACAATTGAAATCTTTTCCAAAACACAGTATGGGATAAATTAAAGTATATAAAAAATATTACCATGACGTATAAATATATTAATTAATCATTCCTTTAAGTTTTCAGTTCTTTCATACATTATTCCAGTAAAATACAGTCAATGCATTGATTAATTACAAGATAAATTAAAGTGTAATGTATAAATACATCAATTAATATTTTAGTTGTTGTTTTTTTTGCATTTTGATATTATTTTGAATAATTCTCATTACTGTAATGCAGTATTTTTTGTATTGTATTCCAGTAAAAATACAATAATGCAATGATAAAAGGATAAATTAAAGTCAGAACAAAAAAAAAATATCATGATAAATAAATACATTAAGTCATCGTCAAATATTTTTGCATTACACAAATAAGACACGCTTAGGTGTCACCAAAATAAAATGTTAATGGTCCTTAAAAAGGCTGCAGCTGAACCCTGATATTTTACAGCACATTCATCTCATTTGAAAGCTGTTTAATTATCTTTACTGGACAACAAAACAAAGACACTGTCAAACAAGTTTGATCACAGCCGAGTGTCCTATATTCCCTCATCTCCACGTAGCCGATGGTCGTCTGTCAGGACACTGAAGCTCTTCTGGACTCGTGATGTTCACATGTATCATTCATGACTTCAGTTTGTTTACCTGAGAGACTCTGTACAGCAGTCTGTGCATTTATTCAGGCCGAGAACCACCTGATTAGAGCCATACCTCACATCTGACATGTCAGTTCGTTCTGTTTTTTATACGGGGTTTACAGGCATCCACTGAAACATGGGACATGGGAAAATGTTACTCTGTGTGAAACACACAATGTGTGTGGGCATCGCAATCACTTTCTCAGAAAATAAAGTGCTTTTGGTACTAAATAAATGCCTCAAACAAAACACAAATACTACATATTTGGTATACTATAGATAAAGTGTATTAAAAGAACTAATAAAATGACAAAAGCACATAACGGAATTACCAAAAATTCTACTAAAATTAACATGAAAAATAATATTTATCGCTATATTTATAGCTAAATCAAAATATTGAAGGCGCAATGTTATATTTTTATTTTAAAATATCCAAAAACAGTGTTATATTCAGAGAAATTCACAATTTTTACTGTCAATGACGTAATATCTGTTATCCCTGGTTTCCGCTTGTACTGCACAGTAACCATGGCAACAGTCTATTGTGGTTTCGTTCAAACATTACGGACCACGGCAAGCAAACTTTGGGACAAAAGGAGAAATAAAACTAGGATCAATATCGGCGAGAGCTTTGAGACAAACTTCGACTTGACAGAGACGGCGCTCTCGCACGTTATTAGACGAGGTGACCAAATGTAGGCTACATAAGACTAATCAATGTTATAAAGCTCAACACAATGAAGTGTTAGAATATCATCAGTGTGATAATCTAATGTTGATCTAGCTCATTTTTAAGTCTCATACAGACAACAAACTAATACTAAACATTACAACTTTTAACAGTGAAACAGCGCTGCGTTACCTCACAGTTTTAATTCATCAAATAAACTGACCTGTATGAGTAGAGTTTCAGCACTTGTGAGTAGTTCGGTAGAATTAAATCCTCGTTTCTTTATATCCCTCGGGACTCTCATGTGACACTGATATCTGTCTCTCATTAGTGATCTCGCCCGCGACTCTCGGCCTCGCCCTGCTTCACACCACAGTTTGATAAAAACATGCATTCACTCATCCATAAACATTATTTCCCTATAAATATTATTGTATCAATCGGCATGATGACAAGTTCCATGATTCCATATTCACTGCGTCATCAAACTACGTTATTGTTTTGAAGAGTTTAGCGACTCCTAGCGGCGAAAAAAACACAAATTGTCCTTTTAATAAAACTATTTCTATTTAATAAACCTTTCTAGGGATTTTTAAGGACTGAATTGATGCCTTTATTCTTTATTGCACCGTCTTTGCATTTTTTCCCACAGACTCACCTGGTGTGATGGACTTTTTACACATGCAAATGCTGTGTGAGTAAATCTCACTCCTCTGACCTCAAGAGATGCTCTGGTGACAGATGCTAGAGGTTGCAGCCTTTAGCCTCCTTGTTAGAGCGCTATGCCGGAAGACTCGGGTTCGAGTCCCGCTCGGAGTGGGAGTAGGACCTGGGTGGAGGGGTTACATTGGTGCCGTGACCCGGATGGGAGTGAAGTTTAGGGGGGTGAGTGTAAAGGAATCCAGCTAGTAGGTGCTGTGTGAATAAACCTCACTCCTGTTTGGGTCATTGCACCAATGTAACCCCTCTGCCCGGATCCTCCTCAATCCATTCTGAGCGGGAGTAGGACCCGGGTGGAGGGGTTACATTGGTGCCGTGACCCGAACGGGAGTGAGGTTTAGGGGGGTGAGTGCAACGGAGGCTAGCTAGTTGGTGCTGTGTGAGTAAACCTCACTCCTCTGACCTCAAGAGATGCTCATTTAGCCTCCTTGTTAGAGCGTCCTACTCCCATGCCAGAAGACTCGGGTTCGAGACCCGCTCGGAGCGGGAGTAGGACCCGGGTGGAGGTGTTACATTGGTGCCGTGACCCGGATGGGAGTAAGGTTTAGGGGAGTGAGTGTAACAGAGGCCAGCTAGTTGGTGCTGGGCTCTGACCTCAAGAGATGCTCTAGCGACAGCTTTTAGCCTCCTTGTTAGAGTGTCCTACTCTCATGCCAGAAGACTCGGGTTCGAGACCCGCATCAGAATTGCATCATTTTGGGCCTTAAATGATTAAGGTACACTATGGGAATATAATAACTATTTGTCAAACATTTTCTAAGGCCAATCATCTTGGAGAAGCTCCAGCTGTTTGGCATTTGCGTGTTTCACAGGATCAAATCTGAACACCCGGCTTGTTTTGAGCAGCAAATCAGTTCATTAAAAGTTAGCTTTTACTTTCAGATCTGGAAATGATTGCAGACAAATGTTTCCCTGAACCCAGGCTCTGGCTCTCCGGATCACATCAAAAGTCAGTCCTCTGCTGCGAGCTATAAAAAATAAATCAACAAACATGTTAATAATTAATGCAAACCAATGAAAAGCCCTTACTATGTAGAGCTCAGTGTTCAGAGCATAAATTTGCTTGTAAGAATTTCAAAGTTTCCAAAGACTGAAGGAGAATACGATAGAATAGCTGAGGAAAGCGTACTAAATATCTCTGATCTTTCTAATGAACAGCATTAATGTGAACAGGTCAGCGAGAGGTCCTCATTAAAACCCTACTGTTACAACAGCTCTTAATAAAACATACAAAATGAAAAATAATAAGAGCAACATAGAAGAAGGACAGTCTGTGCATCTTCCTCAAAGGCGTGAGGAGGAGGAGTGTGTGCTTGTGAACATCTTTAAAGCCCCATTTTTACTGACAGGATGTCTGAGACTTCATGTACTGATGAGGATGGGATTGAGATCGCTGTCGTTTTTATTAAGATCACGCACATTTATATGTAGGTTTGGGGTCTTTTGGAAAGAGATGAATACTTACATTCTTCAAGGATGCATTAAATTGATGTAGAGAGACAGTAAAGACGTTTATAATGTTACAAAGGATTTCTATTTCAAATAAATGCTGTTCTTTTGACCTTTCTATTCATGAAAGAATCATGATCTGTTTACACAGTTTTAACATTGATAATAATCAGAAATGTTTCTTGAGCAGCAAATCCTCATATCAGAATGATTTCTGAAGGATCATGTGACTCTGAAGACTGGAGTAATGATGCTGAAAATTCATCTTTGATCACTGGATATAAATTACAGTTTACTATGTATTCAAATAGAAAACAGCTGTTTTAAATTCTAATATTTTTTCCCAATTTTTACTGTATTTTTGATCAAATAAATGCGGCCTTGGTGAACAGAAGAGACTTCTTTCTAAAAAAACATGAAAAAAATCAAACCATTCCCAATTTTTGAAATATGGTGTACAAAAATGTAAATTTATCATGACTTGTTTCTGTCAGCAATTTTAATTTTGGCAAAATTCACCAAGTATGAAATAAAATTGACTCCGATTATGTATGCTAATGATTGAATGGCGCATAATTATAAAATTCTCAGCATATATTAGGCAAAACAAGAATTATTTACAAAGCACATTTTATTCACAATGCTTTCCATATAAAACTATTTAAAAATAATTAAAAAAAAATCATAACAGATGCATAAGAAATAATAATAATAAAAAATAACTTTTTATGTTAGACGGGATGCCAGCACCTGTTCCTGCTCTTACGGTGTATGTTTTGCAGAGCTGTTGGATTCAGACATGACTGAAATTTCAAAGAGTGTCAAGAAAACATTGTCAGTGAAAACTGATCCTGTCCGAAAGATTGTGTTTGTGTCAATTAGTCTGTAAAAGCAGAGCGTTTGACCTGAGCGTCGTCCCTCTGTGCTGCCGACGGCTGCGTTCGCTTCCAGGTGAGTGATCGTGGAAACACACAGTGGAGCAGACAGGTCACGGCGGGGGTCACGAGGTCACTGCCGGAACCATAAACTTGCATGAGAGCTGAGAGAGAGAGAGAGAGAGAGAGAGAGAGAGAGAAAAAAAAGAGACCAAGACTTACTTTCATACCAGAGCTTTCCAAGCTGCTTATCTGGTGCTATATTTTTAACATGCAAGAAAATGTTACCATTACCTGACAGATATCACTCAAACAGATGTCCTGAGGTCTCTTTGACAGCTGCTGACTCATACACAGCAAAACAGGATCGAACAGAATAGAATAGTAGTGCACTGTATATTCCATAATATTTTTGTATGCATGGAGTGAAATAAGCAGTATGCAGTGATAAATGTTTCAGCTATAGTAAGGTACGACGTCCCACAGCGTAATCACAGAGCATATTTAATTACACTAGTGTTCAAAACAGTGGGGTGGGTAAGATTTTTTTAAATCTTTTTAAAAATAGTAAAATAAAAATAAAAAAAATTAAAAATTTAAAAATTGTGAAATATTATTAGAATTTAAAATAACTGTGTTCTACATGAATATATTGTACACTGCAATTTATATCCAGTGATCAAAGCTGAATTTTCAGCATCATTACTCCAGTCTTCAGAGTCACATGATCCTTCAGAAATCATTCTAATATGACGATTTGCTGCTCAAGAAACATTTCTGATTACTATTACAGTCATATATTTTACTTTTCAGTATTTTTTGGATTAAAAGAAAGTTCAAAAGAACAACATTTATTTGAAATAGAAATCTTTTATAACATTATACATTTTTTTACTGTCACTTTTCATCAATTTAACACAGCCTTGCTGAATACAAGTATTAATATCTTTCCAGAAATATTAAAAAATCTAACTTTTGAACGAGTGTTTATGGCATTCAGTTATCGTCTTGGAAATAAGAACAGCTATTTTGCATAACTTTGTGCAGTTTGACTAAATTGTGACAGTGCATGAAAAATCACAGCTGATATTCTGAATTATTCATCACACTGGAAACACATTGCATTGTGCCTTGTTGTCAATATGCTCTAGATCATCCTGGGTGTTTAATGCATACTGCATGTGGCTTTAGACATGAAAGGAAAATATGTAGAATCACTGCTTTTAGTTAGTTACTCACGCAACACAACAAACGAGGCTGTTTTTATCCCTGAAGATGAGATACTGTACTCCGTTTCAGAAAACACACAGCGCAACACTTTTAAGATAAACCTTCAAAGCCTGTAAAGCTCAAGAGAACGTATTAAAGTTCAGAATTGACGGTGTTTTAGGGATCAG
Source organism: Opsariichthys bidens (assembly GCA_037194245.1). NCBI lineage: Eukaryota > Metazoa > Chordata > Actinopteri > Cypriniformes > Xenocyprididae > Opsariichthys > Opsariichthys bidens. The sequence continues at coordinate 29,842,207 of CM074279.1, forward strand.
TGCGTGTTTGGAATCGCTCCCTCTCTCTAAATAATAATATGATCTTCTGTAATCTGCGTTTTTTTAACACTCACTTCACAATCACAATCATTCATAATTCATAATTTGGCAACTAACTGAAAGAAGTGTAAGTTGAAGTACTAAAAAGGTGCATTTACATAATGTCATAATTACCGTGATTTTCAGCTTGTAAAAAGCATTCACATCCTCATTGATGTCGTAATTACAATTTGTAAGCTGGGAATGTTCTGAGAGCTCCTACTTGTACCACCTGACCACTGTAGATTAAATTAGGCATTTATAGTTTTGCCATAGATATGGAAGATTGTTTCCACCAATTAATAAAAAAAGGTAATTGAAGCCTCACAATTCTGAGATTAAAAAAAATAAAGTCGCAATTGCGCGTTATAAAGTCAGAATTGCGAGACATAAACTTGAAATTACAAGAAAAAACTCAGAATTGCGTGATATAAAATTGAAATTGTGAAAAAAGTCAGAATTGCGATATAAACTTGAAATTACAAGAAAAAAGTTAGAATTGCGAGATATAAAATTGAAATTACAAGAAAAAAGTCAGAATTGTGATATAAACTTGAAATTACAAGAAAAAAGTCAGAATTGCAATTTAAACTTGAAATTACAAGAAAAATATCAGAATTACGAGATATAAAGTTGAAATTACAAGAAAAAGTCAGAATTGCGAGATATAAACTTGAAAATACAAGAAAAAAGTCAGAATTGTGACATAAACTTGAAATTACAAGAAAAATATCAGAATTACGAGATATAAACTTGAAAATACAAGAAAAAAGTCAGAATTGCGAGATATAAACTTGAAAATACAAGAAAAAAGTCAGAATTGTGATATAAACTTGAAATTACAAGAAAAATATCAGAATTACGAGATATAAACTTGAAAATACAAGAAAAAAGTCAGAATTGCGAGATATAAAATTGAAATTACAAGAAAAAAGTCAGAATTGTGATATAAACTTGAAATTACAAGAAAAAAGTCAGAATTGCAATTTAAACTTGAAATTACAAGAAAAATATCAGAATTACGAGATATAAAGTTGAAATTACAAGAAAAAGTCAGAATTGCGAGATATAAACTTGAAAATACAAGAAAAAAGTCAGAATTGTGATATAAACTTGAAATTACAAGAAAAATATCAGAATTACGAGATATAAACTTGAAAATACAAGAAAAAAGTCAGAATTGCGAGATATAAACTTGAAAATACAAGAAAAAAGTCAGAATTGTGATATAAACTTGAAATTACAAGAAAAATATCAGAATTACGAGATATAAACTTGAAAATACAAGAAAAAAGTCAGAATTGTGAGATATAAACTTGAAATTGAGAAAAAAGTCTGTTGCTATGTCTGACAATCCACGCACTCTCACGCCACACATCATGTTCTCATGTTGTGAAAAAAATACATTGCGGAGCAAAGAGGACACTGACAACGCGTCGGCAGACATAGGAAACAGATTAAATATTTCACATTTAATATAACGTAATTTTTAAAAGAAGTTTAAACAATAAATGGTGAAAAAAATATTTTTAAGAACCAAAAACTAATAAAAATGAAAAAAGCATATGAAATTATGCTCAAGATGAATCTTGAAAGCCATTAAAGCTCAAGAGAACATATTAAAGTTCAGAATTGGTGGGGTTCAGAGCGCTTGGAATCGGCTCCCCGCATATGAATTTGACGCTGCGCTCTTAACATTCACTTCCCAATCATGATTATTCATGAATAACTGCAGGTAGAAATAAAAATGAAGAAGCTGCGCTGATTTCAGCAGCATGTTTGGTGTGACGTGACGAGTTCAGAAGGACATGTCTTCTGAACTGCAGGATTTGTTCGTGTCTCGAGCCATTAGTGAGTTCAGCATCACCGCAAACTCTCACTCAACCCAGAGCACCTTTTAATCCAAATCACTGTTTAACAGAAACAGACAGATGCTGAACTGCTGCACAGGCACACACATCCCAAACAGCAGGTTTCAAAAATCAGGAAAATGGGGAAAAGGATGAGTTAGAAGGAAGTGGAGATTGAAATCAGCGATAGGATGTTAGAGGAGAAGGGGAAATAGATGGCGAAGATAACGAGCGGACGCTATTTTCTTACTCCAATTTCCTGACCTCTCCAATACTGATAATCCACATGGTCTGAATCTTTAGTTTAACTGCTGCCTGTCAGGACAGTTCTAGCTTCAGATTCTGACCACAGCTCATGTCACTGACCGTCAGGTGTATATCGCATGCAAAAATGAAAAGTGCAGCTGAAATTGCAAGTTGCACTTAGTAGTACACTAGTTGATTCTATAGATTCAAGATCAGAACAGTTAAGAGAGCGGAGATTATCAGTACCTTTTACAAAACAAACAAATATTTCTGTATGTTTTTTGTACACCAGTGCTGTCAAATATATATATATATATATATATATATATATATATATATATATATTACAGTCAAACCAAAAATTATTCAGACAATATATATAATTGCGCAAAAAAGTCAGAATTGCGAGAAAAAAGTCAGAAGTGCGATATAAACTTGAAATTACAAGAAAAATGTCAGAATTACGAGATATAAACTTGAAATTGCGGAAAAAAGTCAGAATTGCGAGAAAAAAGTCAGAAGTGCGATATAAACTTGAAATTACAAGAAAAAAGTCAGAATTGCGATATAAACTTGAAATTACAAGAAAAAAGTCAGAATTGCGATATAAACTTGAAATTACAAGAAAAAAGTCAGAATTGCGATATAAACTTGAAATTACAAGAAAAAAGTCAGAATTGCGATATAAACTTGAAATTACAAGAAAAAAGTCAGAATTGCGATATAAACTTGAAATTACAAGAAAAAAGTCAGAATTGCGATATAAACTTGAAATTACAAGAAAAAAGTCAGAATTGCGATATAAACTTGAAATTACAAGAAAAAAGTCAGAATTGCGATATAAACTTGAAATTACAAGAAAAAAGTCAGAATTGCGATATAAACTTGAAATTACAAGAAAAAAGTCAGAATTGAAATTTAAACTTGAAATTACAAGAAAAAAGTCAGAATTGCGATATAAACTTGAAATTACAAGAAAAAAGTCAGAATTGCGATATAAACTTGAAATTACAAGAAAAAAGTCAGAATTGAAATTTAAACTCGAAATTACATGAAAAAAGTCAGAATTGCGATATAAACTAAAGCTACTAAACAAAAGGTTTAACGGGAGCTAACGACTAAAGCTTAGCTACAACTAAAGCTGAAAAAATAAAATAAAATAAAACCATGTAGAAATATTTTTAACAACCAAAAGCTACTAAACATGAGAAAAGCGCATAACAAAACGACTAAAATTAAACCGAAAACTTAAAATATAAAAATAAAAGCACTAGAGTTCGCTCATGTGCTGAGACTGCAGCATCATTATTTTATTTTATTTTTATTGTGGTGTGATTAATCATACCTGATATTAAAACTTACAATCATCAATATATTTATACACTAAGCCCCCAAATTAATTCAAAATATTATTTTTCCTAGATCTAATTTTTCTGTGTGTGTGTGACACTAAACTATATAATTGACCACTGATGCCTCGTATCATTTTTAACGCTCTTTCTTCTCACATAATAAAACGATTTCAACTCAAATCAATATTGATTTATTTGACAAGTACAGCCATATAATAAGGATCATTTACATTTAGCTGATCAGCCGGTCACGGTTTCTGAACTTGTTGACCTCACGTTAAAGCTTGTACTGACCATCTTAAGGTGTGTGTTTTAAAAACTAGAGCTGAAGAAACGGACAAGATATTCAGGGCCCATTTTGGAAGCAGAACCATTTATTATCAAGTACAAGAATATCAAACGAACAGAGAGAAAGAGGAAAAAAAAAAAGACTCAGCGTTCACCAGATTTGTCTCGGGTAACTTTGTTACGACAAAGACACTTGACAGCAAAGATCTTCCCCTCACGGTCACTGTTTCAATATCATATTCGTCAGACTGAAAATGTGAGTGTTCTGAAGTCTGTTTGTAAAGTCCATCAGCTATCAATCAGCCACTCAGCTGGGCTGTGATTGGTCAGAATGTGAGTTCCAGACCCTCCCACTACTGCCAGTTAAAGGTACGTCCTATAAGTCGGTAGAAGTTCCGATTGTGTTGGCGCAAGTACAAGCGCAGCTGGCGCAGGACAGTGCTGTTAACAGGAGGGTGCGGACGTCCTTTAGACTCATGCAGGCATCTCTCGTGGCCATCACTGCGAATGCAGTAGAAGCCTTTGGTCTGGTTAAAGTAGAAGTTGGACGCCACGATCCGAGGCGGCAGATCCAAGAAGCGTTCGACTCGCTGGAGCTCCGGTAGGGGGTCGTGGATCAGCGTGTCCCCGTCCACGATGTGGATCTGCTCCAAGGGAAAGTGCTGGAGCCAGTTCCTCATGTGGACGTCGTAAAGACTGCGCTGGATCGCCTTGTAGCGCGTGTTCAGCGCGCCGTTCTTGACCAGCATGTTCTCGATGGCCTGTACGGGCTTGTGGTTCTCCACACGGTTGAAGTAGACTTGTGTGTAGTCCGAAATGACCCTCTCCGTAGGGTCTCTCAAGATCAGCAAGAGTCTGATGGAAGAGTTCATGGCGTGAATCCGCGCAGGCGCAACCGGAGACGTGAAATACCCCGGCGTCTTTTCCACGGTGATCTGATGAGGGTACGAAAAGGGCATCTGCTCACGGTACCACTCGAAGCCTTTGCCGTAATTCTCGTCCCAGTCGAAGAAGTGAACTTCAGTGGCGGCCGCCGCCACTTCGGGATGGATATCCAGCATCTCGAGCAGCGCTCTCGTTCCTCCTTTTCGGACGCCGATGATTATGCTGTGAGGCGTGTGCTTGCTGGTTCCTGGAGGGGGGACCAACGAAGGGGTGACCGTCTCGTTGTCCAGATCTCCTGGGGCCGGCGTCGACCCGCCGGGCCACACTTGGATGTACTCTGGCGGGGCGGCGTACGTCCGGAGCGCCAGGAACAGCACGTAGCTCAGAAGGTTGGCCATGGAGAGGGTTGCAAGACACAGAAAGGATAAACGGCAGTCGATTGCGGGTTAGTGATGAAGAGGCGACGGTTTCTGTTCAGTCACAATTGCAAGTCAAGCATCGGAGGCCTCCTCGAGTTGGGCGGTCAAGGACGAGGTGTGGCCACCAGTCCAAAGCGCATCTGGAAAACACAACAGGGAAGAAAAGAAATAAATATTAGTTAATGTGACTTACTATTAAGTTTTGATTATGATTTCGCTTTTCTAACTATAGTTAGTGTGTAATGTTGCTCAAAGTTCAAAGTTCAATGCAAAGGGAGATATTTTCTTTTACAGAAATCAACCTGAATTGGTGACATCACTAACCCTAAAATGTACATAAACCCCACCCCCAAGAACACTCAACAAAGACCATGTTGAGCTGCTTCAGAGAAGAGGAAGAGTTGTTGTAGTAGAGTGTTGTTGATGCCGTCATTTTACGCCGGACTGCTTCACAAACGAGGGGAAAAAGCTCCGCGATCTTCTGGAAAGGGGGTCGGGAGCAGCAGCTCATTTGTATTTAAAGGGACACACACAAAAATGGCGTGTTTTTGCTCAATAGGGGGAAATTTGACAAGCTATAATAAATGATCTGCGGGGGGCTTTTGAGCTGAAACTTCACTGACACATATATTACATCTTGTAAAAGGGGCATTAAAGGTCCCCTTTAAAACATCTCGTGAATCACCAAACTTGGCAGAATAGCCGTAAATCCACCTATTTCTCAGACCAGCACACAAACACCCGCTCAACTCTAGGTGGCGCTATATGAAGCATTTACATGTTTACATGCATTTAAATATTTATAAATTATTTTGGTAACACTTTATTTTACAATGTCATTGTTATATATGTTACATGCAATTACTATAGTATAACTATAAATTATGCATAATTTCATGCAACTAACCCTAAGTAAATGCAGTTACTTAATATTACTTAGTACTTGAATGTATAATCACAGTGTAACAAAGACACCTTAAAATAAAGTGTTACCATTATTTCTTATCTAGTGACAGGCAGATATATATCTGGCATCTAACATGCTCATGTTGTCAACTTCTCCAAGAGTTTCTCAGTGTCAGCGAGTCTGAGGAATGAAAGATGAGATGTTTCAAATGTCATGAAGTTGTTTCTCTCACAGCCTGATATTTTGAACAGATAAACAGAAAGCGAATCTATTTGGTTAGCTAAGTTTCCATCCACCTGTTTTTATTCATTTTGGGGATATTGTATAAAAAAAGCGTTGGATGGAAACGGAAATGCTAAAAATTCACATAAATAACTTGTTTCTTTGGTTTAATTCCCTCCCAGAAAAGTCCCAAACACGACAGCGATGATTGCGTTTCGTCTGCAGCTCTAACTCATTTATGATGGAGGAAAAAAGAGTCCGATCGGACCGACTTCCATTTTATGACAGATATTTGGTGCCAATTTCCCAGGAAGTCTTGAACATATGAGATGCAAACACTGCTTTATACACAAATGTTTTATGCAATATTCAAATTTTAAGTCAAATATTCAAAGTAAAATGTGCAACTTTAAATGGTTTAATTGACATTTCACAATTCAGTGGCTTTACTTAGTTATTTTAGAATCACTGAGATATTATTATAGTTTTATTAATATTTTAATATTATGTTTATATTTTCAGCTTTTATTAAAAAAATGTCTTTTATTAAATAATTATTTATCAATGTAGTTTTTTTTTTTTAATTACATGCTTTTTAAGGTTTTAGTTTTATTTAACTATAATAACCCAACTCCAATGTTTCCATCATTCCGCACCGTTTTTGAATTTCCCAGTTAAATTGACTTTTTCAATCTCATCCGAGGCCGCTGATCCACAAAGATGGGCACAAACCATCAAAAGACCCTCCTGAGGAAATGTGACCGAAATTATACCGATTCCTCCAAATAGATCCTATATTCAAGCCGGTTAAATTGGTTTATGTGAGGCCAATTTGATTTACAACTTAGTTCCCACAGACAGTCTGAGCATGCATGCAATATTACTGAATTCCAGTCATAATGGCTGCTATAACTAAAAAAAGAAAGCCCTCACTAACCAATTGGATTAAATGGAAAGTGTTGCTATGTTTATAAAAAAAGCATTGCAATTCTACTCAGTAAAAAAACACTTGGCACAAGATCACCCAGCATTGCACAATCAGTTCTAGTGTACCTCAAGAGCAGATCAATCCGGATCATTCTTTTTAAGAAAGAAGTACCAGTCCTTTCTCAGATCACATTCAAAAGCTGACGGTTAGTGTCATAGGATACCGAACAAAGTTAAACAAGCACTAAATATACAATAGCGGACTTAAAGAAGAGCCAAGGTCAAAATCACGGGAAGGCGGTGAAACAAGGAGAAATATGAGAGTGAAACGAGGCAGACTGGAAAAAAATCCTCGCTGATTGAGTTCAAAGGATCTTCAAGCATCCCATGCAAATGTGCGAATTCGCAAACATCTTCTGACCTTTACGCTTCATCAAATTCCAAAGCGTAGCAAACAGAGACACAGTTAACAGACCCTCTTACACAGACCAAACAGCCAAAGCCTCCAGTCAAAATATTCCAGCAGTAAAAGGTCACTTCCATGGCATTTACCCGCCGCACTCAAAACTGATTAAACCTTACAACTCTATTACAGATTACAGGCATCTGCACTCTTTCATGGAGACACGATTACATGACTTGATTTCAGCTCTGAGAACACTTTAGCCAGACTCCTCTTAGGTCAAGTCAAGCAGATATTAATCAAGTGTTAATCATTGTTTTTTTTATGAATTGCCACTTCAAAACGCCATCACTGATTGAGTTCTTGGACACGCACTGGTCAAGCTGGTTCACTTTCACATGTGACCCGCAGCGGTTACAACAAACCCCTTCAATTAAGAAAAGCCTTGGATAATTACAAACAAGGGAACTCTAGGGCCCTACAATGTGGAAAACATGAAATGAATCATGGAATCCAGTCATGAAAAAGCAATTTACTGTATAATGTCGTGGAGTTTGGATAAGTTTGGGTGAATGAATCAAAAGTCGTGCTTCGGCAGATACTCAAACCCAAAGCTCTTCACGACAACACACCAAAATAAAGCTTTCATTTTTTGATGATGGATTTTGATTAGATTTCTTAGAGCCCAAGTTATTCATTTAATAATTTGATTGGACATCATTTTTGATGATTAACCCGTGTGTTATGTTCCGGGTCAATTTGACCCGTTTAGATTTTCTAGTTGTTGGAAATACAGTTTTTTTTCTTGATATTTTGGGACTTTTTCTCATTTATCATCATGAACACGCATGCAAAGTTTCAACACGCTGGTGTTTTTTGACATATACAAACAAAATGACTGTTACGTTCGTGATGTTCGCCGGGTCAATTTGACCCGTATATTTTAACGCTCTAAAGCAACTGATCCAAAATAATAACATTTCTTGGTTATATTTTGTTCATTTATTTTTTTTACAACCTTATGAAGCTAAAAAATGAGGTTTTCCACACTTATTTCAATACAGAAACATGTTTTAAGCAGCAGCGTGTGTGTGAAGTTCAGATCCAGAAAACACACACTTGCTCATCATGTCAGAAGAAACTTCATGACTTTATGAAATGAGTTTACAAAACAGCCAATTTAGGAAAAGTACATATTTTCATTATACAGCTACATTTAATAGTTCAATTATGATGTTCTAAGAAAAAAAAAGTAAAAAACAACAAAAAAAAAAAAAAACTATTTATTATTCAAATTCTGTCAAAACAAATCAGTTTTAAAAAATGGTTAAAAAACATTTTCATTAAATCATATCTTCAGATATATTTTTTGGAATCTTTAACAAATGTTGATATTAAAAGTTTACAGTTTGTACCTGAATCTTTGTTGTTTTTCATAGTGTGATTTTTGACGAATTGTATTGAATCCAATTAGGGTCAATTTGTCCCGCACCATAACGAGTGTCCACAGAAATCCAAGAGCGCATAAGAGTTAAAACATAATTAAAACGGAATCCAGAAAACATGGAATGTGGGGAAAAAAAATAAAAAAATAAAAAATCACATTTCATAGAGCTCTATTAATGTTAAGATTGTATGAATTGAATTGATTAGGCATCCTTTTTGATTATTAGCATTTAAATAAACCATTAAAAATGGAATCCAGAAAACTATAAATGACTGGAATTGGGGGTGGGGAATGAAACAGTCTTCATAAGTTTCTTAGCTTTAGGGGTTTGTTGCAATCGAGTCCCAGACTAGTTTTCATGACTTTCAGCCGCCTGTGCAAAAGTAGCTCAACTGTACGGCAGTGAGAACTTTATTTCCTCCTTCCACAAACTGCTACCCATTTCTCTCTCTTTCTTATTCACATCTTCTTCCCGCAAGCCCAGAAAGTGACACTTGCTTGTGTCTCCGGCTGTAATCTGTGAGTGGGGACGGAGGGACGCCTGCGGGCAGATGGGATGGATGGATGGATGGATGGACAGATGAGGAGCAGAGGGGAGTGAAGGTGCTTCAGTGTTCGGCTGAGATGAACTGAAGTAGCTGATGCGCTGTGACGTTTCTGTCTGCCTGTCAGCGGTGAAACAGTAGAAGAGCTGCCAGGCCTGATGCTAACAGCAAGACGCAAGGCCAAGATTACTGTCTAAACCAATCGGGCTCACAGGAGCACTGCGTGCAACGAACCACTGAAACCCGCGCATGATCTCTCGACTAGTTTCTGGGTGGTTCAGCAGCGAAGCGCCAAAGATGCACATGTCCGAACGTCATTGCATTAGATGACCAAAGCAAGCAAAGAAAAACAACTGGCAGCAAACCAACGTTTCTATCAAGTTCATTCCCAGGCCATGCGTGGACTGATAAAATGAAAAGTCGCTTTGGATAAAAAAGCATCCGCCAGATGTATAAATGTACAGTAAATGGAGATTGTAAAACTACGAGACTGGCGTTGCATGGACATTTGTATACATTTTATACATAATATAAGTCAAGTCAAGTCATCTTTATTTATATAGCGCTTTTTACAATGCAGATTGTGGCAAAGCAGCTTTACATTAATAAGAAAATGGTGTCATTGTGCAGCTTATTCTATATATTATTGATTCATTCCGTTCCAAATATCAGTAGTTATTAGTCTAGTTAATTTATGAATATCAGCACTGCAGAAAACAGTGACGTAATCGTCCGGCTCAGCTCAGTTCGCATACAACGGCGCCAATGCAGGCATATCAAAAACACTGCTGAATATCAAGCAAGTGTCCCCAACGTAAGCAAGCCAAAGGCAACAGCGGCAAGGAACCAAAACAAATGGAGAAAAAAACCTCGGGAGAAACCAGGCTTAGTCGGGGGGCCAGTTCTCCTCTGGCCAGCTATATATAACAACTATGTATACATATTTTTAGACCTAAAAGAGACAAATAAAAAAAAAATATTTAATGTAATGTCAGGAGTATATCAAAATAATTAATATCTATATAAATAAATAATTTTAAATTTTTTTTAAAATCACAAGCTGATTATGGTCGACAAAATTCGTAACTAAAAATAAATAAATAAATAAATAAATAAATATTCAAATAAATAACACCACAAACTGACTGTCAATGGTCAGAAATATACTGCAAATAAAGTTCATAGACAATAAATAAATAAATAATATAGATACATTTAAAAATAACATCACACGCTTACTGCCAAGTAATAGACATAAGTAAAAATAGTTTGTCAGAAAAACAAAAATCGTGACTTTATGTATTACTGTGTATCAAGTGCCGAGGAAGAGATATGCTAATGAGGTTTGGTTGCTGACCAATCAGAGCAGAGAATCCGTGATCAAACCGTTTCAGAGACTGTGAAATTACAACGGATATTATGAGAAAATGAAAGTGGACGCATGTAAACCTGCTACCAAAAGAACATTAGGAACCTTTAAAATAGAATAATAGAGACACTTTCGGTTTTAATCACAATTATATTTACAGTGTTAAACATGCCATTACAGTCCTAACATAACACAACTCCTACCCTTTTTCACAGTTGCACACGTGTCGGCTTCTGTCAGCTGGATCTATTTACAGAAGCAATATGTTAGCGGTTCTTGATATATTCCTCTGTCTGCACACACTATGAGTCTCTGACTAAAGTTCAGTCATGATAAATGCGTTGTTTGGCGCACGCACACGTGTGTGTTGAGCTACAGGTCTCTTCACGGGACACAAAGAGCGACTGATTACCCAAAGCGCCAGTTTCTGTGTCTCATTCCTCTTACGAGTCTCCGTCTTTCTTCGAGACGAGATGAAAACAGCAGGCGGTGTGATGCTTAGCAGAGCCTCATTTGAGAGCGATTAGCATAAAACAATAATTAATCCAATGAAGCCTGATATTACAGTGCTCTTTTCCCACAATATCACAACTGTTTTTACAGCCGATAACGAGGATTTGTGGGAGATGAGCGGGCGCGAACCGCAATCAGAGTGCGATAACGCGATGACGCACGCCGAGACGAGGTGAAACATTACGGTTCTCACACTAGAAGATAAAACCAGCTGAGGAAAACGTGACTGTCTGATGGGAAGCGGAAGGAACGGTTCCACAAATAATGTCATTTGAAAGATTCCGCATTCTTAAAAAATAAAGGTTCCATGAACAACCATGCAATCTTTCCATTAACGTCAGTCGTTTTGTTCCAAACCGGACCGCTTCTCCATTCCCGACCCCAACGGTGTGTTTAAAAGTGCATGTTCGCTCTCGCACAAGCTGTAAACAAAACACACAGTTTTATGACGCACGCGTGTGCCGGATGCCCTCCGGCGAGGCGGCCGGGGTTCGTTACTTCAGCTGTATGAGAAAGAGCTGAAAGATGCTGGGAGGATGAAGGGAAGGAGGTGTGGATACGGCGCTAGCTTATCCAGCCACTGGAGTTCTGCCTGTCTGCAGTGATGCAGTGTACTAATCCCGATCAGAAGGGATGATGGGATATCCTCTCCCGGGTCAGGCCTCTGTGAAATCAATCCTCACATGCGCTCTTTTCTCTTTGTAAAGCCCTTTCCCCTCTCTGCTCCCTGTTTACTCATGCACTCTTTCTGTCAGTCACACCAACAGAGCGCCTCTTATATTCTTACACTTTTTTAACATCCCTGGTCTCATTTTTAGGTCACATTTGACCTAAAAACAAAAGGAAACGATATTAAACGGTACTAAAAAGAATTTTATGCCCATATATGCACACTCTAAAAAAATGTTGGGTTAAAAATAACCCAAGTTGGCTTAAAAATGGACGAACTCAGTTGATCGTTTAAGTGAGTTGTTGTAATAAATGTCAATTCCCAACATACTTTGGCTTCACTTTAAGCAAGCAATACAGTGATTTTTAAACAATAGTTGAGTTAAATAAAACTCCCCAGCATGTTGGTTAACGTTTAACTCAAATGCTGGGATAAAACAACCCAAACGCTGGGTTTGACCATTTTCAGTGCAACTTGGGTTGTTTTTAACCCAGGATTTTTAGTCTAATATATAGTCTATATATATATATATACAGTGGGTACGGAAAGTATTCATACCCCCTTACATTTTTCACTCTTTGTTAAATTGCAGTCATTTGCTAAAATCATTTAAGTTCATTTTTTTTTCCTCATTAATGTTCACACAGCACCCCATATTGACAGAAAAACACAGAATTCTTGACATTTTTGCAGATTTATCAAAAAAGAAAAACTGAAATATCACATGACCCTTTGCTGTGACACTCATATATTTAACTCATATATTTCCTCTGATCATCCTTGAGATGGTTCTCCACCTTCATTTGAGTCCAGCTGTGTTTGATTCTACTGATTGGACTTGATTAGGAAAGCCACACACCTGTCTATATAAGACCTTACAGGTCACAGCGCATGTCAGAGCAAATGAGAATCATGAGGTCAAAGGAACTGCCCGAAGAGCTCAGAGACAGAATTGTGGCAAGCCACAGATCTGGCCAAGGTTACAAAAAAATTTGGCTGCACTTAAGGTTCCTAAGAGCACAGTGGCCGTCATAATCCTTAAATGGAAGATGTTTCCTCAAACAGTTCTTTGTAAAGCATTATCTATTGCAAAGTGTCATATATTCATCTACACAGCACATCTAAAACAATGTTCTTCCACTAAATACATGCAGTTTTGTTTTTTAACCGCTAGAGGGCCAAAAGTTACCTTTAACATGAAATTTCACAACTAAAAAAAGCTTAATGATCCATAAAAAAGTCATATTCCTTTAACGTCATTTTATTTTAAATAGTCAAGACATTTGTGGACACAAGGAACATTTGTGTAATTTCAAAGCAGTTTGAAATAAAACTGACACTTTTTGCAATGCTTGACACTTTTCAGTCATTCAAATAATACCTAACTTTAAAATGCATACGTTTCTTTCTTTCTTTAAATCTTGAAACAGCTTAAGAAAGAACTTTTATCCCTGTAGGCTACCTACCATTCCTTTTCTCTATGCAAAAAATAGCAGTTTCCTTCTTTGATTTCGGGGTGAATATGACTCGGACACGTTCTTGGCAGGCTCTGTGAGATTCACACACACACACATTTTTGCTGTTTTCTTTGTCTTTTTGGACAGTTATAGTTCACACTTTCACAGCCTTCAAACGCTGTAACTCTTCCCATGGTGCATCTTTTCCTCAAAAGACAATGTGTTTCTCTCCTTCGCACTCGTTTTCTTGGATCACAGCAGCGCAGAAATATTCACCAACACAGACAGCCAGTTAGAGAATGCGATGAAACCTTACAAATATCTGACCGTCATCATCACAATTCACAACGCAACGATAAAAAGACGTTTCCAAACAGAAATGTCTATTTAATGTGCTAAAGTGTTTGTAGGTTACCTGCGAGAGAATCGCACCCATGTTGGTTCGTTTGAGGAAGAAAACAAAGCTTTGGGGAAACACTCTTTCAAACATTCCCCACAGATACACCTGCAGTCAACATCCAGAGGCTAAAGGTGCTTTTAGTACAGCGGGACAAAGACAAGAGCTTTGTTTCCAAACCTCAAAATAAACAACACCAACAGCGCTCATGAAGTTCAAGGGAGATTCGACTTACTATTGCTTCCGATCGAGTTTGAGCATGTTGCAAAGTTGTACAGCACACAAATGTTGAGTAAAATAGTCCATTTGTAATTTGAAAAAATCATAGTTATTTATCTTTTTTGTACTGAATGAAATAAAAGCACAGTTATATCTCACGATGCATTTTCTTAACCACAAAAGATAAATGAGATGCTGCCTTAAAGGGGACATGACATGAAAATCTGACTTTTACCGTGTTTGAACGCTATAACCGTTTCCCCGGTGCATCTACCGACCCAGAAAACGTTAAAAAGGACTTTGTTTTGGCAATCCTTTCTCTACAAAAAAATGAGCCGATCAGATTTCACTCCCCTTGTGACGTATTATAATATGCACTTTTCCACCCACAGCGCCGCCGTTTTGTTTTCGCAAGCGGCAAAGATGTACCAGTTCTAATGCCATGATAAAAGTTCGCGCAAAGCATGCTATCTTTTCTGTCGTTGGCTGCACAGACGAGCACTGAACACTATTTAGAGTCTCGTTTGCTTGGATAGCCTACAAGTTGACCCTGGGTAGTCGTGGCCTAATGGTGAGGGAGTCGGGCTTGTAACCTGAAGGTTGCTGGTTCGATTCCCACACTGGCAGGAATTGAAAGAGGGGATTGTGAATAAAACTCTCTGCAACTTCGATACCTTGAGCAAGACACCTAACCCCCAATTGCCTCACTCGTAAGTCGCTTTGGATAAATGCTAAATCGTCTGCTAAATGACTAAAATGGCAAGCTTGATTTCTGTCTGAGCAATCAGACCAACATCAATTTATCCACTAACCGTTCAGAAACGTCTAAAAGTTGGAACTTCTTCCTGAGTCTCTCCATCAGTTTGAACAATGTAAGGATGAACACTGTCCTCATGTTGTTGTTGAGTGACCTAAGAGCAAGCTGTTAAAGCTCCGCCCTCTTCTGGAAAGGGGGGCGGGCAGCAGCAGCTCATTTGCATTTAAAGGGACACACACAAAACCGGTGTGATTTTGCTCACACCTGAATAGGGGCGAATTTGACAATAAATGATCTTTGGAGTATTTTGAGCCGAAACTTCACAGATACATTCAGTGGGGACACCAGAGACTTATATTACATCTTGTAAAAGGGGCAATATGTGTCCCCTTTAAAATACAGCCAAGACGAGTCTCTTAAAAATGGACAAACCCAGTTGATTGTTTAAGTGAGTTGTTGTAATAAATGTCAATTTCAAACATACTTTGGGTTCATTTTAAGCAAGCAATACAGAGATTTTTAAACAACAGTTGAGTTAAATAAAACTCCCCAGCAGGTTGGTTAACATTTAACCCAACCGCTGGGGTTAAAACAACCCAAACGCTGGGTTTGACCATTTTCAGCCCAACTTGGGTTATTTTTAACCCAGCATTTTAAGAGTCTATATATATATATATATATATATATATATATATATATCTTTGTTTGTGTGTGTATGTGTGTGTGTGTTAATCATGATAGACTAGGCTTGTCATTAAATTTTGGAACTTTAGTGTTTGGATTTTGGATTTTTACTGTTAAGAAGACATTTTTATCAACAGAATCTGATCATTTCAAAGTGTCCAAATGTCAGTAAATATTACTAACTGAGCCATTATTCTCAATACAACTAAACTCATTTCCCCTCTAAATCTCATTACCATTAAGCAAAAATGACCATTTTAATGGCAAGCAATACAGTAATTTAATAAACAATAGTCACAATAACTCACAACTGACTGCACTAGAGTTAGATGTTAGCTTTTCGCTAAGCTAACGACACAATCAAAATAAGCATACACTCTTAAAAATAAAGGATCTAGATAGAACTTTTATTCCATGCTTAATTTCGTATCAATATAGACTCATCATATCACGAGGAGCTCAAACGAGTACAGCTCTTAATGCTGCCATTGTGGGTTCGATTTTCAGGGAATGCATTAATTTGATAATAATGTATAGAATCGTTTGCTAAATGCATATATGTAAATGCATACTTATGGTAATTCCAACACATTGTACAATTCGTCCTTAAACAAGCTACATAACGTTGCTGCCTACCTTTTTCATGTCGAAAACGCACATATTGTTCCTAAAAATGCTTGATTTCGATCAGAGCAGATGCAACAGTCCAGCATCTCTGTGTACAAGAGAAAACGGAAATCTTTTTACAAGAAAAAAGCTCCACTTAGGCGGCAAACCTGCCAAATGAATTTGCATTTTTTATTAGGCTTTGCATTATTTTTCAGCTGCTCATGTAATTGGTTTTCTCTCTACTGAAATGGTTTGAGGGTGAATATAAAACATAGCTCAGTGTTGAAAATAGCATTTTTCATTTGAATTGCAAACCGTCTATTCTGCATTGCCTCACTCGGGAGGGACGAAACGTATTAAAATGTGCTGAAGTGTGTGCGGCTCAGGAGAATGTGAGACCTGTTAGCAAGTTTCACAAGAATAATTCCTGCCATTGTAACGCCCCCAGGTGGCGGAGGGGTTCAAGCTTAAATATTACACATAATACTATAAAGAAACGTATCGCGTGCCACCCAAAAAGATTTATGCACCTGCTGAGACAATACATGTGCATTTATATGAGCCACATATATGAAACTCTTTGTACCAACGTTCATGTTTTTTTAGGAGGCGAATCAATTACTTTTGAATTTCGGAGAAAGGAAGAGCGACGTGTCAGAACAATACAAAGAGTGTGTCATTTCCCCAAAAGCAGTTATCGGGCTCTCGTGGGCTCCTGGCCAAATAACACGTTTTAAAAAAATAGATCTGCGAGTAATAAGGCTGTTTCTGCTCTCGATGAGTCTGCGAGCGCTGATGAAGTATCAGGCAGGTACGGAGCCAGAAAATGTGTGAAAGTTAGCGACGGGGAAAAGAGATGGATATTAAGCTATTTTAGGAATGAGTGAGTAAAAAGACATTTTACTCCCACCACAGCAAACACCTTCATAATAGGCTCGAGGACAAAATATGAAGGAAATAAAATGAGATTTTTTACACATTAAAAGCATGCATCAAAATAGACCTATTACTTTCTTCATTCATATTCCTGCACCTAATGTTAATTATTTATCCATTCTTGTATGAAACACTGACAATCAGAATCATTTTCCTCTGGAACCTAATTAATAGTTTATCACTACTTTAAAGAGTCCAAAATTATTCTCTGTTACCACACCTACCAATGGCAGCTCAATTAAGGAAAACATACTGGCAATAAATAGTGATTATTATAATATTATTTACAATAATAAATAATAATAATATATTTTTATTTATTAAAAATAGTTATTAAGTATTTTGCATAATTATTATTATTTTATTTTTTATTTTAAATAAATAATATTGTTCATATATATATTTATTACTGACCATGAAACTGTAGTTTCATGCATATTTATTTATAAATAAATAAATAATAATCACCATAAATATTTATACTGGCCATGCAGCTGTATTTGTTTTTGATGTTTTTATTCATTTTAAATAAATAAATAAATAAAACTCGACATAAATATTTATTACTGACCATGAACTGCATTTTGCATTCATATGATTATTTTTTATTATTTATTGTTTATTTATTTATTTTTAAATAAATAAATAAATAGTGCTGCATAAATATTTATACTGTTGTTTTTTTTTATTTTAAATAAATAATACTGCCCATAAATATTTATTACTGACCATGAACTGCATTTTGCATCCGTATTATTGTTTTCTTTATTATTTATTTTTCATTTATTTATTTTAAAATAAATAAATAGTACAGCATAAATATTTATACTTGGCCTTAAGCTGTATTTCGCAAATGTATTATTATTATTATTATTATTAATTAATAAATGAATACTGGTCATAAATATTTATTATTCACCATGAAACAGTTTTGTGGAAAACAATAATAATAATAATAATAATAATAATATATTTAGTAATTTATAAAATTAACTATGCATTTTAATTCATTAAAAATAAATATATTTTTGTCCTTGTGACAAATAATTTTTAATTAGTTCTTTTTTTGTCATTAAAATTAGCTTTTTAAATTTTGAATTTTTCACTCGCGTGAGGCCACTGTTAATTTTGGTCCCTGCTTGTAATGTTTCTGCCCGGTTCAAACCATTTCGGTTAGCTGTGTTTTGCTGGTTTATCACCAGACCTGAACATGAGGGCAGCTCTCTTAATTAATCAGACATTCAAACCTCCCTCTGCGACTCCAGCAGCGGAACAATGTATGTTCACACAGCAGATGAGCGGATCTTCTGTATCACAGGATCTCATGACAGTCATCAACCCTGCAGGAATCACACACTCAAACTTCAGCGGTAATCACCCGGTAACTCCACTGCGAGGGACGAGAACGTTATGTGTCCGACTCTCTAAACGCACTTGTTCCATTTTGCTTAGCCTATATTAAAAATGTTTCATTCTAATTAACATTATAAAAGGTTACGTAACGGTTAGGATGTCGCCTATAAAGGTGTGAGACGGCGAGGAAGCTCACTAGGTTCGGGAACAGAACTATTCCATCACTTCAGCACGATTTCCGACACACTGCACATGAGGCTAATCTTGAGCGACGGCCCCTTTTCCCACTGGGAAGAAAAGTGAAAACACACAAACAAAACACCTTGAAATACATGCAATCAAACGTCCCGTGGATGAAGTGACGGAAGCCCATCGGAAAGCCAGCGAAATCAATTAATTCTGTGGCTGTAACATTTCCCTATCTGAAAAAGAAGAATCCTCCACCAATTACTGCTGATTTAAAAGAATCTCTGCTCTGACAAACAGCAGCTTGAGAGAAAAACGATTATCTGCACGAGGAAAAACAAATGCCAGCTACTGCAAACATCTTTTCATCCCAAACAGAAAAGGCCTCTGTGCTCTTTGCTTTACGATTAAGACCTCTCCCTTTCAGACGACCTGCTCAGTGGTCAATATCTCGGAGCGATGATGTTTGTCTGTCTTTTAATTACCTCGAGCGCACTAGGAAATGACACTATCTCACCTCGGTACGCAAACATCACTATTGCTCATGGTCAGTGTTAGTGATTTGAACAAACCCTCGACATGAATGTTTCCTCTAGTCTAAAACAAAAACTTTAGAGAAAAACAGGGTGAATATATATATATATATATATATATATACAGGGTTGGGGAGTAACGAAATACAAGTAACTTAGTTACGTATTTAAAATACAAAATTTGAGTAACTGTGTTTCATTAGTTACATTTTAAATGGCTGGTAATCAGATTACAGTTCCATCTGAAAAGTGTTTTAGATTACCAAAGTGATTACTTTGAGTTTTAATGTCATTTAAACAGCAATTGGTGATTCTCTGACTCTGACCATCTGAAAAAGGAGTTAAGTTTCATGTTTTCCACTGTTTTCATGTTTTGTGAGTCATTTGATAATTGTAAAAAAGGTCAGTGCAACTTTTTCTCACAATTTGTTTTTTTCCCTCACAATTGCGAGTTTGTATTTCACAATTCTGACTTCTTTTTCTCAGAATTGCGAGATTTAATCTCACAATTCCAAGTTATGAAGTCAGAGTTGGGAGATATGAACTTGCAATACTGACTTTTTTTCTTGCAATTGTGAATTTAGTATGTGAGTTTATATCTCATAATTATGAATTTTCTCAATATTGCGAGTTTATATCTCATAATTCTGACTTTATAACTCACAATTGCAACTTTATATCATGCAATTCTGAGAAAAAAGTCAGAATTGTGAGATAAAAACTTGCAATTACCTTTTTTTGTGTTTGTTCCACACTTATTAGTATTCCAAAGTATTCTAAAGTATTTAGATTAAGTTACTAAACTTGAGTAATGTAACGAAATACATTACAAATTACCTTTTAAAGCATGTATTTTGTAATCTGTAGTGAAATACATTTTAAAAGTGACCCACCCAGCCCTGTATATGTGTATATATATATATATATATACATACAAATAATTTAATAAAAATAAAATAAATAGAAAATATATTAAAGGCACAATATGTAAGATTTTTAGATTAAAATATCCAAAAACCACTAAAACAGAGTTAATTTTTTTTTTTTTTACTTGTGTACTGACATTAAATGTTTCAATCCAGAGAAATAAGTTATTTTAAGCAGGACATGGACAGTCATCTATCAATGACATCCTACCCGTGTTAATCTCGGGTTTCCGGTTATATTTAGTAGAAAGCATGGGAACACCAAAGACGCTTTAATATATTACGTGTTTTATTAGACAGGTGAGCAACTGTTTGGATAAATTCATCGACAGAAAACTAATCATTGTTATAGAGCTCAACACATTTCACCTTATTGTTTATATCTCATTTTCTTGATTTGCCGCGAGTACCATGTTTTACCATGCCTAATATCGATCTCTTACTGCAGTGTGAACAAGTGTCTCATAGAAGCACTATAACAACTTTCAACACACACATGTGTGTAATATGATAAAGCAGCGCTGCGTTACCACACATACGCATGACCGGAAGAGGAATAGGAAGAGGAAGAGGCGGCTGTGGCATAATAAAAGTCCCTCATTGACAATGCCTCCAGTGGCCTCGTTCCTGCTCTGCTTCATATTACAGTAACGTTAATAATCTCATCCATGAACATGATTTCTGTCGGAGCCGGATTCTCTTCCACCGAGGCATCATCAAACAACGCTTTTGTTTTGAATAAGTGACCTCTAGCGGCAAAACATTACATATTGTGCCTTTAAAATAGTAAATAATAAAAAAAATGACATAAATAGATAAATAATACATCTACTGTAACAGTACAATACTTTAGCGAGTAGAAAATGTGTAATGTAACAAAATTTTTCAAATATTAATTTACAAATATTTATAATATTAATTGTACCACCCTGGCAATAAAATATATACAATATAATAATAATAATACCAATAATAACAGTGATAAATATCCTAGAAATTTATTTTATTTATAACATATTTACACACATATATATATATATATTAGATCATTGGTTATAGATAAATTGTAAATGGTATGTTTTAACATATATTTTTAAATAATTTTAAATGATAGTCACTCTTTTCTACTGGAGAGTTTTTCTCATGCAAGCGCCGCTCGCATTGTCTTTAGAAAAGGTAAAAAATACAGTTTGTCTCTGAATTACCTCGAGTTCTGGAGAAAATGATTAGCGCTGTTCAGGTTTGCGTAATTGCACATTTAGCATCTCGAAGCCTTTGAGACGCCACCGCACTCTCATCAACTCTTTAAACAGCCGTTCCTTATCATTCAACTTCACTTTGTCACTCAACTCTTCCTCATTCAGCCCGAGACGCATGCATACATAATGAATGAATGACTTAATTGAATGAAAACTAGAGCTTCTTCAGATAGATGGCTGTGAGGGTGTAAATGTTTGATGAGGCCCATCAGATCATTAATGAGGGTGATAATACACAGACTTAATGACAAAAGACAGAGAAACGGGTTCGCGGCAGATATCGCGACGCGGAGACGTGCCGTGTTTACGTTCACCGTCGGGTCTCCAGCTGCCAAAGTCAATTGCACATTAAAAGTGTAAAATTCCAGCTGGAAAATGAAGTCACATAAACGTGTAAAATATTTGCTCGGAGGACGCAATTACACTTAACTGAACACACAGTATTAGTGGAGGTTGAATGCGTTTTCACCGTGTGTTGTTTCGAGAGCAGCCGAGTCCCCCGTGAGACGCGATTGTTTGATATTGTGCACATCTCTGCAGCTGGGATCACACAGATACACGCATTAATGTGCACTAATCCAGTTTCTGCCTCCTGTGTTTGTTCAGGCGTCCTGCGCCGGGCTTCATTCCCCTTTTCCGCGAGCAAAGCCACCTCTATTCTACCAGGAGTTGTGTGCTCGTAAATATGTACTTAGTAAATGCTACAGATAAGGCTGGGCAGAGACAGAGCCGTCTGTGTGGGGATGCTGACTGCCAAGTGATGGGACGGATCCATCACTAAAGCTGGGAGGAGACACTCGGAATTCATCGGGGCTGTAAACAAAGATTTACTTTGGAGGAAAAGAGAGGGGATATATTCAATATTCGAGCTGTGAGGGAGAGCAAAGACCAAATTAAGTTTGTGACACCCGCAAGGCTAATCGACATAGTTCGTGCCAGAAAACTGTATTTTGCATGATTTCAATTGAAAAATATTACATGCAATATATTATTCTTATTTGTAATATAAAATGTAAAACAAAATTCAAATACATACACGATAAAATAAAACAATTCGATTCTTTATATTGTTAATTATATCATAAATGTCATATTAAATATATATAAACTAATTTCTCTATTATAGAAATAGTAATTAGAAAAAATAGTGTATATATAAACACACATACATATACAGACGAGTACTGTCAATCGATTAATTAATTAATTAATTAATCACACTTTTCTGTAATTAATCACAATTAAAAACATTGTTTTTAATATTTTTGTATTGTAATAATTCCACATAACAATTAATGTAGAAACAGCTTAAAGACAGTATATTTTAAATACTTAATAGCATCTTTTTATGAATATATAATCATAATAATTAAGTATCATAAAAATTGTATATATTTTTAGAAAACCGACTCATGAAAATATATAATATAAAATATACAAAATATAATAACAACGATACATGATTACACATTTTATTTCCAAGTGTCTACTAAATGGCTACTTAATATTTAGTTAGAATTAAACTATTGGTAAATGTTTAAAAATGACAAATTTACAGTAATCCTTTAATGCTACTCAAACGCACAGTGCAATAATCATTATTACAAACAATCAACAACACTTGACTTCACTATGTCAGCGTTTAACACAAAACTGTGTGTGTGTGTGTGTGTGTGTGTGTGTGTGTGTGTAGTATTTAGCACATGACAAAAGTAGTACACAACAAAAAATCCACACAGGAAACGATAAACATGACCTTTTAACACTGACGATAGGGGCTTAAATACACGAGTAACGTAATCAATGCCAAACGGAACAGGTCTGGGAACTAACTAATAACCAGGGAAACTAACTAGGGAACACAGACAGGCAAACAAGGAAACCACACCATCCCTGTATCCGAAATTGTTTCTTATAGCCTTAAATAGGGCATTATTTGAGGGAACAGCCATTTGTAGTGGTGTCCGGAACCTTACTGGACATTATCAAGTGCACTCATTCAATCCCACAATGCACTGCAACTGTTGTACGCTCAATGGCTAGAGCAGAGCTTCCCAAACTTTGCAAAAACATTGCAAAAGCTCCACGACCCCGCCGTTAAAAAAATATATACCAACATTTACCAACAAATACATTAACAAGTTTGTAAGAATTTCATGTGGATTACGAGAACTATGATGTAAACATTCTTTACAAATCCATAAGACTAACCTTACATACTTTCAAAAAAATCTAATTTTAGAACAATTGGAATATTTTAATTATTTTAATATATTGACGGCCCACCGGGGGGAGGGGGGGGGGGGTCACGGCCCACAGCACTGGGCTAGAGAATACCCATAATGCACTGTGAGAGTCATCCATCCATTCATTCAATTTACAAATCGCGACCTACAGCGTAATATAATACAAGTACAAATTCATTTTTAATTGATTATTAAATTGTTTATGTAAGGTTTATACATCAGAATTAAAGAGAAATACTTTTATCGCACCACTGGAGCTGCCAGTGATAAATAAACAGCAAGTAAAATATGCAAAAGCGAATTCTCAGTGTTCGAATTCACTCACTCATTTTCATTCACTCCTTCAAGTGAACTAATGTGGGCAATACTGTACTGTGGATGATTTCAGACTCAGCCCATGATTACAAAACAGAACATTGACGTTACCGTTTATGCGTGTGTGGAGGTAACAGAGGATATGTAAGTTGCAGTGACACCAAAATCTGAGCGATACTGAGCGCTGTTTACCAGGACACCTCACGTCCCGAGAGAGCGAGCCATCAGAGCGGTAACTAACCTTCACGTGACTTCACTGTAATTTTACGCCTGTGAGCGAAGCAGATCTCAGCCAGCAGCCTTATCTATAATGACGATCTGGGATGCTGCACTTCTGCTTCCTGGTGGAGGTGATATTGAGGTTATGAAGAACGAGAGAGAGAGAGACAGAGCAAGAAAAGTGATGTTAGAATGCTGTGAGACTGTCCTGAGGTGTGGATCTTAGCATGTTGCTAGGGTATTGTGGGTTGTTGTCATGACATTGCTGTGCGATTAATCCTCAAACGGGTCCTTGATTGTGATTTCACTTTTTTAACTTTAGTTAGTGTGTAATGTTGCTGTTTGATCATATCATCTCAAAGTTCAATGCGAAGGGAGATATTTTCTTTTACAGAAATCACTTTTTAAGGACTACAACAAACGGCTGGGAGGGACTACAACGAGCTTCTTCCTGGGTTAGTGACATCACAAACCGCAACATTTACATAAACCCCGCCCCCGAGAACTTGCAACAAAGGGGGCGGGGCCATGTTGGGCTGCTTCAGAGAAGAGGAAGAGTTGTTGTAGTCGAGTGTTGTTGATGTGTTGCTGCTTCACAAACGAGGGTCGATTCAACACAAAAGATGAACATGACGACACATGCTAGTGATGAGTTGATCAACTCCACAGCGACTACATCAATTTATCCACTAACCGTTCAGAAACGTCTAAAAGTTGGAACTTCTTCCTGAGTCTCTCCATCGGTGAACAATGTAAGGATGAACACCGTCTGCGTGAGATTCTCCAGCTTTGTTGTTGTTGAGCTGTTGAAGCTCCGCCCTCTTCTGGAAAGGGGTCGGGGAGCAGCAGCTCATTTGCATTTAAAGGGACACACACAAATGGTGTGTTTTTTCTCACACCCAAATATTGGCAAATTTTGCAAGCTATAATAATGATCTGTGGGGTATTTTGAACTGAAACTTCACAGACACATTCTGGAGACACCAGAGACTTATAATACATCTTGTAAAAGGGACATTATAGGTCCCCCTTAAAATATTGCAATCTTGATTTGTGAATGTCAACGATTCAGCTGTGTCTATTAAATCTTGATAAGTATGATCACATCGAACATTGCTGATTGCTGTGCGAATCTGAATGACTGCCGGGGGTTGCTATGCTGTTCTGGGTGGTTTCCAGGGTGTTGCTATGTGATTGCTGTGTGGATCTGAATGACTACCAGGGGGTTGCTATGGTGTTCTGGGTGGTTTCCAGGGTGTTGCTATGTGATTGCTGTGCGGATCTGAATGACTGCCAGGGGGTTGCTATGGTGTTCTGGGTGGTTTCCAGGGTGTTGCTATGTGATTGCTGTGCGGATCTGAATGACTGCCAGGGGGTTGCTATGGTGTTCTGGGTGGTTTCCAGGGTGTTGCTATGTGATTGCTGTGCGGATCTGAATGACTGCCAGGGGGTTGCTATGGTGTTCTGGGTGGTTTCCAGGGTGTTGCTATGTGATTGCTGTGCGGATCTGAATGACTGCCAGGGGGTTGCTATGGTGTTCTGGGTGGTTTCCAGGGTGTTGCTATGTGATTGCTGTGCGGATCTGAATGACTGCCAGGGGGTTGCTATGGTGTTTTGGGTGATTTCCAGGGTGTTGCTATGTGATTGCTGTGCAGATCTGAATGACTGCCAGGGGGTTGCTATGGTGTTTTGGGTGATTTCCAAGGTGTTGCTATGTGATTGCTGTGCGGATCTGAATGACTGCCAGGGGGTTGCTATGGTGTTTTGGGTGATTTCCAGGGTGTTGCTATGTGATTGCTGTGCAGATCTGAATGACTGCCAGGGGTTGCTATGGTGTTCTGGGTGGTTTCCAGGGTGTTGCTATGTGATTGCTGTGCGGATCTGAATGACTGCCAGGGGGTTGCTATGCTGTTCTGGGTGGTTTCCAGGGTGTTGCTATGTGATTGCTGTGCGGATCTGAATGACTGCCGGGGGTTGCTATGCTGTTCTGGGTGGTTTCCAGGGTGTTGCTATGTGATTGCTGTGCGGATCTGAATGACTGCCAGGGGGTTGCTATGGTGTTCTGGGTGGTTTCCAGGGTGTTGCTATGTGATTGCTGTGCGGATCTGAATGACTGCCAGGGGGTTGCTATGGTGTTCTGGGTGGTTTCCAGGGTGTTGCTATGTGATTGCTGTGCGGATCTGAATGACTGCCAGGGGGTTGCTATGGTGTTTTGGGTGATTTCCAGGGTGTTGCTATGTGATTGCTGTGCAGATCTGAATGACTGCCAGGGGGTTGCTATGGTGTTTTGGGTGATTTCCAAGGTGTTGCTATGTGATTGCTGTGCGGATCTGAATGACTGCCAGGGGGTTGCTATGGTGTTTTGGGTGATTTCCAGGGTGTTGCTATGTGATTGCTGTGCAGATCTGAATGACTGCCAGGGGTTGCTATGGTGTTCTGGGTGGTTTCCAGGGTGTTGCTATGTGATTGCTGTGCGGATCTGAATGACTGCCAGGGGGTTGCTATGCTGTTCTGGGTGGTTTCCAGGGTGTTGCTATGTGATTGCTGTGCGGATCTGAATGACTGCCATGGGGTTGCTATGGTGTTCTGGGTGGTTTCCAGGGTGTTGCTATGTGATTGCTGTGCGGATCTGAATGACTGCCAGGGGGTTGCTATGGTGTTCTGGGTGGTTTCCAGGGTGTTGCTATGTGATTGCTGTGCGGATCTGAATGACTGCCAGGGGGTTGCTATGGTGTTCTGGGTGGTTTCCAGGGTGTTGCTATGTGATTGCTGTGCGGATCTGAATGACTGCCATGGGGTTGCTATGGTGTTCTGGGTGGTTTCCAGGGTGTTGCTATGTGATTGCTGTGCGGATCTGAATGACTGCCATGGGGTTGCTATGGTGTTCTGGGTGGTTTCCAGGGTGTTGCTATGTGATTGCTGTGCGGATCTGAATGACTGCCAGGGGGTTGCTATGGTGTTCTGGGTGGTTTCCAGGGGGTTGCTATGATGTTCTGGGTGGTTTCCAGGGTGTTGCTATGTGATTGCTGTGCGGATCTGAATGACTGCCAGGGGGTTGCTATGGTGTTCTGGGTGGTTTCCAGGGGGTTGCTATGATGTTCTGGGTGGTTTCCAGGGTGTTGCTATGTGATTGCTGTGCGGATCTGAATGACTGTCAGGGGGTTGCTATGGTGTTCTGGGTGGTTTCCAGGGTGTTGCTATGTGGTTGCTAGGGTGTAGGTTGATATGTGGTTGTCAAGTGTTCTGAGCAGTTTCTTGGTGATTTCTTACTATCCCACGTGAAAAGCATCTCTTTCTCTCCAGCCCCCTCAAGTCTCCGTGACCTCTTGGTCTCGGGTCGCCCCTGCAATGCCAGTCCGTGAGATTTTTCCCACCTGTTTTATTGTCCACCAGGCAAACGTTGTAAGCCGGATGACTAACATAGCGCAATAGTCCACATCTCCTCAATAAGCCTCATGACTTTTGAGGTATCCTGTATGTCTGAAGCACAAACTGTGTGGGATTAGTTACACAATGAAGTTAAATACTTACAGTAAGGGTTTTAAAACATCCCTTGAGTATGAGCAACAGACAGCATGATGCATGCCTTAGCAAACACCACTAATAAAGAAAGGAATAATGCCAGATGGAGAATACGAGAGTGGAGGAAAAGCAGAAATGCTAATAGAAGCTGACAAAACGAGAGAGAGAGAGAGAGAGCGACAGAATGAGGAGGTGTGTCGAGTACAGTCTGCTGCGGCTGTTGCACATTTGCATAAATGCCTGGAAAGCATCGGCGACGTCCCTTGACGAAAAGAGATTTGAGAGAGTCAGGCCGTTGATCCTCACAGAGATGAAGCTCTCTCAGCAAAACACACCCACTCCAAAATGACTCGCTTACTCACAAAGCCTGCTGATGCCGATATGTGTCCAGCACTTTACATTCAAATTCATCATGGCAGAATTCAAATAAGATTCAAATCGACAACGAAGTTCCTATTCAAAATCAAATTGGAAGAAAAGCATGTGTTCATTCATCACTAAACGAACGACTGAGATCATGAGCCTCGCGAAAACATGACATATTTCAGTACAAAAATATTATACTATATATATATATATATATATATATATATATACATACGTACATATAGCCTATACATACACAGCATATATTTCATATGATAAAAATCATACAATAATGTAATTAATATACATAATATTAGTTTTAATAATTGTACTTATTTAACAAAATATTCAGGTAACACTTTGCAATACGGTTCATTAGTTAAGCATTAGTTATTGTATTAACTAACATGAACTAACCATGACCAATTCATTTGTTACCGTATTTACTAATCTTCGTTAACGTTAGTTCATGTTCATGTTAGTTGACTGTGCATTAACTAATGTTACCAAGATTTTAATAATGTATTAGTAAATGTTGAAGTTAACATTAATAAAGACTAATAAATGATGTATAGGTGCAGTTCATTATTAGTTCATGTTAACTAATGTTAAATAATGAACATTATTGTAAAGTGTTACCAATATTAAAAATATACATCAGCTAAATGAATACATTTATTAGTATAGATAAATCTTCTCTATTATAGAAAAAGTAATTAGATCGTGTGTGTATGTGTATATATATATATATAAATATTTTAATTATTAAACAAAAATAAGCACATTTTAATAATTCTATATATATATATATATAAACACATACATATACAGACTAGTGCTGTCAATCAATTAAATAATTAACTAATTAATCACACTTTTTTCTGCACTTAATCGCAATTAATCACAATTTAAAACATTGTTTTTAATATTTTTATATTGTAATAATTCCACATAGAAACAGCTTAAAAACAGTATATTTTAAATACTCAATAGCATCTTTTAATGAATGAAGGCCAATAACATTGATACTAATACTGCTACTGATGTCTCTATGAAATTGATTTTTCTAAACATTAATTATAGATATTCAACATTACAGTATAACTTGAAAGCTATCAATTTCAACATTCATTAAGCTTTAAAAAAAAAAACAGCCATATTTACCTGTGGCCTGTCTAACAGGTAGGAAATATACAGAAATTGAATAAAGTTATCAAACACTTTACAGTCTTGCATAAACGATAGATCTAGATGGTCATTATTATTAGGCTGCTGTCACTTTAAGAGCTGCGCATCTCATTTTCTCATAAGTTCACATTTATTCTCAAGTTCACTTTAGACGTTAATTAAACGCACTTTTAGAGTTTTTTTGAAGATATAATGGATGCATTTCAGCAGTATGTGTCATGTTTGACACATTTCAAACTATCTGTCTTGTCAAACTTTAAATAAAACTAACTAACTAATGGATGAATATTTTTAAGAAAAAAAATATCGATTTTTCAATACATTATGTTGAATAAACCTCATTCCCTCATATTTACACCACATTAAGCACAATGGGTTGCGAACGGCAATTCGCATTTCACGTTACGGCCGTGACAAATGAGCAAAAGTGGGTTAATTGTCATGAAAAAGCAAAACACGATGCAAAACATCTTAATGGTCCTGGAAAAAAAAAAAAAAAAAAAAAAAAGCCTCATTATCTTTGTGCAAAACATAATTTCGTATTTTCGAGTGAAATAGGAGTCAGGCGTGTTCTGAAGCGATTCACCTCGCGAGACTCCGATCGTTATCACGTTTTCCTAGGCGAGCAAAATAAAGCTCATTTATTAACCCAAGAAAAGCTAAAAGCAAAAACTCTGCAGAAATAATTCAGCTCCACCTACATCAAAGCGATATCGTGACACCAGAGCGAAACGGACCGTGAACCGCGAAATGGACCGTGCAGGAAGTGCCGATGGCTTTTCAACTTGAAGAAGGCAAAAAGAAAAGAGGCCTTATCACCATAACAAGGGCTTATCAGACAACAAACTTCTCTTCCCATGACTTTCATCTTCAGCACTTGTTCCACTGATCTTATGAATAAATCATAAAGGCCGTACCCCCTTCAGCTCGGAGCAGCGTGCGCTGCCTCCGCGGCCCTGTAAAACACAGAGAAGTGTTTATGGGAGATAAGAGCCAGAGAGGTTGCCTTCCCAATAACGCTTTTTATCACTCCTTGTCCTCCCCGAGCATCGACTTTTACGACGCACCCCCACAGCAGCAGAATGGATAATTAGGGGAGTTTGTGGAGTCGACATCTCGGCCATGATAGAGGAGCCCAAACAAAGCCATCTGCTGAACCGCATTCCTCCGGTTGTGCTCACTGCGTCACGGTGTCATCCGGGGAGACATTAACGCTTAATACCTGCCGCTAAACACTGCAGTTGTGTTAAATATAAATGAGCGCTTTCTGACGGGCTTGATTTCATCCTATCTGATGAGGTTTTCGTCAGGACCAAGACAGGGAGCAGAAGGGGAGCAGAAACTTAAAACCCGACAATTGATCTGGCAGAACGTATTGATCATTTCCTGTCAGACTCAGACGGTCGATAGACCGAATGATCTCGGGATGGTTTCCTTCTTGACCGCTGGACCTCAAACAAAAGCGTCACGAACCGACACACTAAAGCCGACACTTTTTGTGTTTGCAGCACACAAACCCGATTCCACTCTGGGGAACGCTATCCTGGGAACACTCGGGGAAAGTTTGGGTTGTTACGGTTAGCTAAAATAATACCGACACTATTCACTGTAAGTGTATTAAAGCAGGCATTAAATAAAATGTAAATCTTAGATGAAAAAATTGAAAATTAGAACTGTTGACAACAACTGAAATAACAGATGAAGTACTAAAATGACCAAAACTGAAATAAATTGCCAATAACTGATATTATTAAATATTATAAAACAAAATAAATTAATAAAAAAGTTATTAATATTATATGACATTTTTTATTAATAATATATTTATATTGTAGTTTTTAAATTAGTAATTAATGAACAATTGTTTTACAATAAATTATAATAACTACAAATATATATTAATATATATATATATATATATATATATATATATATAATATATAAATAATATATATATATAATTATAAATATATAACTTAAAAAGTTGTAATATTTTCTTTAAAAAAATATAATTAATTAATAAAAAGTTTTATAAATGATTTTATTAGTAATATTTTATATTGTAGTTTAATTATTTTTAATTATTAAACAAAAATATTTTTATAATTATATATATAATTATTATATAAAACCTAAAATAAATTAATAAAAAGTTATTAATATTATATAAATTTTTTTATTAATAATATATTTATATTGTAGTTTTTAAATTAGTAATTAATGAACAATTGTTTTACAATAAATTATAATAACTACAAATATATATTAATATATATATATATATAATATATAAATAATATATATATATATAATTATAAATATATAACTTAAAAAGTTGTAATATGTTCTTTAAAAAAATATAATTAATTAATTAATAAAAAGTTTTATAAATGATTTTATTAGTAATATTTTATATTGTAGTTTAATTATTTTTAATTATTAAACAAAAATATTTTTATAATTATATATATAATTATTATATAAAACCTAAAATAAATTAATAAAAAGTTATAATTATTATCTAATATTATTTATGAATAATATTTTAATTAAGCACATTTGCTTTGTTTGTTTTATAATATAAGATACATTATACATTACATATTTGTACAATATTTGCTTGTTTTTACAGACTGAGGAAGGATTCCAAACATTTGACTCAAGTCGTTCTGAACCCGAAAGATTCCTTTAAAAGTCTGATTAAAACCTCAAATCATGGAAAGCAACAGCGAGGACGTTTCACGAACCCGCCGATTCGCTCGAGCGGCTCAACGGCTACGGTGCGACGGTAACGTAGACCGCTTTTAATTAGCTGTAGAAACAATTTTCAACAATCACTGATAAATCCACTAACTACAGACACAGAATGAAACACAGACAAAGAGACTGGGAAGTGCTCATTAATTCCTCATTTTTTAGCGATGGAGGGAAGTTGCGGTCTGTGATTGAATAGACTGACCTCCAAAACCCAAATACCGTAATCATCCCGACTCAGCTGTCGCAAATTAGCGGCGGTGGATTCTGGGTCTTCGCTGATTGCAGTAGAGAGCGCACGTTTAGAGCCAGACATCTGCTGCGAATACACCACAATGACACTTTCTATCAAACTGCCAATAGCGGTATTATAGACAAACAACCTCTTGTTATCTTGGACCACTTCAGATGTGGAGTGACTCATTGTGTTGTTCTATAGAAGCCCTTGGGTTCGAGATGATGTACTATAGCCATCCCATTTGCTGTGGCCTTAAAGATGATGACATTTAGCTTTACTCATAGCTCCTTCCTCAAAAACATCTTCAGACACACTCATTTGTTTTTTCTATTCTCACTGATGACCTTTAAAAGTAGTGTGCAACTCTAATTCAGTGGTGAAGTATTGGTGTCACATCATACAGAACATGCTTTGCTCTTTAAACAGCACCAGAAATGACTGATAAAACACTATACTCACACACCGAAGGCCTGAAACGCTTGTATTTTCCTCCATGGATTAAATAAAATAGCCAGAGATTCAGCAAGTTGAGGAAACACACAAACAGCCCCATTTCCAGAGAAAGCTCCATATGGGATTCTGACATTTAAGTATGATATACAGTAAAAGCACTGCTGCACAAAAGAAAGACTGTAACCTTTAATCCGCAAAGAGGAGCTATAGACACCGACGCCTAAGTGGAGCTGGAGAAGTAAAGAGAGACCGAGAATACAAAACCATTAGCAATAATCTAGAGTGAATCAAGAGAACAGACTGGACTTCTATTATTTGCTTTGCTCTACAGGAACAGCAGGTACATAAAAATGACAAAGTTCAGCGATTAGGATTCAGGACTGG
Organism: Opsariichthys bidens; assembly: GCA_037194245.1. NCBI lineage: Eukaryota > Metazoa > Chordata > Actinopteri > Cypriniformes > Xenocyprididae > Opsariichthys > Opsariichthys bidens. The sequence goes on from CM074279.1 coordinate 29,875,290, forward strand.
ACCGACACGAGTCACTGACCCGCTACTCCCATCGGAGCGCTTTCACCGAGACCGACAGAACCTTATCTGTCAAAGCTGAAGCTAAGGAATCAAAACATTTGAACCACTCTAATTCCACAAATGATCATCAATTCAAGTCCTCTTGAGGACTAATTGCTTTAGCAGTAGTTGGAAAAGACAGCGTTAACGGGAGGATTCGTTATGTAGAATTAAGGCGTCGTTATTAGTGACACCGGTGGCCATTAAGTGTACTGCAGCCAGCAACTTACTGCTCGTTCTCATTCTCCTGCGTCTATTAAACCTTTGATAAAATCACACCGGAAAACTCTGCGTTCGCACTGCCGCTGACTCCAAGAAAGCAGTTTGGCTCTCTAAACATGAGACAGATTCACAGAGAGTCTTTTCAACAACACGGTCTCGTTATTTTCATGTTACATATATTGAAATGATCATTGAAGTACTGGGATAAAAGTTTATAGTTTGGATATAAACGCTGATGTCTACGTTAGTGATCAAAATAGAGTAAATCACCTTCTGAAAGCAACCTGACGCTTTATAACGACAGTATCGATTACATCATTTGACAAGTGACTGTTGAAATGTATTTGTCATTGAATCATTCATTCAAAAGATTCGCTCAAAAACGCAGATTCATCCAGTAATGAAGCAAGTGAAGTATTTGAGTCATTGAATCATTCGCTCAAAAGATTAGCACAAAAACGCAGATTCATCCGGCAATGAAACAAGAAAAGTATTTATCAGAGAGTCATTGAATCATTCATTCAAAAGATTCATTCAAAACGCAAACTCATCCAGCAATGAAACAAGAAAAGTATTTATGAGTGAGTCATTGAATCATTCATTCAAAAGTTTCACTCAAAAACACGATTCATCAAGCAATGAAACGAGAAAAAGTATTTATGAGTGGGTCAATGAATCATTCATTCAAAAGATTCATTCAAAATGCAAACTCATCCAGCAATGAAACAAGAAAAGTATTTATGAGTGAGTCATTGAATCATTCATTCAAAAGATTCACTCAAAAACACGATTCATCAAGCAATGAAACGAGAAAAAGTATTTATGAGTGGGTCAATGAATCATTCATTCAAAAGATTTGTTCAAACACACAGATTCATCCAGGAATGAAACGAGAAAAGTATTTATGAGTGGGTCAATGAATCATTCATTCAAAAGATTCATTCAAAACGCAAACTCATCCAGCAATGAAACAAGAAAAGTATTTATGAGTGAGTCATTGAATCATTCATTCAAAAGATTCACTCAAAAACACGATTCATCAAGCAATGAAACGAGAAAAGTATTTATGAGTGGGTCAATGAATCATTCATTCAAAAGATTCATTCAAAATGCAAACTCATCCAGCAATGAAACAAGAAAAGTATTTATGAGTGAGTCATTGAATCATTCATTCAAAAGATTCACTCAAAAACACGATTCATCAAGCAATGAAACGAGAAAAAGTATTTATGAGTGGGTCAATGAATCATTCATTCAAAAGATTTGTTCAAACACACAGATTAATCCAGGAATGAAACGAGAAAAGTATTTATGAGTGGGTCAATGAATCATTCATTCAAAAGATTCATTCAAAACGCAAACTCATCCAGCAATGAAACAAGAAAAGTATTTATGAGTGAGTCATTGAATCATTCATTCAAAAGATTCACTCAAAAACACGATTCATCAAGCAATGAAACGAGAAAAAGTATTTATGAGTGGGTCAATGAATCATTCATTCAAAAGATTCACTCAAAACGCAGATTCATCCAGCAATGAAACAAGAAAAGTATTTATGAGTGGGTCAATGAATCATTCATTCAAAAGATTCACTCAAAACGCAGATTCATCCAGCAATGAAACGAGAAAAGTATTTATGAGTGGGTCAATGAATCATTCATTCAAACGATTTGTTCAAACACACAGATTCATCCAGCAATGAAACGAGAAAAGTACTTATGAGTGAGTCATTGAATCATTCATTCAAAAGATTCACTCAAAAACACGATTCATCCAGCAATGAAACGAGAAAAGTACTTATGAGTGAGTCATTGAATCATTCATTCAAAAGATTCACTCAAAAACACGATTCATCAAGCAATGACACGAGAAAAAGTATTTATGAGTGGGTCAATGAATCATTCGTTCAAAAGATTTGTTCAAACACACAGATTCATCCAGCAATGAAACGAGAAAAGTACTTATGAGTGAGTCATTGAATCATTCATTCAAAAGATTCACTCAAAAACACGATTCATCAAGCAATGAAACGAGAAAAAGTATTTATGAGTGGGTCAATGAATCATTCATTCAAAAGATTTGTTCAAACACACAGATTCATCCAGGAATGAAATGAGAAAAGTATGTATGAGTGGGTCAATGAATCATTCATTCAAAAGATTCGTTCAAAAACGCATATTCATCCAGCAATGAAACAAGAAAAGTATTTATGAGTCAATGAATCATTCCTTCAAAAGATTCATTCAAAAATGCAGATTCATCCGGTAATGAAACAAGTGAAGTATTTATGAGTGAATGATTGAATCATTCATTCAAACCGATTCATTCAAACAGTTCATTCAAATTAATTAAACATTTTAAATAGACTGCAGCAATTAACATTTTGTCAGAACCTCTAGTAAATTAGCATACATGTTATTTTGTTTAGTTGTCAGTTCAGATTCATGGGAGAATCATAATTCTCATACTTATGATTATAAGTATATTTTGAGACTGTAGACTATATAAATCTGACTATAGTTTGAATCAATCGCTATTCCTTGCATGACATATTGACATTACAGTACAGAATGCCTCGTATTATCCTGAACATTGTATAAGCACTCGCTGTGTCGAAGAACAGAAGAGAGGCTGTTTTTCCAGCAAAACGTCCTTCACATAAAAAATACAGGCTTTCATATATAGGCAACCCAGGTTGATGGGGAAATTTTGTAAGTTTCATTACAATCTGTTCACACAGTTATTAATACATGTAAATGCTTGATATAGCCCCTTTAATCAATCGACTTCAAAAGATTTCACAATCTACATGCAAACCAGCGTGCCAAATACACCACCCGTTTTTTAAAATCCCCCAGTTTTGCACGAGGGCCGGCAGTGATCGAGCAGGTGATTTTGATCTCAGTAGCTCTCCAGTTCCTGGGTCACCCGTCCATGGAATTAAACCGGCAACCTCTCCGACAGCAGCTCACTTTCTGAACTATTAGACTCAGAGAAGCAGCAGTTCCACCCAAAGACTTCATCAGTCAGACTGTGACAGGATAAATAGGCCAGCGCACACATCTCAGTTCAAATATCATTATACTGCAGGCACTTCAAACACAACACGGATCCATTGTGCCAAATGCCACTGCTTACTGCACCAGGCTAGCTTCAAAATGAATACACTTCAATATAGCCACTTTAGCAGAGGTTTTGAATGGAATAGATGTATATGAGGCTGACAATGTGCAAAGTCGTGTAAACACCTTAAATGACTTTCTTTCATCAGGGAAAGGTCATAAACAGTTTAAACGAAACCCACTGCAACCCAATTTTGATCAGCTTTCTCTTTTCGTTCTGGTGTCAAGGTCCAGGATGTGCGAATTTGTGCTAGACAGCGATTAGATACGCATGGGTGGCGCTCATCAGAACAGAATTTATTTTTCATTTAACACCATTTCGGCAACAAAGCTGCCATTATGGCAAACCCAGGAGCAATACAATTTAAAATAATCATAATAGCAATAATATTTTAATGAATTGTATACATTCAACAATATTATCCCATAAATAATTTATGCAGTCTGGTCATTTCTATTTTTAAAATGAAAACAATGCTTAGGTCTTTCATTTACAACCGGATTGAATGTAATCTGGTCTTTTTTATTTGACACAAAACTTGAAATCTGGCAAATGTGTATTATTATATGATATTTGTGCATTATATTTTGCTTGCAAAAATTGTTATTCAGTCAGAATGGAAATCACTTTTTAGTGCTTTCCATTTAGGTCAACAATATGCAATTTTCACCCAAATAGTTATGATACTGCATCTACCAGAAATAACTGGACAAAGTACAACAACAAAAAAAAAAAAAATTAAATCAAGATACATTTTCTTGAGATGCAAAATGACATAATAAATGTAAAACTTGCTGCCATTGGGGCCATAAAAATTTAAAGTTTTTTTTAAGTTTTTTTTTTTTTAGAAAAAAAGATTTATCTCAAGTTGTCTCAAATAAAAAAAAAACATCACTTGCTCTTTGCATCCATAATTAACCTACTAAACCTTTGGTTTATTAGCAACATCCTGAAGAAACAATAACTGAACCAACTAGAAAGCAATATGAGGAAAGACGATTGCTGTGACCAACAATGCGTGGGATAAAACAAAGCTCTACTTCACCTGAATTAGAATTATCTAGAAAGCAACACTGTGCCACACACGTACTTACTTCAAAAGCTCTTCTCGAGTGTCTCGCTGAGAGCCACGCTGTGGAAAATCACCGTAAGAGGTCTTGTGCGCGGATAGGGCTCAGCGAAGGAAGACGGGCGGCAAACAGCTGCATCCACTTTCCATCGGGCTCTTTGATAAAATGGTTCAGACTCTTATGTAATGAACACAGGTGCTCATGTGCAAAGCAAACGTCTGCCTCCAGCTGAGGTCTCTTCATAACGCTAACTCTGACACTGGCATCCGTCAGATTAAACCACTGCATTTCCATGAGTAAGCGCTTACATTGGCCACTTTATGTGGACTGAGGAAATGAAACGCAAAGCAGATGATGATGTGAAACCATTTACAAGCAGCAGATCCTAAAGCGCATGACTGGACACAAATTATATAAGTTATTCATAAGAACACAGCCCTAATGTCAAGGTCATGAGTTTGATTCAAAGAAAACACGCAAATACTGATCGAACGTAAAGCCTGAATGCACTGCGAGTCACAATGGAGGAAGTAAATGTAAAGCGCACTGCCTGTTGAAAAGACCAGCATGTGTCAATCACCATGACCAGCATTAACCACATGGAAATTCACATTGGTCGAAGCCAGTCTTTTCAGAAGAGCTTTCTGAAGATAATGTGATGATGCTCATTCTCACCATGTTGCTAGGGTGTTGCTATGTGGTTGCCAGGGCATAGATATTTAGTTAAGGGGTTTTGAGTGGTGTTTAAATTGTTGCACTAAGCTGTCCAGAGGAGTGTTTAGAACGTTGCTATGTGGTTACTATGGTGTTGCCAGGGCTTATCTCTAAGATGTTCGGAGTGGTGATTAGAACGTTGCTATGTGGTTACTATGGTGTTGCCAGGGCTTATCTCTAAGATGTTCTGAGTGATGCTTAGAACGTTGCTATGTGGTTACTATGGTGTTGCCAGGGCTAATCTCTAAGATGTTCTGAGTGGTGTTTAGAACGTTGCTATGTGGTTACTATGGTGTTGCCAGGGCTTATCTCTAAGATGTTCGGAGTGGTGATTAGAACGTTGCTATGTGGTTACTATGGTGTTGCCAGGGCTTATCTCTAAGATGTTCTGAGTGATGCTTAGAACGTTGCTATGTGGTTACTATGGTGTTGCCAGGGCTAATCTCTAAGATGTTCTGAGTGGTGTTTAGAACGTTGCTATGTGGTTACTATGGTGTTGCCAGGGTTAATCTCTAAATGTTCTGAGTGGTGTTTAGAACGTTGCTATGTGGTTACTATGGTGTTGCCAGGGCTAATCTCTAAATGTTCTGAGTGGTGTTTAGAACGTTGCTATGTGGTTACTATGGTGTTGCCAGGGCTTATCTCTAAATGTTCTGAGTGGTGTTTAGAACGTTGCTATGTGGTTACTATGGTGTTGCCAGGGCTTATCTCTAAGATGTTCTGAGTGGTGTTTAGAACGTTGCTATGTGGTTACTATGGTGTTGCCAGGGCTTATCTCTAAGATGTTCTGAGTGGTGTTTAGAACGTTGCTATGTGGTTACTATGGTGTTGCCAGGGCTAATCTCTAAATGTTCTGAGTGGTGTTTAGAACGTTGCTATGTGGTTGCTATGGTGCTACCAGGGCTTATCTCTAAGATGTTCTGAGTGGTGTTTAGATCGTTGCTATGTGGTTGCTATGGTGCTACCAGGACTTATCTCTAAGATGTTCAGAGTGGTGTTTAGATCGTTGCTATGTGGTTGCTATGCTGCTGCCAGGGCTTATCTCTAAGATGTTCTGAGTGGTGTTTAGATCGTTGCTATGTGGTTGCTATGGTGCTACCAGGGCTTATCTCTAAGATGTTCTGAGTGGTGTTTAGAACGTTGCTATGTAGTTGCTATGGTGCTACCAGGGCTTATCTCTAAGATGTTCTGAGTGGTGTTTAGAACGTTGCTATGTGGTTACTATGGTGTTGCCAGGGCTTATCTCTAAGATGTTCTGAGTGGTGTTTAGAACGTTGCTATGTGGTTACTATGGTGTTGCCAGGGCATATCTCTAAGTTGTTCGGAGTGGTGCTGACAGCAAACACCACCAACAAGAAACTCACATAAGAGCACCAGAAAATAGTAAATAACACAATCTAAGAATGGGATAACATTTATGCACTTCATTAAACTAAACCTGAATAATGGCATTAGTAATAGCGGCTACTATCTTCAAGAAGATTCAATCCCACTGTGCTGCTCTCTCTGCCAAGCTACTACAGAATTCACCAGAGTCTTTCCTGTCAGAGCAAAGCGCGATCAATACGGCCCAGTGACTCGTGATTGCTCTGTGTATTTTCAATGATCCAACAGAGATGTGTTTAAGCCATCAAACACCTTCTAATCATCATGCAACAGGGACTTTAATTTACACTGGACTGTGTGTTCTCAGCCCGGTCGATTATATCTGTTCCATCTACCGGCAGCTTCAATTCTGTTCGAGCAGTCTTGCTACTATTTGGCCATAATAAGCCTCAAATTGCTGATTAACCTTTGTAATCCATCGAGCACACGGAAGACGGTGTGCTCTTGTCATCCGAGTGGCTGCAAGAAAGATGCTGCATTATCATCTGTGTGAAAATTGAGGGGTTTGTCAGCAAATGAGGCAGCGTTATCTGCACGGAGCCTGCTCGAGTATAATGAAGACGCATCTCGAAAACCGAAGAGTCTTTCAATAACAAAACAGACTGTTTCACTGTATTGTGCACACTTTAATAAAAATAAAAAAACTGTCCACGTCTGCGAACGTTAAGCGCCTCTCCGTGAAGATAGAGGCTGTTATCTCGGGAACGCAAGGTGAATTAGCATCTGGTGCAGAGTGTCGGCCATTGTTTATGGCACTCTATTATTTGGTAATCAGACATTAAATGAGTCATTTCTCCACATTTAACTCCAGCCGGTGAGCTAATGGCTTAATCTGACCAATGTGGATGATTTACCTCTTGTTTACTCTGAATCACCATTAGACACACTATTTGTGACTGCAAATGAAGCAGGAAACCATTTCTAAAAACGTGCACTCTGACGCCTGAGAGGTTGGCCCATCAGATATATGCTTTTGATGCTTTAGCCAGCCTGTGATTTTCGCAGTGTGTTTTGACGGTTGTTTCGTAAGGGCAACGGTAATAAAAGGCTCGAGGCTTCTTTATCAGAGGCCTTCATCAGTTGGTATTTCATATCTATCATATTTGTGAGCGCAGACTGTCCTTTACACATCACCTTGTCAAAGCGCCAGACAAGCAACCTCCTTCATTATCTTAAAATCTCTGAGGACAAAAAATAAGATCTTTGTGCGGAGTCTCATTTCAATGAAATAAATTTAAATTAAAATAAGGTCCTAAATTAAAGCTTAATATATTCCGCTCTGGGGGACGGAGGCAGAATCAGGGCACACTTCAAAAACATGACAAAATCAAGAGTAAAGTAAACTTTTCAAGTTTAGATACTTCCATTTGTCAAAGGGTCACTGTTATTCCTATGCAAAGCTAAGTAAGTAGCATTAAAGTGAAAAGTGATTGTGGCTCCAATATTCAAGATAAATCACAAAAGATACAACAACTTTTAACAAACGTATGGAAGCCCAAAACAACAAATAAAAAAATGACTATTACCCAGCTAACAAAAATGTTCCCATTAAGTTATAAATACGTTATTTTCTGGTTGTTCTCTGAACATTCAAAACGTCCAGTTTTAAAATGTTTTAAAAAGATTTTTTCTAATTAAACTGGTTTACTTCACCCAAAAACATAAATTCAGTCATTAATTCCTCTCCCTCATGTGGTTCTACACCCGTAAGACCTTCGTTCATCTTCAGAACACAAATGAAGATATTTTTGCTGAAATCCGATGGTTCAGTGAGTCTCTATTGACAGCAAATGAACACTTTCAGACGCCCAGAAGATACTAAAACAGGTCATGTGACCACAGTGGTTCAACCTTAATATTATAAAGCCACGAGAATACTTTTAGTGCGCCAAAAAACGACTTTTCAACAACATCTAGTGATGGATGATTCAAAACACTGATTCACGAAGCTTTACGAATCTTTTGTTTCGAATCAGTGGTTTGGTTCGCGTATCCAACTGCCAAAGTCACGAGAACTAACGAATCACTTACGATGTAACGAAGCCTCGTTTGCTGAAATCACGTGACTTTGGCGCTCTGATTCGACACAAAAGATTCGTAAAGCTTCATGAATCAGTGTTTTGAAATCGCCCATCACTAGATATTGTTGAAAAGTTGTTTTTTTGGCACACAAAAAGTATTCTTGTCGCTTTATAATATTAAGGTTGAACCACTGTAGTCACATGACCTGTTTTAACTATGTTTTAGTATCTTTCTGGACATTGAAAGTGTTCATCAATAGAGACTCACTGAACCATCGGATTTCATCAAAAATATCTTCATTTGTGTTCTGAAGATGAACGAACGTCTTACAGGAACGACATGAGGGAGAGGAATTAATGACAGACTTTTCATTTTTCTAAATGTGATACTGTTTAGATTCATAACACCTCCGATTGGCCATTCACAAGCTCCTCAGACATATCTGTGATTGGCTGCAATGATAATATACGGGAAGGTTTGAACGCACAACACTATTAAAGACCAGATAACTTTAATTGGATATTCTATTAATGTTACTGGAGGAATATATGTTCATAACTTTGAGAGAACCGAGCCAGAACTTAGCTAGGAATTGTATGACGGTCTGAACAATAGGTTTATCACACTTCAGATCAGTTTTCGGGTTTGTCAGCACTGTGTCAGTGTCAGTTTGTTTTTGTAATGATAGCAAGAAAGCACAACAGGATCATCAGGATTAATGGGTGATTCAAGTAGATGGTTAGACAAATAATCGTCTAATAATTTTCATGCTCTGTATAGGCTGATTTAGAGTTTGTCTGACCCAATCAGATACCGTTATCACATATAATATGTTCTTGTGTAAAAAAAAAAAAAAAACTGAAAAAAGCGCAGAAAAATCTTTTAAAATCTGTAGCGGTACAAGAATAAATAGCACATTACATAACTGTAATACTTTGGTTTAAGGGTTTTTTTTTTTTTTTTTCCAAATCTCTAACCCCAAGTATAAGTAACACTAATAAAAATTTGACCTTTATGCTGCTGTTCATGCACAACCTTATTAGTTTTTACTTGAGCACTTTCAAAGTTTTCTCTCGAGTAAAACACCTTTACTGAGGCAGAGGAAAAAACAACTCTTCCAGCTTTACTTTCTTCACTGTTCCATGGAAAAAAAAAAAAAAAAAAAAAAAAAAAAAACCTTTTATGAAAGCCTGAAAACAAAAAAAATAATAAATAATAAATCCAGTAACGCAGAATGGAAAATCTAAGACGTGCAGCATAATAAAGTAAGCCGCAAAATCAAATGACTGCTGTTTCTATGAGCTTTAATCTCTAGGTAATTTCATTTCACTCTAAACACCGCAACACTAGAACAATATTTTGGCTCCTTCCTCTCGCAGGTATTTGAGAAACAGAGCCATTAAACACACATCTATTGTCTAATTGAGTAGCTGAATAACAACGTGTGGTGCCGCCGCTTGTAGGGTGAAATAAAGAACAACACAACATGCGGTAAAGGAGGCTTTCTCTCTGATCCGAAGAGAACGAAAGCCATGAATAAATGTCTTTTCGCTCATCAAGTGGAATGATAAATTCACCCCATAATGCATCTGCCTCTGAATTCGTGATGAAAAAATATTTAAAATTAGGTGTCAAAAGCCTCATACTCAACAACTCCCTCTCAAACCGCACTCCAAACGCGCTAGCGTCCAATTATTCGAAAATGACAGCAAATTGAACAGAAGAAAGCACAAAGCCGTCATTCCGAAGCTCGCATCCAGGAAGCCTCATCGGAATACATATACCATTAATGAGTGTGGCTCGTGCGAGATCATCCGATGCGATATGAGTTTAAGGGGGGGGTTACGCGAGGGGACGCAATCAATACACTTATCCAGATGCGCTGCACGGCTTCCGTATTTGGAATTTAACGATTCTGGTTCCGATTTCACTTCTGCGTCTTTAAAAGGATAGTTCACCCAAAAATAAACATTCGGGCAGCATTTACTCACCCTCATGTCATTCTACACCCATGTGACTTTATTTCTACACAATGCTCCAAAGTATCTTTGAATTAACAAGACCACAATTTTGAGTCATTATTCATTGATATTTTTGCTCTCCAATCATGGGGAACACTTTATTTTCGACAGTCCACTTTAGACATTCTACTAACTATAAGTAACTTTGCAACTACATGTCAACTATACACTGTAATGAATTACTGTAAAAATTACAGCATTATTTTACAGCCGCTGGCTGTTTTTTAATAATACAGCATATTGCTGAAAACTGCAATGCATTCTGGGGTCACGTGTTGGTTTGACTCAAATTTACAGAATGTTGCTGTAAATTGACCCTTCGTAATTTAAAAAGTACAGTTATTTACTGTAATCAGAGAATACAGGGAAATTCTGTAAATTTTACAGTAACTGGCTGGCAACCCTGCTGCCAGTATAATACTGTAAAATTTACAGTAATTTTTTAACAGTGTAAGGGTGGCACGGTTCACAAAAACCCGGTTTTCGGTTCTGTACGGTTCTTGTTGTTATTTTTTCCTTTAATCTTTAACACTCCAGAAATTTCCTTCAGCATATGATATATAGCTTATTAGCTTAATCACCCACAATTTAGGATACAGTATTAACATTTTTGTAATGTAATCATGCACTAACTGAATTTGACTTGAGATTTTGATACAGCGAGAGAGAAGACATTGATGATGACGTGCTTTTCCTTTGTTTGGCATAAAAAAAGAACATGTGTGTTATTATCTCTACAGGAACTTGTGTCTTTTTAGCACACAAAGATTGAAATTAACTTGCATTTATCAAACTGCCAACTTCAGTGTAGCTCTTACAAAAAAAAAAAAATATTTTAAAAGACAAAGAGAGGAACTCTTAAAGCTCTGTCTTTTAAACAAGTCAAAATACTTTAAAGATAAATATATAATATAATGTATTAACATAAACATCCCCAATGCTTTAGTTATCACTGGGAGGTTGCTTAGAAGTTGTTTCCTAACCGGCTCTCTCCAGTTTATGCTTCTTCTCAAATGAACTGTCATATTAGAAGTGTTTCCATTTGCATATTGAATGCATTTTGCACAATGCTTGCACACAGTCGCAGTTCTTTACTGTTTTATTTCTGTTGTCATCGTAAGTAACATGAAATACAAAATGTTCCCACACACCGGATTTGAACGACACGGGCGCATCCGCCAACATTTTGAGCGCGCCCACATAGGAAATAATGAATATGCGCGTGCAAAAGACGCGATATGTGAACGGCCCCTTACTCCACTTTTACTGTCTATATGTATGTTCGTGCGAAACTGTCTGAATACAAGGCTAAATTGCGCACCATTTCTCAGAAAAACGACTAAGTGTACCAGCTTTAACTCTTTCTGCTGTGCATGGAGTTAACATATGTGCTGTTAAAGAGATAATGTAGAATTGCATGGATGTACCTCATTTGGATGTGCAATGAAGAGAAAACATGTGGTGTTGAACATTGCACAGAGCACAATATAAGATATGCACGTGTTGCGTTGCGGTGCATATAAGAACTAACTCAATCCGTTAAGAAAACTTATGTACATTGCAATGCACGGCATTGCGTACAGGAACCTGCTGTACATATTTTTGGCTGAAGTTTCCTAGATCATGAATTTTCTATACTTTCATACTCATTGTATTTTTCTGATGCTATATCAGACATTCAAAACTCCATTTGTGACGAACTGAACATATTTCTAGTCAAAATGTACTACATTTTAGTCTTTTGTATAAAGTCTGATTTGTCAAACTGTTTGACTCCTTCGTCAGCCATTCAGAAGTGCATGTTTGATCAAGTGCATATATTTCGAACAGTTTTTCATGTACCTCCCCGAGTCAACTAGCAGTCATTCGAGTACTAATAGCCTGTCTGCTTAACCCTCTGGTACTGTTCGATCATTTTTGACCAAAAAATTTTATCGGAATGATGCAAAACGTGATCAAGGTTTTGGCACTTGCTGTGTGAACACACACACAAATAGTCACACTTGTTTTGTTCGTGGTCAAAAACGAGCGCACTGGAAATGAATGCGAGAAGAATTTCATCTATTGGAAACGTTTGGTACTGCGCCCAAATAAAATTTTACTGAAAGCTCATTTTTTGAGATATCACGCTCAAATTTGGAACACAGCTTGTTTAGATTTATGTTTTCGAGTAAAATGGGATTTGGAATATATGTATACTTCATATAAAATTTGAAAATGGTATTTTTATGCATTTTTGATTACAACAAATTTTTATAACTTTTTTGCAATTTCACTTTTTAAAACTTTTTTTCTCTTCAGCAATAATCTGCCATCTGTCATCTTTAAAAAAAAAAAAAAAAACGAAGTCTGTGCTCCACAGAATTCAAGATTCTAATTTGGAAATTTAATTTTAAGGTCCATTTCAGGTCAAAAATTGAATAAATGGATTATAACTACAGCATAAATATAATCTAGCACCATAAAATCCCCTAAAAATATAAAATAGTAATTCAAAAATATTGTCAAACTAAAATATAGTACAATCTTTTAATCGAAATAATAATAAAAAGAAATTGGTCATTTTTGACTGATTACTAACACTTATTTTGATGCTCCCAGCAAACATTCTACTGACTATGTAACTTTACAACTACATGCCAACTTATTCTACTAACCCAAAAAGCAAACACCTAACCCTAACCTAACAGTTTACTACAGTCTGGACTAGAGCCCTGCGCGGGACTGTTTTCTTAAACCCGCACCCGCCCGCTCCCGCTGAATGTTTGACCAGGACCGCCCGCTCCCGCAACCTGTGTGTTCCAGCCCCGCCCGCGCCCGCAATGTTTGTGTCCACTCCCGTCCGCTCCCGCGGACTTTATCTCACGGCTTGTGAAAAATGTAGCTACATATACTCAGACTAAGTATTCGTTCAAGTTAACATCCAAAATAACAGACTTTAAACATGATTGTGTTTAAATAAGATGAAGTAACCAATGCTAAACCAAAGCACCACACATGGCAAACATTGGGTATGCCTATTTTTTTTATCAGGGTTGAAAACATTAGGCCTAATTGTTCAAACAAATCCACAACTAGCGCCACCTCAGTTTTTAGGCTTGTGCGTACCGTTCCCCGCGGGTCTCCCGCTCAATTTTCTGACCGCCCGCGCCCACCCGCAGCAGGGGTAAAACCGCCCGCTCCCGCGAGATTTGCGTTGGGTCCCGCGGGAGCCCAAACCCAATGCAGCCCTCTAGTCTGGACCATCGAAATAAAGTGTAACCTTTGAATATGCACATTAAACAGAAGATTTTCATTGGCTAACAACTTAAATTTGGTTCTGTTGCACAGTCAAAAATACTGAACAGCTTCAGAAGATTATATATGGTGTACTTCTGAAGATTGACCAAATTCATTGCAAAATGACCAGCTAATAAGAGTGGGACGTCTAGTCACTCAATCTAGTCTGAAAACTCACACTCACATCATTTTTTAGATGCTCAAGAGCCTCGCTTTTGGTACTCGCTTACAAAGGTGAAGGTGGTAAAGAAAAAGGCCCCGGTATTCTCATGAATAATGCAGTTAAGTCTCAAATATGCAAATCTATGAATTAGCCTTGTTATGCTCTATACCGTAAGTTACAGCAAGTTATCTATTATATATGAACGAGACTTGGAACGGACGATTCCTTGGCAGCTAACTTCAACCTCGCAGTGCTAAAGGACTGGATAACTTGTGATCCAGCTCCAAAATGCTAATGTCTACTTGACTAATAAATGACATCCTGTGAGAATAGTAGTACGCGGATATGTCTTGCAGCTATTAAAGACAATGATGTTGTTAGGTTTGGGAGACTTGTGAGATGGACTGAGGCGAAGCATAGCGCTGTAGCTAATCCTTCCATTTTCCCTAAAGGGCTAATCAGGAATCTGCTCCGACTGATCCCATCCATCTACATCTGAGGCAATTTAACAGAAAGAGTTCACGAGGAGTCTCAGCGGGCACCAAATGAGCCGAATCTAGGCCAAACTTTTAAAGACATGTATGGCTAAGTTAATATGTGGGCTGGGGAGGAAAAGGGTTTAACTTGCAAAAGCAGGAAAAATTTTCACGAGCAGATGCAAGTGTTCAGCAAATTCATGAAGGTTGCCAACAGAGAGCATGAAGCCATCGAAGTTCAAGAGATGCTTACAAACTAATACTATTGTGCATATTATTGCAGTTCATAGTAATATTAATACAGTCTAATGTTGGCACGTTGCAATGCAAATTTAGTTCCAAAGCTCTGGTGGTGATTTAAACAATTTTATCAATTGATCAATTAATTGATTAATCATTAACCGTAACCTCTTAAATCCGAAGCTTGGGGGCTACTAAGTTATCATGTTACTTGAAAACCATTTTAAAGACTGTATAGTGAATATAGGGAATATGACTTATGTGCTTTTAAATTGAATGAAGAAGCGCACTATTTTCATAGCTGCTTTACATGAAAATGTGATCTGTAAAATCATAGTACACAACAGATAGACTTCTGTTTCTGCAAAAAATACAAAGGCATTTGTTTCAGTCAGAGACCAAACTATACCAAGCATTTATATGAAAAAGTGCAGCTGATGAACGCAGGATGCTTTTGAACCACCTTTTGGTTTGTAACTTCACGAAGCGCAAGTAATCCGTAGTAGATCGCATATCTTTATTTGGAGCGGGTGGTCTCGAACGAGCCCAAGCACAACATAAGATAATGCGTAGACACTGATGTGCTGCTTGGCTCAAGCTATAGGACTTCCGATCGCGATCATGACACAGTGTTTTCCAACGTCGTTTAAAAGTTCAAACAACGGAAACTGGATCTCTGTGGTGGGTATAGTGGGTAAGGACGTTGTCTAGAGACCAATCGGACACCGTTTAATAGCTGGAGAGCGCTTGGGATTGTGGCCCACCCAATAAATTGTTGGTCATTTTTCGAAAAATGTATGAAATAATTTTAATCGTCTTATCACACTTCTATAACTTTATTTAATTAGTTAAAAGAATGATTAATTGAATAACTACAACTACTTTCACCAAACCTCGTAACTCCATTGGCTCCTGAAACTGTCAGTCAAACCTCACAACTCCACATAACTCTATCGTGGACTAAGTATTGCACGCTTTTTGGAGCACTTTCTTTACTCAAGAAACACTATATTATATATATATATATATATATATATATATAAAGGCTGATGTTTTATATATTTGAGGAGTAGGGAAGAGGGCTTTAGTAGAGCATTTGACTACTTAAATAGCCTGTGTGAAGCACTTCTTCTTTTGTAACATGGGATTTTGGCCAAATAACAGAAAAAACTGAGCACCCACATAGCTAGAATAAACATTATAACCTGTGAGATGATGAAAAAAATAATACGATGCACTTACTGCCTCAGATGCAGGTGTCATATAACTGACAAAACAAGCATCTCAAAAAAGTCCTATTTGTGCTTGATTTTGGTCAAACGTGTCTGACCATATATAAGGCTATAACAACAACTTTAACTTCAACTTTTTCAGTGATTTTTTTTTTTTTTTTTTTTAAAAACAGTGTTTTTTCCATCTCCCGAAAAGTTTTAGGACATACGAGGTTACTGTTACTGTCATATTTTGTCATTCATAGATTCATTTGTTCATTAATTGAGATTGTTTTTTGCTGTTTTATAACTTGAAACTTGAAACTGTGCTGCGCTATTAATTTATTGATAATTTAGCATGCAGTTTTCACATTCTCCTGTTTTAAAAAGACCCACCCACTTGAACATGGATTGGTCCGATCGCTCAGATTGACCTGGAAGATCGTCACTCATCAACCAGGATCTTACTTGTTATGTTCTTGTACTGTGGCATTTACACAAGTAAGTATTTTTTAGGTTCAGCAAAATCACTTGATTGGTGGATTTATTGGACGTTTGGTTAATTATGTTTTGAAATGAATGGCTAGCCTAATTAGAATACATAACTGCTTCATTTTTCATTGCGTTTCTACTGCACGCACCTCACAACTACACACTCTATTGATGACCTTTGCTTAAACGGCCATCGATTTGATCATTATCAATTGTCGATTAATAGTTAGTTGGGTATAGTTATGGGTCGAGCCATTATAGTCGTTGCAGCATTTGTTGTTTACAAAACAGCAAGGTGCACAAAATGGAACGCCATCTGCGACCAAAACTGTGTGCTTAGCTTCTTTTGGATTTCGAAAAGGCCCATAAGTCAGAGAATTGGGCTCAGACAAAGACTGCCTTTAAGCACTGTTAGATCTGAGAGGAAAAGCAAAGAGCATCCCTCAGGGGCTAATCTGTATTTGCCCAGTTCAGCATTAACCATATAAAAGAGAGTTCAATAAGTCGCAGAACAAAACTCAGCTGAGAGCCCTGACGTGTCTGGCCTGAGGGCGTCGCATGAGTTACACATCGCCAGCAGCAAGCAGCTCACACACCCATGACAAATGACTCCTCTAGTCATGGCATATTACCATGCTCTGTGCCCGTCTCTGTAGAATCCTTCTAGAAGCCTGGCAGGTGCGAGAACATCTCATTCTTTTACCACTAGAATATTTTGATGTATTATTCATTTAGGGTGTAGTCCCTCTCATTGCGATGCAAAACGAGCTAAATGAGGCGAATCTCACGAAAACCTGTCACAAACACATCTAGATCATATTTCACTCTGGAATCCAAAAATATGAAATTATATTATGCACAAAGAAAATGAAGCCTATTTTAGGATAAGATTTTTTGCATCGGGATATATTTTGGATTTGCATTCTAATCCGGCACATTTCACCACTAACTTTTAGGGCTGCATTATGGACAAATTGCTGTAATGCAAACTAAATAAGCATTTATTATTATACAAATAAAAACCACTGATCCATCATCAATGGATAATTTACAACAAGGTTCCATTTTGTTGAACTAACAATGAAAAGTACTTCTAAAATTTCGAAAGACATTATTAAAATCAAAAGTTGTATATGTTAATATTATTTAACGCACCTGAGCTAACAATGAACAGTATTAGCAAAGATGAATTAATACTATAACAAATTGATTGCTCATTGTTAATGCATTGAAGGATTAGTTCACTTCAGAATTCAAATTTCATGGTAATTTCCTCGCCCTCATGTCATCCGAGATGTTTATGTCTTTCTTTCTTCAGTCGAAAAGAATTAAGGTTGAGGAAAACATTGTTCTCCATATAGTGGACTTCAATGGGGTTCAACAGGTCAGTTTCAGTGCAGCTTCAAAGACTCTACATGATCCCAGACGAGGAATAAGAGTCTTATCTAGCGAAACCATCTATCTTTTTCTAAAAAAAAATAAAATTGTATACTTTTTAACCACAAATGCTCATGTTGCACTGCTCTGCGATACTCCACGCATTACGTAATCACGTTAGAACGGTATGGCGAAAATCTCCCTCTCATTTTCTCCTCCCGACTTCAAAATCATCCGACATCGTTGATTAAAGGCTATTTGACGTTCGCTTCGTAAACACCTGCTCGATACTTCCACCTACGTCGACGGTTTCTCCGGATCAGACTCTTAATCCTCGTCTGGGATCATGTAGAGCCTCTGAAGCTGCACTCAAACTGACATTTGGACCCGTTGAACCCCATTGAAGTCCACTATATGGAGAACAATCCGGGAACGTTTTCCTCAAAAGAAAGACATAGACATGACATGTTTTCTTTGGATTTTTGGGTGAAACACGACCGGGACGTTTCACCGAGAGATTCGCCCAAGAAGAGATACGAGCTAAAACAGCCGAAAAAAATACAAATTGGCTGGCAAAACAGAAGACATCTGGACTGCAAACTCCCCAACACCCTCCAAACACAATCTGCTCCTGTAACAACTGTACGTCTGTACGTCCCAAATCCAGCAGGAGAATATTAATTATCAGCAGACATTAAGGCCCGCAGATTGAATCTGGCACACATTAAAGTCGAGCGTGTTACCACGATAGCTCGTGGACCTCCTGAGGGGAAAGACGTCTAGATTTTCTCTCCCAAAAAGAGCAGAATACATTTACATGCTTAACAATGTGCCATTCCCTCAGCTAGCAATTTTCCTCCTTTAATTCAACTAACACAATCTCATCAAATATTAATATCGCTCTCGAGTCGTCTCTGACGGAACGCGAGAGAAAATGAGAGGCGATTATGGCGAAATAAAACAAATAACTAAAATAACTCCGTTAGAATGAGCCTAAAAGAGCGGAACATGATTCACACGGATTATTATTTGCTCTTATCAAGGATGCAGTGCTTTGCATCTTTATTATTAATGCAATTTTGCTCTCCTAATCAAGTCTTACAGAAAAATACATTTGATGCAGTTTTCATTTCAGGGCTGCGTGTTCTTTTAAACGCAGCAAATTTCTTGCTGTAATTAGGTAATTAGCTGCTCTAATCTCTAAACTTTTAATCTAATAAAGGAAACGCTCGCGTTCCAATGCGATTCGTTTTCTCCCCGATGTCAATTCTGGCACTCTTTCTCTCTCTCTATAATGATGGCAGCTAAACAAAACATGAGAGACACCATTTGGTCGTCTACATAACTGTGAAGCATTTACAGCACTCGGTGAAGTATGAAAATAATGAGTAAAGTTTACTCGTTGCCTGCTTGAACACTGCAAACTCCAGCCTTGGCCCTGTGCTCAGAAATCCACAATCATCCATCCAAATTTTAATCTAACCAACGGAGTGAACCGCAACCCCTGCCTTTAACTAAAAACAGCCTTTATGTTCTCAATGGTCTAGTTTAGTCCAATCAGCAGCTGTCTGTGATGATGAGCCATGACTTTGAAGAGCAACCATGCTTGGTTTCTTTGTGCCAAGCATCGGACATCCGAAGCATTCCTACGGCATTCGCAACAGCTGCGTGCATTAAGCATTTAGTCAACTCGCGGACATCTCAGCGCTCGCGCGTACCGCTGGGACTCGAGTCTTGTTTTAACGGATCCCCTGGAGACGCTGCTTTCGTGTACAAATGAATAATACGTGGCGCAGTCTTTACATTTACTTTTAAAACAGAATGACCTGATCGGAATCGCTAGGCCATCCGAACCAGAACATTTGCACTTAATTGAAAGCCTGCCTCAGTAAAATCGTAGGAGCTGCCAGCCTTCCCAAGACAAGCCACAGGGAATCCAAAAATAAACAGCCACTCATTCTTTTAATTAAAGGTGAATCAGTTGGCCTGTGGCAAAACGCTCCCAACCAAACTCCAAACAAATAAGCCATTCTTAAACAGCTCAATACAGGATGACAGCGGGTTACGGGGCGAGAAAGGAGTCTCGGGATCTCTGGAGAAGATTATTGAATGGCTTGTCCATACCGTCTGTTCCTGTCCCCTCAATACCCTTGCCACTATCTGTTAAACTTCACGGGTCCCGTCACAGCTCAGCCCATCTAATCGGGTTGGACTTAAACAATGAGACAAGGCTAAACCGAATGCACCTGCAAATGAGAATTGATGCAGTGCGTATTGCCTCTACCTGTGTGATGAATGGGTCTGAGTAAACTATTGGATGTGCTCAGAAGCGTGGACGGCTGGTGAGGGATTGACACGGGAACGCTGTGTCTGCTCATTCCCGTTTTCCAGTTAAACCTTAAATAGCAGCCCGGGACGAAGCACCACAACCAATCCGGGTTTCAGTTACAGGCTGATGAGCTCCTGAGACATTAAAAAAAGAAAATCAAGCTTAACATGCACTCGAACCCACAACGATCAATATCAGACTGAATATGAAGGGTCACTGACTCATGATATCAAATCATTTGCAAAAGTTTCAAGCGTACAAATTGTACTTCATGAAGCATTTTTTGCCCGGTTTGCTGAACTGGCATTTAAGAAATCCCTAAAGTGGCCTATACCGCAAGACAAAACATCAACCGATTACCAGCAAACACACGCACATATGAATACATGCATGAATACAGCCTAATTTAAATAAGGAAGTCAGTGTTTGTTCCCTAATATGTTCTTGAATATACAAAGTGATAAGATGGAAGCTTATTCAACGCAACTAATATGCAAATATCGCGAAGTAATGTCATTATTAGCATAATAAAAGTCTTCACTATCAAAAGTAAACCATGTTTTCTGGAGTAGCTTTTTTATATATTACTTTAGAGTAGCTTGGCACATAAAATATGACAATTATACTGTTGTAATATCATTTTACACCATCACAGGACTGCCAAAATACATTTTCTAAGAAGATTATAAACAAATCATGAGAAAACAACAACTGATTATGGTTGTTTTGGATATGGTACCATGGTAATACTGTGTTTTATTGCACATTTAAGTAACCTACATTGAATCACCATGCAAATACCATGGTATATGAATGCATTAATCATAAAGTCCCGTGGTATGACCATCACTGTACGGCTGCGCTATTTTCTTGTAAGCAGAAAAATCATGACCTCAGCAATAAATTAGTTTATAATGGTTTTCACATACTGAACCGCGTATGGGGTTTCCTTACATATATTGAAATATCATGGTAGATACATATGGTAATCATTCAGTGCCATGGTATTATTACCATCACTGTGCCATAGTATTGCTACTCTACTTATAAGTATTAATACAAAACCTCCTCAGCAAGAAAGCAGTTTAACAATGTTTTTGGATACTGTACCATGGTATAATTGCATGCATTGGAGTAACATGCGGTAAATGATTTATAATAAAATCATGATACTGCTATACTACTTTCTTTTTGAGTATTAATACAAAACAATCATGACCTCAGCAAAAAGAGAAAAAAAATTGCAGTAGCTTTCTACTGTACCATGGTACTGCCATATTTTATAGGTAGTACCATGGTATTTATTGGTATTTCCATTCAAATGCAATGGTGCTCCATTCAGTGCCTTAATGCATAACTAAGAACCACAGTATTATGATGCCAACACTGTACTTTTAAAACGCTCGTTCTGGAGTAAAAACATTTAAAGCAATTATTTCCCGTAAAGCGCGAGACTAAAATCTGTACACAACGCATGTTCTGCAGGTGACAGAAACGCACCTGTGTTTCCTCGCGAGCGCTGAGCTGAGGAATCCATCGCTCCGCGTCCGGCGCGTGTCTCGCGCACACGGGAACTGTGCTGGGCTCGGTTTCTCTCGCTGTCGCGTCTCCAACTCGAAGTGCTGGTTCCTCTTAAAGAAGAGCAGAACTAAATCGCATCACTCCTTCAGGTCCAGCGGTCCTATTTCTCCACGCGCGCTGAGCGCGAGACTGACGAGAGAGGCGCGCGCGGACTCCAGTGAGAATGTGCGTGCCTGCGCGCGCGCGCGTGTGTCTGTCTGTGTGTGTGTGTGTGTGTGTGCGAATCCGAGGGAGGAGTCGTTTTGATGCGCACATCTCAAACAATCTCAGTGTGTAAACTATTACATATTTCACAGGGGTTCATATCACGGGTCATACTATTTTTTTTTCTCTATTACCCAAATTAAGATAATTGCAAATAATATATACAAATCTGAATCCAGCCACTGGTTACACAATTTTCGTAAATTACACAAAATGCCATCTACTCTAATGTGCTTCTACTGTAAGGAAAAGTGAACTGTATGCAACATTCTGCGCACATGGTAAATTTTATTATGATATTCATGAAAATACATTTACAAAATCAATTTGACAGAATAGTTAATAATCTGATGATCCTGAATAATAATGTGAACATTTTGTTTCTCAGATGTTTATGAGATAATGAATATTTCTACCGTCAATGAAGTAAAATTAAATTAATTTACAGACTCAGTCTGAATAGCTCGGAATAATTCACCATAATCTGACAGATGGATGACGACAGTGAATCTGTGTGTGTTAATCTAGTCTAGTAAGTGTTTTATTACTGGTGAATTATCCATGCTGTACTCAGACAGTAATGCATCACATTGATGTGTTAATGGATGTCATTGCCTTCTATCTACACTATATTCACTAAACCAACCACTTATCCTCTAAATCTAGATATAAACTATTAAAATTATCTGGTTAATCACCAGGGTTGATATTCTGAGTTCCTTGCTTTGTGTCTTCCACACTCATCCAAATGACTCTAAAAAGTTGGGGAAATTGAGCCTGATTTCTTGCGTCTCAATGAAAGTGGTCATTCTTAAAACCCAATGTGTTTCAGGCTTAGAATTAGAGTCAAAACCATGAAACCATGTAAACTCAAGCTATCACTAAGCTATAAAGACCATGTTAAACTAAAATATTCCTGTGGAGTCTATGTCATGGCAATCATTTTGCTTCTTATCGGGCATATGCAGTTTTCTGGTAATAATACAAAGTTCTGTCAAAGCGCAGGCTGATTGGTCCTTACCTCAATCTGTTTATAATCTCATCATTCTCTGTAGGATTATTGGTTCTATATTGGTTCCTGTTGTATCTGTTGCCAATGAGCTCGCTGCTCAACCTTTAAATACTTTGTCAGCTTTTGACAAAGCAACTTTTGATATTTGCAACGGAAAGAATCAATAATATATAGAATAAGCTGCACAATGACACCATTTTCTTATTAATGTAAAGCTATAACCAACAGCAGCAACAATAACCAGCAGCAGCAGCAACAATAACAACAGCAGCAATAACCAGCAGCAGCAGCAACAATAACAACAGCAGCAATAACCAACAGCAGCAACATAACAGCAGCAGCAATAACCAGCAGCAGCAGCAACAATAACAACAGCAGCAATAACCAGCAGCAGCAGCAACAATAACAACAGCAGCAATAACCAGCAGCAGCAGCAACATAACAGCAGCAGCAGCAATAACCAACAGCAGCAACATAACAGCAGCAGCAATAACCAGCAGCAGCAGCAACAATAACAACAGCAGCAATAACCAGCAGCAGCAGCAACAATAACAACAGCAGCAATAACCAGCAGCAGCAGCAACATAACAGCAGCAGCAATAACCAGCAGCAGCAGCAACAATAACAACAGCAGCAATAACCAGCAGCAGCAGCAACAATAACAACAGCAGCAATAACCAACAGCAGCAACATAACAGCAGCAGCAATAACCAGCAGCAGCAGCAACATAACAGCAGCAGCAGCAATAACCAACAGCAGCAACATAACAGCAGCAGCAATAACCAGCAGCAGCAGCAACATAACAGCAGCAGCAGCAATAACCAGCAGCAGCAGCAACATAATAGCAGCAGCAGCAATAACCAACAGCAGCAACATAACAGCAGCAGCAGCAATAACCAACAGCAGCAGCAATAACCAGCAGCAGCAGCAATAACCAGCAGCAACAATAACCAGCAGCAACAATAACCAGCAGCAGCAGCAATAACCAGCAGCAACAATAACCAGCAGCAACAATAACCAGCAGCAGCAATAACCAGCAGCAACAATAACCAGCAGCAACAATAATAACAGCAGCAGCAGCAACAATAATAACAGCAGCAGCAATAGCCAGCAGCAACATAACAGCAGCAGCAATAACCAGCAGCAACAATAACCAGCAGCAACAATAACCAGCAGCAACAATAACCACCAGCAGCAACAATAACCAGCAGCAACAATAACCAGCAGCAGCAGCAATAACCAGCAGCAACAATAACCAGCAGCAACAATAACCAGCAGCAACAATAACCACCAGCAGCAACAATAACCAGCAGCAACAATAACCAGCAGCAACAATAACCAGCAGCAGCAGCAATAACCAGCAGCAACAATAACCAGCAGCAACAATAACCAGCAGCAACAATAACCAGCAGCAACAATAACCAACAGCAGCAGCAATAACCAGCAGCAACAATAACCAGCAGCAGCAGCAGCAATAACCAGCAGCAACAATAATAACAGCAGCAGCAATAACCAACAGCAGCAGCAGCAATAACCAGCAGCAACAATAACCAGCAGCAACAATAACCACCAGCAGCAACAATAACCAGCAGCAACAATAACCAGCAGCAACAATAACCAGCAGCAGCAGCAATAACCAGCAGCAACAATAACCAGCAGCAACAATAACCAGCAGCAACAATAACCAGCAGCAACAATAACCAGCAGCAGCAGCAGCAATAACCAGCAGCAACAATAATAACAGCAGCAGCAATAACCAACAGCAGCAGCAGCAATAACCAGCAGCAACAATAACCACCAGCAGCAACAATAACCAGCAGCAGCAATAACCAGCAGCAACAATAATAACAGCAGCAGCAATAACCAACAGCAGCAGCAGCAATAACCAGCAGCAACAATAACCAGCAGCAACAATAACCACCAGCAGCAACAATAACCAGCAGCAGCAATAACCAGCAGCAACAATAATAACAGCAGCAGCAATAACCAACAGCAGCAGCAGCAATAACCAGCAGCAACAATAACCAGCAGCAACAATAACCACCAGCAGCAACAATAACCAGCAGCAGCAATAACCAGCAGCAACAATAATAACAGCAGCAGCAATAACCAACAGCAGCAGCAATAACCAGCAGCAGCAGCAGCAATAACCAACAGCAGCAATAACCAACAGCAGCAGCAACAATAACAACAGCAACAATAACCAACAGCAGCAGCAACAATAACAACAGCAACAATAACCAACAGCAGCAGCAACAATAACAACAGCAGCAATAACCAACAGCAGCAGCAACATAACAGCAGCAGCAATAACCAGCAGCAACAATAACAGCAGTGGCAACTATAACCAACAGTAGCAATAACATCTGCACCCGCAATAACCAACAGCAGCAACAGCATCATAGCATTTCAATTCCTCCAAGACTAAACATATCAACACTGTCAGATCCATTACCACGCCGAAGAGTCCGAGAGTTGTTGTGGCAGAAAGAAATTTCAATGTCACACTTAAATGTCATTTGTCATTCTTCTCATACTCACACTGAAAATTGTGGAACCAAAGTATAAAATGTTAATTTGGTGGCAGTAATAGCAAACCCAGAGAACATACTGTAGTAGATGGAAATAACATTAACACATCGATGTGATGCATAACCGTCTGCTGTACAGCCTGTGCTCTCACCCTCCTAATACAGACAGATCATTCAACGGTAAATTAAACGATTGATTTTACAAATAAAAGCTTGGAATAAACAATAGGCTTGTGCGTAGATTAACACACAGTTTCACCGTCATCATCATCCATACGTCAGATTATCGTGAATTATTCTGAGCTGCAGATTGAGAGAATCTGTAAATTCATTTCATGGATGGTTTGTAATTTGTAAAGCAGTTGTGGGATACATATGCCTCATTGACGGTAAAAATAGATAAACAAGATTCAGGATCTCATTTAGCATCCGAGGAATATAAAATGCTCAAACTTTATGTGTACATCAAAATGAATCAATATGGCTGATCAATAGCTTTCCGGTCCAATTTAGTCACCATCACAAATCCTTTATGTATCTCCCTCAGCATAGATCATAAGAAACAAGTGCAAAGTAACTGTACGTCTTCTTTCTTTTTTCTTTTTCTTTCTTTCTTTCTTTCTTTCTTTCTTTCTTTCTTTCTTTCTTCGACTGCAGCTTTATTTATTTATTCAATAACAGTAAAACCATCTCAGGGTTTTTTATCCACTGTAAATGCCCTCTGGAAGGACAGGAAAGATATTCTTTGGGATGAATGCATTTGTAGTCATCCTTTTAAAAAAAAAAACCATGAATAAAGCTTTCAAATGGGGTCAAATGCACCCAGGAGTAATCTCATAACATATTCCATCTTTCTTGTCTTCTAGCCCAACTGTTTGCCTCCGTACTGCCCATCCTCACCCTCATTCCCTGTGTTAGCAGGAATATGTGTCATAAAACACGGCAGCTTGTTCGTCTGCGGTGAATGGCAAAGAGAGGGCAAGCAGAGGCCACATTCATTTTTCAGCACATCGCCACTGTCACGAGGGAAGTAACATCACAAAGACTTTGATTGGTTCAGATTGTGCGTGGTTTGTAAAGCTGAGGATGGTCGGTGCGGCCAGAGCAGAATGTGATGGGAGAAGATTTTTGGCGGTAATAATTGCCCGTTCAGATCCGTGACTGACGTGTTAACTAGGGTTAAGATAAATGTTGTAAGAGTGCTTTTAAGAGTGCCGATGAGAACCGATGTTCCACATAGAGAAGCAAATGGGACGATATCTCCAATACTGGGCACATTTATGCTCTAAAACAGGGGTTCTCAAACCTTTTGTTTCCATTAGATATTAAATATTTACTTGAAAGTAGCTTGTGATATTTTAAGTTCATATTTCAATAATTTATTCATGGTTCTCCGAAGTTGGTTAATGGTAGAATGACATGCTAATTTATTTGATTTATTTATCTTATTTTATTGTTTAAAAAAATAATAATAATTAAAACAAAAAAATGCACAACTTTTACAAAAATTATAACTTATTTTTTATATATTTTTTTGCATTTAAAGTAATTTAAATTTTTATAGACAATATATAATATTATGTATAAAATATAATAATATATTATATATATAATATTTTATATATATAAAATGTAATAATATATATTATTTTTATAATAATAATTTAAAGTATTTCAAAAATATATATTTCAATTATATTTGTCAATTTTAAGTGATATTTTAAAGTGAAAAATTCTTATGTTCACGGTTCTCTGATGTTGGTTAATGGTTGAATGACATGCTAATTTATTTTATTTATTTATCTTATTTTATTGTTTTAAAAAAATAATAATTAAAACAAAAAATGCACAAATTTTACAAAAATTATAACTTATTTTTTATATATTTTTTGCATTTAAAGTAATTTAATTTTTATAGATAATATATAATATTATCTATAAAATATAATAATATATATTATATATATAATATTTTATATATATAAAATGTAATAATATATATTAATTTTTATTATAATAATTTAAAGTATTTCAAAAATATATATTTCAATTATATTTGTCAATTTTAAGTGATATTTTAAAGTGAAAAATTCGCATGTTCACGGTTCTCTGATGTTTGTTAATGGTAGAATGACATGCTAATTTATTTTATTTATTTATCTTATTTTATAGTTTTTTTTTTTTTTTTTTTTTTTTT
This sequence comes from Opsariichthys bidens, assembly GCA_037194245.1. NCBI lineage: Eukaryota > Metazoa > Chordata > Actinopteri > Cypriniformes > Xenocyprididae > Opsariichthys > Opsariichthys bidens. The sequence goes on from CM074279.1 coordinate 29,902,979, forward strand.
TTAAATGCACAACTTTTACAAAAATTATAACTTATTTTTTTATATATTTTTTGTATTTAAAGTAATTTAAATTTTTATAGATAATATATAATATTATCTATAAAATATAATAATATATATTATATATATATAATATTTTATATATATAAAATATAATAATAAATATTATTTTTATAATAATAATTTAAAGTATTTAAAAAATATATATTTCAATTATATTTGTCAATTTTAAGTGATATTTTAAAGTGAAAAATATCTCATTGCTACTTCTGGAACTAACCTCTTGCAAGGTCCTTATTATTATTAGTTTTATTAGTTTTATTATTATTAGTTTTAACTCTAATTATAAAAATGAAAACATAAAGGACTGTTGTAATGTGCAGTTGTACTGTAAAAATAACAATTTATAGTTGATTCACATTTCTTTTAGATTACTTCACTTTAGATTTGCATTTTATTTGTTCTACTTTTATGATATTCTTATGAAGTTTGTGATGCGGTTGCATGTAAAGGAGCAGCGCAAACATTCCGCTAAACATCTCCTTTTGTGTTCCACGGAAGAAAGTCAAATGTTTTGGACCGACGTGAGGGCGATATTAATATATGTTCCGGTACTCTGAGATGATCAAGATTTAGCTGTCGTACTTCACAAAAACAATATGGACTGAAACATTGAAGGCTTCATAAATACTCGACGCAGCAGCTGCGCCGAGACCTGTATGCATTAGGAAACCCCAGATAACCATAATAGCCTCACACATCAGACAGCGGCGCTGAGGGCAGATAACACGCTTCTTTCCATCCCTCAGGCTGTTGTCAGAGATATCGGTGATGAAATGCAACGGCCGCACTGCGCACATGTGAGGATTCGGATGGATTGGTGACCGTAATCTTGCGTGGCGCAGCGGTCGCAGCAGGAGGATTGGCCCTGTCTTGAGCGATAGCCGTTCACTCTGCAGAGCTCTTCTCAATTTTTCATTGAAAAGACAGCCGGGCAAGAGTTTGGCAATACCTTCGGGAGTGCATTTGCTCATACTAATGGCCGTTTCTTGGAAATAGTGACGGGAAAACGTCAAGAAAAGTGAACGAGAGGTCCACCTGTTTGTGCAAAAGTATTTCATATCCAGAGCAACCCTGGTTTCACAGGAATTGTTTTGTTTTTTTTTGGATTCTCATGCCTTGATAAGTCTCTCTTAAGTGAACGTTTCACTCAAAAATGCACATTCTGTCATCCTTTACTCTCCATCTTGTCTATCCTGAATGACTTTCCGTTTTCCATGGAACACAAAAACGACTTTGAGTAATGTTCTGGTCCTCCTTTTTTCCATGAAATTGCAATGAAAGCTTTCAAAAAAGAATGCAATATGCATAAAAGTATCATAATATAACTCATGCACTATATTTTCCGATTCTTTTGAAGTCTTTCACGTCATTATCCGTAGTTCTCCTTCGAGCATTCAGGAGAGAAATACTTCTATGATGCCTGTGGAAAGGTAAACGATGACAGGACCTCCATTTTTTGCAGAACATTTATCCATTTAAATGTGAGTGTATTTGGCTTTTTATATAAATCTTTTGGAATGATATTGAAGATCACAAGTAGACAGTACTAAAGGTGTATGTGGTTTCGAAAACGGTGTTCATCTTCAATAGTGGCTATCATTATTATATGGTGTTATTGTCCCGTTCACACCAAGAACGATAACTATAAAGATAACTATAACTATATTATCATCCGCACCAGCGAACGATATTTATTCTCAGCATGAGCGTCAGTTTTGTTGCCTGTCGCTTTAAATTCTCGAGCTCTTTAAAGCTCTGATTGGCTGTCAATGTTCTATCATTCATCGAATCTAGTCTCTCTGTGCCGTTATTGTCTTAGTTGAGGTGTGGATTCTGTTATAGATTTCAACAGTCAGGAGTAAAAACTTCTGAAATTTTTAACTTATAAACCTTTTTAGACAGCCCTACTGTAAGTAATGAGGTTGTGGTAGATGTTTCTGTTGAAGCCGTCAGCCCGCATCAATTCAATTTATTTTTAAAAGATGAATTTGTGGTGAAAAACTACATTACCCATGATGCTGTACAGAACTCCACCAATCAGAGGGCTGAAACAAGCAAACTGCGCCTCTTTAGCTCCGCCCACTCCCATGAAGCATCTCCCTACTTTCTCAAAATCCTGAAATATTTGTGTATATATGCACATTATTGCAATAAACCAATAATATATTGTTTCTAAATACATAATCAACATTTATGAATGAGTAGTTTTGTATTTCTCCGCCGTTGTTAATTGGATTATGCTGTTTGCAATGCTTCATGGGATTGTAGTTCTTTCCCTCACTAAACCTGTTAATTCACAGTCATGCACCTTAGTATTTTTGTCCAATTTTCAAATAGTTTTTTTTACTTTTTGTGATGTTATGATTCACCCCGTAGCTGGTTGGTTTGGTTTATAAAACTTTAATACAGACTTTTTTAACTCCCTATGGGAGAATTTAATAGAAAAAATACTTCCGGAAGCAGCTAAAAAAGTGGGCGGGTGCTGTTGCACTCTATTTAGAATGCTTTTTAGAACTATAGCTATCGTTCTTGGTGCGAACGGACCTTAAAAAAATCTGCACTGTTTTCCTCCACCACATGCAGCTCTCTTATCGCAGATGGCAAGACGTGTAACGTCAGGTTTTTACATAAAGAACTATTCCTTAAAAAAAAACAATCATCTGATTGAATATTGGCTGAATGCCTGATATCAATATGCACTGATGAATGTTGTCACATATTCAGACCTCATTGAAATCTCAAGGTCGTAGCTGAAGGGATGAAGGGTGGGGCCTACAACCGAATTTAATTTAATCGATGCATTTTACGCCTAAATAAGTCATAAAAATAATTAATCTATAAATCACACTTTGTTTAGAATTTAATATTTAAGTCCTCTCCGCCTTCTCTAAATAAATAGTTTGATCCTCCGCTCTGCTGCATGTCCTGAAAAATAAACAGATGTCAGCTGACGCGGCGAGCGAGTCACACTGACAGCAAAGAAATGAAAATCTGCTCACCATAAAGAAAAGAGTCCAGAAGCGGTGTAGTGGCACAAGATAGAAAATAATGTTATAAGAATGGAGAGTATATATATATTCCTTACAGGAGGGTGGTACCACAGACAATAAATATAAGGCAGTACTTTGTCAATAATATAATAAAGATAAAAGAAAAAGTCTATACCATACCAGAGAAATAAAAATGGTAGAAATATTTGGTAGCTGCCACATAAATAATACAATACAGTACAACACATGTAGGAATGATCAAATTAAAGGAATTGCATATTAAAATGTTTTATCATTAACAAGCTAAAAACGTAACGCGATGCATATTTGTTAGTCATACATAAATAAAACGATGAAGATATTTGCACTCAAAAAATCATGGTATAGTTTTGTTGTATTTTTTTTATTCATTGATTGTTTTTTTTTAGTTTATTGAACTATTTGCATCTGATTTATTTTGTTTAAATAATCACATCTTCAAAATTTATTAATTAAAATAGCTTATAATCAATTTGTTCATTGTAAAAAAAAAAAGTTTTAAAAAAGTTACAAAGTATGAGCATGGTTCATATGACTAGCTGTGGAACAAGCAATTTTCAATTAGTTAAAATGGGAAAAAAACAGGATTGACTGACGATAAATATATAAACCTGGTTATTATACATTTAAAACACATTTAGTTTATTAATACCATTACTGAAATCTGTCCGAAATCTTTCATTCATGTATGACTGACAAATATGCATCATATTAAGTTTTTTATAGTGTAATTGAAGTTCAAATACATATATATAAGATTAATAAAGTAAATAATCACCTTTAACTCCAAGCTACAGCTCTGTGACGCATGTTGATATCAGGTGTGATCGGATCAACTGAGACAGATGTTACTCAGAACCTGAGGGTCATTTCCAGCCCTCTGATGTATTAGGAGACCAGCAATAATCTCTTTATTTCCATAAAATGTGATAAGAGATCAGGGTAAGGTCTTACTTCTTTAAACTTCCTTTGTTTTCAAGCAGTAAAGCTCTACTGAAATATGGGTCTAATTAAACGGAAATTAAAAATGGATGGTGTTTGTGGCCGGAGTGAACTTTTATCTTTAAGCTCCTCTCAGATAATGCCTGACATTTAATGTTTATTTAATAGTTTATATTTGGGAATGAAATGACCTCTGAGAGTGTGGCAAATGATTTTGTCTCCCTCTTGTTACTAGAAGAAGCTTTTAGATTGAAGACTGCAATCATGTGTCTCCTGAGGGTCTCTAAAACAGCCCTGATGATCTTTCAAAACTTGAGCACAAATAGGCTGAGAAACCCACAATATGACGTGCTCTGAACTGAAAGTGTCCTTCAAAGCAGTATTTTATAGTTTCTGTGTTTATCTGAATTTTAAGAACCCTTATTTTTATGCTTAAAATAATAATTGCGTCATCAATCCAAAAAATCAAACCTCTATGATTTCTTTCTTTAGGAATGTTTAGCAGAACCTCAAAGCTGTCCATCTAAAATGAGCAGGTACTGAGTATTTCACACATAAAGTGGCATATAACACTCTGCTCCTGGTTATTCTCGCCATTAAGTGCTTCAAATAAAACCCACAAGAGTATCAGGATTCCCAGATTTCACAGGAGAGACTATGAGTATTGGCTTTGAGGCATGAAAACTGTCCTATAAAATCTTGATGGGATTTCTAGACCCATTTACACCTGCCAACAGAAACACGAGCCATTTACACCTGCGTAAGAGCCAACAATATGCACCCGCTTTGGAGGCAACAGTCGACATGCTTGTGAAAACCTCAAATGCAGCAGAGAAAGAGTTAGATGAAAGTTCAGTGTCGGTATCGCAATGAAAACAGCATTTGTATGAACACTGGAGTCAAAGATAAACACAAAAGATAATGGATTGGTCTAGTTTCAGCTGAATATGGAGTGAACGGGAATGCAAATCGAGTAGCAACACTGTGATCCGTGTTTGAAGTCTTAGTGCTGATCATATACAGAGATTTTCATTTGCAAGCCAAAAGCTCTGTCGGATTTGATTAGAAAGCTATACGGAGTTTTGAAAATGGCTTCAAGCTTAAGCATAAGGACATTTAAAAGTGAGTGAGGAAATTCGTGAACTGATAAAACGTACACCTTCAATGCTTTAGATAAAAGTATCTGCCAAATGCACAAATTCAAGTTGACGTATTTTGAAACCGCAAAGTGCCGAGAACTTTTTTAACCCATCTAACACGCGGTGGTCCGAACAAAAGCTGTGCCAAAGGCAGTGTTGTAGTACTCAAGACCGGTCTTGAGACTAAGACATAGTCTTGTCTCAGTCTCAGACAAAGAGGACTCAGGATTTTATTTTACCAGATGCATGTATTTATTTGTTAAAATCAGTAATGTGATTGCATGTAAAACGTCCTGCTTTAAATGCAATCAACTTATTCCTAATTTAATTACTTTTTATTATGTCTGTTGGGCCACAACTGGGAATTGTATCAAAAATGTCTTCAAAATTAATACAATTAAAAAAAAATTAAGATATACTCAAATTAAGATCTTGGTCTTGGTCTCAAACCCAGAAAGTCTTGGTCTTGTCTTGGTCTCAAACCATCAAAATCCTGGTCTTGTCTTGGTCTCAAACCCCCAAAGTTTTGATATTGTCTTGGTCTAGAACCCTCAAAGTTTTGGTTTTGTCTTGATCTCAAACCCTCAAAGTCTTGGTCTTGTCTTGGTCTCAAACCCAGAAAGTCTTGGTCTTGTCTTGGTCTCAATCCCTCAAAACTCTGGTCTTGTCTTGGTCTCAAACCCAGAAAGTCTTGATCTTGTCTTGGTCTCAATCCCTTAAAATCCTGGTCTTGTCTTGGTCTCAAACCCTCAAAGTCCTGGTCTTGACTTGGTCTCAAACCCAGAAAGTCTTGGTCTTGTCTTGGTCTCGGTCTTGTCTTGGTCTCAAACCATCAAAATCCTGGTCTTGTCTTGGTCTCAAACCCCCAAAGTTTTGATCTTGTCTTGGTCTAGAACCCTCAAAGTTTTGGTTTTGTCTTGGTCTCAAACCTAGAAAGTCTTGGTCTTGTCTTGGTCTCAAACCCAGAAAGTCTTGGTCTTATCTTGGTCTCAATCCCTCAAACCTCTGGTCTTGTCTTGGTCTCAAACCCAGAAAGTCTTGGTCTTGTCTTGGTCTCAATCCCTTAAAATCCTGGTCTTGTTTTGGTCTCAAACCCTCAAAGTCCTGGTCTTGCCTTGGTCTCAAACCCAGAAAGTCTTGGTCTTGTCTTGGTCTCGGTCTTGTCTTGGTCTCAATCCCTCAAAGTCTTGGTCTTATCTTGGTCTCAATCCCTCAAAATCCTGGTCTTGCCTTGGTCTCAAACCCAGAAAGTCTTGGTCTTGTCTTGGTCTCAGTCTTGTCTTGGTCTCAATCCCTCAAAGTCTTGGTCTTATCTTGGTCTCAATCCCTCAAAATCCTGGTCTTGTCTTGGTCTCAAACAATCAAAGTCCTGATCTTGTCTTGGTCTCAAACAATCAAAGTCCTGGTCTTGTCTTGGTCTCAATCCCTCAAAGTTTTGGTCTTGTCTTGATCTCAAACCCCCAAAGTTTTGTTCTTGTCTTGGTCTCAAACCCAGAAAGTCTTGGTCTTATCTTGGTCTCAATCCCTCAAAATCCTGGTCTTGTCTTGGTCTCAAACAATCAAAGTCCTGGTCTTGTCTTGATCTCAAACCCCCAAAGTTTTGTTCTTGTCTTGGTCTCAAACCCGGAAAGTCTTGGTCTCAAACCCGGAAAGTCTTGGTCTTGTCTTGGTCTCAAACCCGGAAAGTCTTGGTCTTATCTTGGTCTCAATCCCTCAAAATCTTGGTCTTGTCTTGATCTCAAACCCAGAAAGAAAGTCTTGGTCTTGTCTTGGTCTCAAACCCGGAAAGTCTTGGTCTCACCTTGGTCTCAATCCCTCAAAGTCTTGGTCTTGTCTTGATCTCAAACCCAGAAAGAAAGTCTGGGTCTTGTCTTGGTCTCAAACCCTCAAAATCCTGGTCTTATCTTGGTCTCAAACCCAAGAAGTCTTGGTCTTGTCTTGGTCCCGGTTAAGGTGGTCTTAACTAGCCAAAGCTATAATTATATTTTCATTCCCACATTTTGCAGCCGACAGTATTTCCATCTGCTGCATGCAGATGAAGAGCAAGTCGATATTTTGTCATTCAAACAATCGACCTCATATGGAAATATCTCTTGCTGTGCAAATGACTTCAGCGATGTGCTTTTGACATGCACCGGTTCAGAAAAATACATCTGTAGGCCTTAATCTTACAACAGTACATATCTGCTTGCTGAAGAATGTACCAGATTTCTGCCAAAAAATTAGATAAGTAAATAAAAGCCTGAGCGGCGGCTACGAGTGTCACGCCTCGCACGGCACATTTCACTTTTTCAGCCTCCTGCTGCAGCCCTACAGCCTCAAATGAGGGTCATTTTGTTGGGTAATGGCTGCTCTCTCGGGAGACTCATTTAGTTTTGTCTGTAACAATGGGCTGCCTCAGAGAATCAACCTCTCGACAGGGAAGGAATGTAATCATCGCCTCATTTTCCCCTCTCTTCTCTCTCCCTTGCTATATTTACATATATATATTTTCTGTCTGTCCCTCATTTCAAGACTTTCATTTCTTATACTTTTCTTGTCTCGCTCTTCATTCCGACATTTTTCTCGCCGAAAGAAATTTACAATCTTCAGTCCGAAATTGCTAAATTTCACAGTTAATTACAAAGAAATGGCATGTGACAATTTGAAGTAAAAAAAAAAAAATTCTTTTAAAATGTACAAATCTATTTACAACTTCGAAAAATCATTGTTAATACTTCACAATGCGGTTGCATTTGTGAAAATTACTGTACATTAGTTAACATTAACTGAGAATGAACAATACTTCGACAGCGTTTATTAATCTTGGTTAATGTTAATCTCAAAAATGTACTTCAACATTTTTAAGATCCAAATCTGTTATTAGTTAATGTAATGTAAACTGACACATGAACATTTTAACTTACATCAACCAATAAATGTTGTTAAAAAATGTATTGCTCGTTGCTAGTTTATGTTAAATAAACCTTATTGTAAAGGGTTACAAAATCATTTCTTTACATGTTAAATTCTCATTTTGGCTTTATGAGGTATTTTAGACTCAAAATGAAGCGAGGTAATCAATATAATTACAGACATGTGAAGCTTGGAGCCAAGGTTTCTCTGATTCATTTCCTCTTTTACAGTCTCAATTGCTCCTTGACAGAAATAAATTTATTTGGAAAGCACATTGACACAAGTCTCGCAGCTAACAAATATCCTAAGAATGTTCTTTCTGAATGTTCTCTGAACATTAAAACGGACAGTTTTTAAAAATGATTTTTGATCAAATGGGAATGTAACTTTTGAAAGTCTGTCTGAACATTCTGAAAAGAATTTAAACGTTTGATAAAAAAAAAAATGGATGATGCATAAATAATGTTTTTTCATGGTAACGCTTTTGAGAACGTTATTAAAGACCGAACGTGCTATTAATGCTACTGGAAAAACGTTTGCTCATAACTTTGAGAGAACCTTGCCAGAACATTCTGAGAGCATTCCCTGTTAGCTCAGATGTTCAAATATTCATGTGTTTCGGTGTAAACGGACCAAAACGGAGACTTTTGAAAACGATGGTGTGGCTGCCCACGTTACTCTCACTTAAGTTACATAACAAAATAAGTAAATAAGCTCAGCGTTGCTATTTTTACATAGTCTTTACATGTGAGCAAACGCAGCAGCAGCAGAAAAAAGAAAAGAAAAAGGCTATAATTTGAATCATCAGACTTTCACGACACTCTAATGGCCTCGAAAGCTGCTTTAACAACTTAAATTAGAGGAGAGTGAGTTAAACTCGCAGTTTGAGAGCTCAGCCAACTAACTTTAAGTGCAACTTTTTGCGAAGAGGAAAAAAATAATCCTCTTAGTATGTTTCAAAACCAAGATTCACATGTGAAGAAGAAGAGTGTGGATCATGCTAAATATGTAAATATATGTAAATGCAGTTTTCCTTTACTCTTTCATCCACTTGCATGCTGTGAGATCTGTTTTAAATCTTCCAAACATAGAAGAAGAATTCAAATAAATGTCAAATAAATGTGTCATTTCATTCACGGAACTTAATAATAATAATAATAATCAGGGCTGGGTGGGTCACTTTTAAAATGTATTTCACTATAGATTACAAAATACATGCTTTCAAAAGTAATTTGTAACGTATTTACTCAAGTTTAGTAACTTAATCTAAATACTTTAGAATACTAATAAGTGTGAAACAAACACAAAAAAGGTCATTGCAAGTTTTTATCTCACAATTCAGACTTTTTTCCTCAGAATTGTGTGATATAAAGTCAAAATTATGAGATATAAACTGACAATATTGAGAAAAGTCAGAATTTTGACATTTAACTCGCATACTAAATTCACAATTGCAAGAAAAAAAGTCAGTATTGCAAATTTATTTCTCCCAATGCAAACTCACAATTGTGAGGGGAAAAAAAACTAATTGTGAGAAAAAGTTGCAGTGACGAGTGAATTATAAAATGACTCACAAAACATGAAAACAGTGGAAAACATGAAACTTAACTCCGCTTTTTCAGACGGTCAGAGTCAGAGAATCACCAATCGCTGTTTAAATGACATTAAAACTCAAAGTAATCACTTTGGTAATCTAAAACACTTTTCAGATGGAACTGTAATCTGATTACCACCCATTTAAAATGAAATACAGTTACTCAAATTTTGTATTTTAAATACGCAACTAAGTTACTTGTATTTTGTTACTCCCCAAACCTGATAATAATATGCATTTAAGAAAGTATCTTTCTAAAAGGATACAGCAGACCTTGACAAATATACTTTAGTCAACTTGACTATGCATTTAATGGCGAGAATAAAAAAAAGTCCAGTGAGGTAGTGACGGTAAGCATCAACTTAAAGTTCATTTTCATATTTTTAAGCTTCGTGTGAAATACTGATTTTATCTCTTACTGGTTTTACTCTTACACAACACATCAGAGAATTACTGATGCTGATGATGTCACTTCCTGTAGGATGATGTCATCAAGCAAGGCACTTTCATCCATTCAAACTTTATTATTTTAAATGACATAATTTGTGATAAACTGACAAGCATCCATACTTTTCCAATGTTAGTGTATTAAAACATATGTGGACATTAAAATGCATTGCATAACAGGAATGACCCCTAATCATGCATTACGCATTTTTTTATCTAAGACCTGCGTGTTTCCCAGATGATCAAACTGGTTTCAGTGTTAAGCAGCCGCCTCTACCATGACCAATTAACTTTGATAAATACTAGTGCTCAGGGAAACTTAACGGCAGCTCTCAAATGTAGATAATTAAGTTCTCTTCGCTTCTACTAACTACCAATTAGTTTGTGCACCTGTTTCTTTGGATAAACAAATGATTCACTGTGACCTTCTGCAAAAATCCTGAATAATGCTGGTATTTTTGCAACGTAAGATGGTTTTCCATGCTGAACTAATTCACAGATGAAAATGTAAGGAAGCCAAGCAGGTCACGATAACATCCTCCTCCGTCGACCATTAATGAGAGTTAGTCATTCCTCTTGATTTTATTTCATTTGAAGTGTCTTCTAGAACTGTCTGCATGATTTCTTAAAGGGACAGTGCAATCCAAAACATCAACGTATCAAGAAATGTGCTATACTATTACATAAAGTTTTATTACGTCATATGAGCTTCGTGTGAGAAACCACAGTTGACTTCTCATGGCAAGACACGTGTTGTCTGCGCTATTAAAGATGGTGGAAATGATATTTGAGAGCTGAAGGAGGAGGACGATTCTACAAAATATCTTCTTTTGTCTTCCGAAGGTAAAAGTAATCATAGAGGTTTTGAATGACATGAATTTAATTTGATTCCGCCACTAAAGAAAATAACTGCGACTTTTTATCTCATAATTCTGACTTTTTTTCTTGCAATTGCAAGTTTGCATCACACAGTTTTGACTTTTTTCTCAGAATTGTGAAAATTAAATACAATTGTGAGTTATAAAGTCAGAATTGCATAATATAATCAGAATTACATGTGCAATTCGGACTTTATAACTCACAATTCTGACTTTCTCACAATTCGGACTTTATATCCCGCAATTCTGACTTTATATCTCACAATTCTGACTTTATATCTCACAATTCTGACTTTATATCTCGCAATTCTGACTTTATATCTCGCAATTCGGACTTTATATCTCGCAATTCTGACTTTATATCTCGCAATTCGGACTTTATATCTCTCAATTCTGACTTTATATCTCGCAATTCTGACTTTATATCTCGAAATTCTGACTTTATATCTCGCAATTCGGACTTTATATCTCGCAATTCGGACTTTATATCTCGCAATTCGGACTTTATATCTCGCAATTCGGACTTTATATCTCGCAATTCAGACTTTATATCTCGCAATTCAGACTTTATATCTCGCAATTCGGACTTTATATCTCACAATTCTGACTTTATATCTCGCAATTCGGACTTTATATCTCGCAATTCTGACTTTATATCTCGTAATTCTGACTTTATATCTCACAATTCTGACTTTATATCTCGCAATTCGGACTTTATATCTCGCAATTCTGACTTTATATCTCGTAATTCTGACTTTATATCTCACAATTCTGACTTTATATCTCGCAATTCGGACTTTATATCTCGCAATTCTGACTTTATATCTCGCAATTCAGACTTTATATCTCGCAATTCTGACTTTATATCTCGCAATTCTGACTTTATATCTCGCAATTCGGACTTTATATCTCGCAATTCGGACTTTATATCTCGAAATTCTGACTTTATATCTCGCAATTCGGACTTTATATCTCGCAATTCAGACTTTATATCTCGCAATTCGGACTTTATATCTCGCAATTCAGACTTTATATCTCGCAATTCAGACTTTATATCTCGCAATTCGGACTTTATATCTCTGAATTCTGACTTTCTCACAATTCTGACTTTATAACTCACAATTCTGACTTTATATCTCACAATTCTGACTTTATATCTCGCAATTCGGACTTTATATCTCGCAATTCGGACTTTATATCTCGTAATTCTGACTTTATATCTCGCAATTCTGACTTTATATCTCGCAATTCGGACTTTATATCTCGCAATTCTGACTTTATATCTCGCAATTCTGACTTTATATCTCGCAATTCAGACTTTATATCTCGCAATTCGGACTTTATATCTCGCAATTCAGACTTTATATCTCGCAATTCAGACTTTATATCTCGCAATTCGGACTTTATATCTCACAATTCTGACTTTATATCTCACAATTCTGACTTTATATCTCACAATTCTGACTTTATATCTCGCAATTCGGACTTTATATCTCGCAATTCGGACTTTATATCTCGCAATTCAGACTTTATATCTCGCAATTCAGACTTTATATCTCGCAATTCGGACTTTATATCTCACAATTCTGACTTTATATCTCACAATTCTGACTTTATATCTCACAATTCTGACTTTATATCTCGCAATTCGGACTTTATATCTCGCAATTCTGACTTTATATCTCGTAATTCTGACTTTATATCTCACAATTCTGACTTTATATCTCGCAATTCGGACTTTATATCTCGCAATTCTGACTTTATATCTCGCAATTCAGACTTTATATCTCGCAATTCTGACTTTATATCTCGCAATTCTGACTTTATATCTCGCAATTCGGACTTTATATCTCGCAATTCGGACTTTATATCTCGAAATTCTGACTTTAAATCTCGCAATTCGGACTTTATATCTCGCAATTCAGACTTTATATCTCGCAATTCGGACTTTATATCTCGCAATTCAGACTTTATATCTCGCAATTCAGACTTTATATCTCGCAATTCGGACTTTATATCTCTGAATTCTGACTTTCTCACAATTCTGACTTTATAACTCACAATTCTGACTTTATATCTCACAATTCTGACTTTATATCTCGCAATTCGGACTTTATATCTCGCAATTCGGACTTTATATCTCGTAATTCTGACTTTATATCTCGCAATTCTGACTTTATATCTCGCAATTCGGACTTTATATCTCGCAATTCTGACTTTATATCTCGCAATTCTGACTTTATATCTCGCAATTCAGACTTTATATCTCGCAATTCTGACTTTATATCTCGCAATTCGGACTTTATATCTCGCAATTCTGACTTTATATCTCGCAATTCAGACTTTATATCTCGCAATTCTGACTTTATATCTCGCAATTCTGACTTTCTCACAATTCTGACTTTATATCTCACAATTCTGACTTTATATCTCACAATTCTGACTTTATATCTCGCAATTCTGACTTTCTCACAATTCTGACTTTATATCTCGCAATTCTGACTTTATATCTCGCAATTCAGACTTTATATCTCGCAATTCTGACTTTCTCACAATTCTGACTTTATATCTCACAATTCTGACTTTCTCACAATTCTGACTTTATATCTCGCAATTCAGACTTTATATCTCGCAATTCTGACTTTATATCTCGCAATTCTGACTTTATATCTCGCAATTCTGACTTTCTCACAATTCTGACTTTATATCTCACAATTCTGACTTTATATCTCGCAATTCAGACTTTATATCTCGCAATTCTGACTTTATATCTCGCAATTCTGACTTTCTCACAATTCTGACTTTATATCTCGCAATTCTGACTTTATATCTCGCAATTCAGACTTTATATCTCGCAATTCTGACTTTATATCTCGCAATTCTGACTTTCTCAGAATTCGGACTTTATATCTCGCAATTCAGACTTTATATCTCGTAATTCTGACTTTATATCTCGCAATTCTGACTTTATATCTCGCAATTCTGACTTTATATCTCGCAATTCTGACTTTATATCTCGCAATTCAGACTTTATATCTCGCAATTCTGACTTTATATCTCGCAATTCTGACTTTCTCACAATTCTGACTTTATATCTCACAATTCTGACTTTATATCTCGCAAATTCTGACTTTATATCTCGCAATTCGGACTTTATATCTCGCAATTCTGACTTTATATCTCACAATTCTGACTTTATAACTCGTAATTGTGACTTTATAACTTCTCAATTCTGAGAAAAAAAGGCAGAATTGTGAGATAAAGTCGCAGTTTTATCTTTTAATTCATTGCAGGAACAAGCTTCCATTCTTTAAGACTGATTGCATTCTTGCTCTAAGAAAAACACATTATCAAACCACACAGTGGGAAAAGAATGGAGCTGAACTTCTAGTGTTCTAGTTTTAAATGTACTATATCAACAAATGACATATATGCAGCCTCATAAAAGCACATCTACAGTAAATGACTAAATTTGTTTGAATTTCATACTGAAGTCCATTTATTCTGAAGCATATGAGGGATATAATGGAGGATGGAAGCTCTTCACTATCATATCAGTTTTGATCTTCATCCCTGCATTTACATTTATTTATTTAATCATTTAGCGGATGCTTTTATCCAAAGCGACTTACAAATGAGAATAATATAAGCAGAAGTGATTAAAGCAAGGGAAACAATACCAGTGCATTTGAATGCTAGAATAAATAAGAGTACATTAGATATAAGATTATGTGGCAGCGGAATTCATCTAAAAGCTCAGATTTTTCTCTTCTTCTGCGCTGATTTATGGGAAATCTACATAATGAATTTAAATATGTTGAAAAAAATGCAGACTCAAGAACTGATTTAGTTTTTCTCCATCTTTCTGTGTTTTTATCCTGAGGATCATGACGCTTTAAGATGGTTTGATGGGTGGAACGGAGTTGCTGTAGAGCGCCGTTTCGATCATACAATAAAGTATTCAGCGAGCAAAGAAATAAAAAGAGGAAGAGAGAGTGTTAAAACAGTTGTGCGGTTCATGTGAGTTCATATGCAACAGAACAAGCCCTTGATTATAATAATACAGTTGTTTTTGTCTCCGGGAGTTGCTTCATAACGTACCATTTTTACAGGCCTCCATGAATGTATCATAATATTTTAATGTGCATCTTTTTAAATAATTTCACAGATGTGCTAGACACATTCAGAACATGCAGCCGAGGTGATAAATTGCTTTTAAATTTACCCTGCAATCATTTGAAGCAAACATCTTTTTTTGTATTATTTTTTAATCACATTCATGCTTTGTTCTTCTCCAGAAACATGACAACCGGAAGATTATTTTCCAGATCTGACCTTCGCGAGGAAAGATTCGTTGTTCTTTCATAGTTCAGGAAACGTAATGGGATTCTTACATGTGTATGTTTCATCACGGTATCAGTCTGATTTTACAGTAGATGTTTCTCCTAAAACATCTTGAGAAGAAATGCAGACACAAATAGGTCAATAGTTCTCATATTGTCAGAGTACAGGAGTAAATTAATGTGGACAGCAGCTCAGGCCGTTGAAGTGCATATAAAATGTGGAGTTTTAAAGACCTCCTGTAGTGAAAATCAGGTTTTTAATGTTGTTGTGGTGTTTTTAATATGCTTTAAGACAAACCATGTGCAAATTCATGTCTATTCGATTGCTCTTTAAAACTGCAGTGATCTAAAGATAGCTTCAAAAATCGCTGGCGTTTCTTATACGTCTCAAACTACCTTGTAACCAATCACGTCAAAGAGCCGGCGGGCTTTATCGTATCATTAAATATGACCGCTCTGAAGCAAGAGAGTCGTGTAGCATTAGCAACACATTATTAGCTGTTTGATAACGTCGTCAAGCAAAAGGATAATCGTATTAATTACACTTGTGTGTCTGACGTTGGAAAAAAAACGACAGCATTGTGCAGCGTTTACCTCAGTAAGTTGACCGAGTGGATCTCTGAGCCTGTGCGAAGGAGTGAATGGAGGCGGGGCTAATTAGCATATTCATAGATCGGCTTATACTAAATGAAGCATGGGCGTAGAGTTACATTCAAGCTATTTTAAGGCATTTAAATATTTAAATATCATTTTGGTGATATTTTTGGATAAAATGATTGACTACACTGTAATGAATTGCTGTAAAAAATTACAGCATTATTTTACAGCCGCTGGCTGTTTTTTAAATAATACAGCATATTGCTGTAAACTGCAATGCATTCTGGGATCACATGTTGGTTTGACTCAAATTTACAGAATATTGCTGTAAATTGACCCTTCATAATTTAAAAAAATAGTTATTTACCGTAAACTGTAAAAGAGTTTCCCTTCGGGGATCAATAAATTAAATTCTTTCTGATTCTGATCGTCAGAGAATACAGGGAAATTCTGTAAATTAAATTACAGTCACACTACTGTAAAATTTACAATAACTGGCTGGCAACCCTGCTGCCAGTATTATACTGTAAAATTTACAGTCATTTTTTAACAGTGTACAGGGGGACTTTAACATAAACTGATAAATAAGATTCCTATTTGTCAGTCATAGAGAAATAAAACAGGTCAGATTTCTGTGATAGTACTGAATGTGTTTTAAATACACAGTAACCAGGTTTATATATTTATCATCAATAAAAAAAATTAGTTTCAAGCTCATATACATTTAATTGAATATTGCTTGTTCTGCCATATTTGAACAATGTTCATGTAAATTAAAGTTCTAAGTAATGTAAATACATGCATTTTGAAAATATGACCATATATAAATCATTTAAATGGATAAAATGATCACATCTATTACTGAGTTACATACAAATATGCATCACATTAAGTTTGTTTATGTTAAAGTAATGGAATTGTGTTATGCAATTAAAGCGGTCATGAATTGAGAAATGAATTTGACTTGCAAGAGGTCATTGTGCTATAAAAAATATCCAATAAAAATGATTTTATTGGAACCAAGCCCCCAAAACAACTCGTTTCAGACTCTGTCTCAGTGCGACGAAAGACCGCCTCTGAGAAAAAAGGTCGACGCCCACTACGACGTCATTGCCTCTTTAGCCCCGCCCACCAATTTGTGCACGTCATGCCGAAATCTTCATGCGAATGACTGACAAATATGCATCGCATGTTAAAACTGTATAATCCAAACTGGGCTGAAATTTTGTATGCAATTCAAACACCTAAATATTTTGGAGAGAAGAGAGATCTTTTGATTTGCGACATTGCTGAGATTTCTTCTGAAACCCGAGAGGAGAAATGTCTTTTAATCAGCAGAAACATCACTAAAAAGTCTCCATTTGCTCTTCACTGAATCCTAATTGTTCTCCAAGAGAAACGTGTTTTTCCCTTTTCTAAGGACTCCCAGTTAAAAACATTCATGTCACAAACTTATTTCTGCATAATCATCATTTCTTTTCTCACTAAATGTCTCTTTGATGTGATATGCAACTCCCAGCATGCTTTAGTCTCGCATGTTTTATGCTCGTTCAGCTCGGCCGCTTTCTCGCCTGCAAACGCACACGCCGTCACACAATAGAATTAATAATGTCTGCATAGCAAAACGCGTTCTGCTGCTATGCTGAATTATTCTTGCCAGCTAACTGTTATCTGGTCTTGTCTGGCGGCGGTCCAGGCGGCTTTGATCACCTTCATAGTTTCGAATCGGCTCAGCAATGCCACTAAACTGATATCTTTGTAGAGAAAACAAAAGATCCACCCGTCACGCTTTCATTCTGTAGCTGCGAACCATTTTATACATTTCCTAGCATCTGTCTTTTGTTTCCTTTCTGGCTTTTGATGTTTTTTGTGGCCTAGGGCGTCACAAAAGTACTGAAAATGACTTCTTTTATTCTTTCTCACTGTCTGTTAACACTCTCACAAAA
This sequence comes from Opsariichthys bidens, assembly GCA_037194245.1. NCBI lineage: Eukaryota > Metazoa > Chordata > Actinopteri > Cypriniformes > Xenocyprididae > Opsariichthys > Opsariichthys bidens. Next base: position 29,920,852 of record CM074279.1, read on the forward strand.
GAACACACAGCGTCCCAAAGTTCGCAGGAACGTTGAGACAATCACACGCGTGCCGTGGGGAGTCTGTGCCGCGTCTTCAGAGTGACTGATAGACGCTGCAATTCACAGAGAACTAGATTCATAATGACACAGATATAAAAGTCATGTGCTTGCGTGAGCCATTTCAAACGAATCTGCGTGTGCGTCCGAAAACGGTCATCTACTGGTTAAACTTGCACAATTCACTCTTGCAAAAATACTCTTTAGTTTATGCACTAATGCATTTTATAATGTCATAATGTAATATTTAAAATACAAAATTTGAGTAACTGTATTTCATTAGTTACATCTGAAAAGTATTTTAGATTACCAAAGTGATTACTTTGAATTTTAATGTCATTTAAACAGCAAGTTCAGTTTCATGTTTTCCACTGTTTTCATGTTTTGTGAGTCATTTTATAATTCACTCGTCACTGCAACTTTTTCTCACAATTTGTTTTTTCTCCTCACGATTGTGAGTTTGCATTTCACAATTCTGACTTCTTTTTCTCAGAATTGCGAGATTTAAACTCACAATTGCAAGTTATAAAGTCAGAATTGGGAGATTCTTGCAATATAATAAATAGATAAATTTGCAAAACTGACTTTTTTCTTGCAATTGTGAATTTAGTATGTGAGTTAAATGAATAAATGTTCTCAATATTGCGAGTTTATATCTCATAATTACGACTTTATAACTCGCAATTGCAACTTTATATCACACAATTCTGAGGGAGAAAGTCAGAATTGTGAGATAAAAACTTGCAATGACCTTTTTTGTGTTTGTTCCACACTTATTAGTATTCCAAAGTATTCTAAAGTATTTAGATTAAGTCACTAAACTTGAGTAATGTAACGAAATACGTTCCAAATGACTTTTTAAAGCATGTATTTTGTAATCTGTAGTGAAATGCATTTTAAAAGTGACCCACCCAGCCCTGGTTATGCCTGCCAAAATGATGCAGAAATAATAAACCATTAACCTTGAGATTATTGTTCGGCTTTGTCCCGTTAAGCTTATTTAAGAACCGAGTGAATGAAGACTGAACTACTCATATAATGCTCCCCAGAAACTTCAGGAAACAGTTTTACTTTAATTCAAGTCATCACTTATCATTATTTTGTCCTAAGAAGAAATGACACGACAGTGATATTGCATGTTTTTAACCCCGAGTCTGTAGAGAGGAAAAATCAAAAATCTGTAATAAAAAAGACAAATGTTTTTTTTGTTGTACATAAAATATTATTGGTGATAAAATACTATTTCAGGCTTTCAACTTCAAATTTTCACATTAATTCAATGTTACTTGCAGCATTTTTGAAATTCACTAGCAGTTTCAAAGTTCACACATTTCTAATGATCTCTCCACCTTAAAGCAGTCCTTGATTATAATTTCACTTTAGTTAGTGTGTAATGTTGCTGTTCTTTTACAGAAATGGCTTTTTAAGGACTACTACAAACAGCTGGTAGGGACTACAACAACTTTCCTCCCACTAACTGTAAAATTTACATAAACCCCGCCCCCGAGAACACACAACAAAGAGGGCGGGGCCATGTTGGGCTGCTTCAGAGAAGGGGAAGAGTTGTTGTAGTCGAGTGTTGTTGATGCCGTCATTTTACGCCGGACCGCTTCACAAACGAGGGTCGATTCAACACAAAAGATGAACTCCATCTTTCAACTCCACAGCAACGGCATCAATTTATCCACTAACCGTTCAGAAACGTCTAAAAGTTAGAAATTCTTCCTGAGTCTCTCCATCAGAGTCGACAGTGTAAGGATGAACACCGTCTGCGTGAGATTCTCCAGCTTTGTTGTTGTTGAGCTGTTAAAGCTCCTCCCTGTTTTGGAAAGGGGTCAGGGAGCAGCAGCTCATTTGCATTTAAAGGGACACGCACAAAAACAGCGTGTTTTTGCTCACACCCAAATAGGGGCAAATTCGACAAGATATAATAAATGATCTGTGAGGGATTTTGAGCTGAAACTTCAGACACACCAGAGACTTATATTACATCTTGTGAAAAGCGGCATAATAGGTCTCCTTTAACTTTATAGCTTCTGTGTGTCAACTATTTTCTCATTTGTTTCTATATAGATATGAGACAAAGATGATGCATCAATGAGTCCATTAATTCTCTTAATCTATGAAAGAGCAACTTCATGATACATGCAACACTCTCTTATGGTTATTATAATGTTAGCTTGAGAAATTCTCAAAGTAAAATGAGAGGCTGTATGTCCTTAAAACATTTAAACTTTGAGCTTTTAAAACTTCTTCAAACTTTCTGGCAAGGATTTCTCTAGCCAAAAACAAGAAGTTTGTCTTGACCTAGTCTCATGCTAGAATAACTTGTTTGCAGTCAAGTAACTTCATATTCTGCACTGCAGATAATTAACGTGTTTCACTGCTATTTTCAGTTGGAAATAGCAAATCTGTCCAGTCCACGTTCGTGACGGATGCGGTCCGAGCTCTATACTCATAACCAAATCATGATACGTGGGCTTTGTGTCTCTGCCCTGGTATCGAGGCCATGTAGCTGTGCTATTGTGCAGCTTTGAATTATTCAAACGTTGTTGTTGCACAGCTGCTGGGAGAGATGAACTCTCGCAGCCTACAAATCTGCCTGCGTTTAGCGGCTCGAGTTGCCTCACCGGAAAGAGTCTGAAAGTCTCGGAGAAGAGCTCCGCCCATCTGTACAATAAGCAATTAGTGGAGAGAAATCTTGGCTTGATGGATAAGATGCTTTTCAGATGGCAGTTGTTCAAAGGAACTGGAGACGACGGCACACACCTGTCCAACTGGAATTCATCAACGACACCGAGTGGATGTCAACACTATAATTTGGAGACATACCAGAGCGACTTGGAAAGAAGATAGAGAAAGTACAGGGCAGAGACAGGTCTGGAAGTGCGGTTTCTGAAAGCATTTGAACGCATTAAGAGCTAATTGTCACACTGTCAAGCACTGATGTACAAGTGCTTAATGCAGATATAACTGCAAATAAACACAAAGAGTTTTTACACTGATCCTTTCAAACTAACAACAACAGGAAACCTGTTGGTGGTACCATATATGATATTTTGATTTGTCATTTAATTTACAAAGAAGTGCCATGATATTTTGAACATGTGCCATGGTACACGTTATATATTTTCAAACTTTTATGTGAGATGCGATTATTCGATTTGAACACTACTTAAAAGTATTAATATAATACATTTACCATTTAATGTTAAATATTTAGTATATATGCCACAAATAATTAGTTGAGTTGAGATTTGCTATATATTACATATAATGTATGTGGATAGTTTGATTATATACAGTATATGCATGTATCTATGTGTGTGTGTGTGTGTGTGTGTGTGTGTGTGTGTGTGTGTGTATATACAGGGCTGGGTGGGTCACTTTTAAAATGTATTTCACTACAGATTACAAAATACATGCTTTAAAAAGTAATTTTTAACGTATTTCTTTACATTACTCAAGTTTAGTCACTTCATCTAAATACTTCAGAATACTTTGTAATACTAATAAGTGTGAAACAAACACAAAAAAGGTCATTGCAAGTTTTTATCTCACAATTCTGACTTTTTACCTCTGAATTGTGTGATATAAAGTTGCAATTGCGAGCTATAAAGTCAGAATTATGAGATATAAACTGACAATATTGAGAAAAGTCAGAATTATGATGTAAACTCACATACGAAATTCACAATTGCAAGAAAAAAAGTCAGTATTGCAAGTTTAAATCTCCCAATTCTGACTTTATAACTTGCAATTGTGAGTTTAAATCTCGTAATTCTGCGAAAAAGAAGTCAGAATTGTGAAATGCAAACTCACAATCGTGAGGAGAAAAAACAAATTGTGAGGAAAAGTTGCAGTGACGAGTGAATTATAAAATGACTCACAAAACATGAAAACAGTGGAAAACATGAAACTGAACTCGTCTTTTTCAGACTGTCAGAGTCAGAGAATCACCAATCGCTGTTTAAATGACATTAAAACTCAAAGTAATCACTTTGGTAATCTAAAACACTTTTCAGATGGAACTGTAATCTGATTACCACCCATTTAAAATGTAACCGTAATGAAATACAGTTACTCAAATTTTGTATTTTAAATACGTAACTAAGTTACTTGTATTTCGTTACTCCCCAACCCTGTATATATATATATACAGTGTACATTTTGCAACAATATAAACAGAAAATCCTGTTTGTATGACAAAGGTACATACTCAAAAACAAGGGTGTTTTCATGATAATTTTAATATTTTTGTGCTAGTATCATCCCACAAATGAAGGGCTGATGTGGGCTCTTATAATGCTATATGGAAAGTAGGTTATGATCCACCTGCTCATGTGAGCATGTGCAGGTCATGAACTCTCTCTGACACTGATGTGTGAACACACTCAGAAATGCAGCTGAATAATTTGTGAGCTGACGTCTGAAGTAGGACAGCAGGGTCCTTCACCCGCTCTCTCGCCCCAGCTGTAGACGACACGGTCCGATCGGGACTTCACGTCAGATATAAGCTCGTTTCCAAATCTAGTGAGCCGCCTTGCTGTATACATAGGCAGCACAGGAATTGAAATGGGACCTCATTTGAAGTGCTCTACATAGGCAGCACCTCCGCATGGCACACAGACACTCGAGTGAAACATACAAGAGACTTGGTTCATAATTGACTTCAATAGAGTCTGACACTGCAAAGCTAATGATGTGATGCTCTAAGACAAGTAAAAAAAATCACAGTATAGTTTACATTAAACTTTATATTTACAGAGAGTGAAATGAAATATATAATTCTAAATATATTTATCAGTTGATATTACATTTTCAGTGCTTAAATCATAAATAAATTATTATTAAAACATATTAATATATTTCAATATTCTAAGACTAATCTAAATTAAATACTAAAAATAAATGCAATCAAGAAGTAAACTGAAATCATTCTTATATATATATGTATATAAAAAGCATCAGTAAAATAGTTAAATGAAACATATATATATATATATAATGTTTAATTTAACTTTTCTACTGATGCTTTTTGCATTCATAATTATAATCAAAGCGTATTTTTATTCTTTTAATCATCACAATACACCATTTTTATATTATATTAAGCTTTACATTTACACAAAGTTAAATTACATTTATATATAACTTTTTTTCCTTTTTATACACAGATCATTGCAATGCATTATGGGATATAATGCTGTTTCCATTTGGCCAAAGCACAGTATGCTGCTTAATGCATATGTCAATTAATTCAGAGTCTGATGTTTATTTGCCAAATATTTTTACCGATACTAGCAGATAATAACGCTGCCTCGTCATAACATTGCGTTTTACTGTCAAAATGTCAAGCAAATTGTAACGGTGTTCACTTCAACCCTAGAGGACATTTTGTTCTGCCATAGAAATCATTGTGTTCTTTGTTTTAGACCTGTTTTTTCCTCTTTCCCCTCATTTGACTCTCGGTGGATGCTGAAACATCACAATGCTGCAATTCTATATCAGCCGATAAGGTAGAAAGCGTAGAGGACCCAAGGGTCTTCCTGTAATTGGGAATGGATATGGCATGTGTACAGACAGACAAATCAATATACGTAGGAGGATAGCGCTCTAATCAGATAACAAAAATCACCCAAAAACGTTATACTCTGTTTTCTTCTCGTCCTAATAGAAGGTTAAAGGGGAAAAATAAGCCTTTACCACAAACAGAAATAAGCACTTCACACTCAGGAGACGTTCCATTATTCCATTATCAGTGTTTGCACTCTCATGTGAAACCATTTTGCAGAGGCGGCTGATGTGTTAGTCATTCATCTAACTGAGCTATCGGTGCGTGTAAGACAAGAACATCCACAAGAGCTGATAGGATTTTACATCAACGTATCTCGGTCCTCTCGCTTTACATCCGCCCATCTCTCCTGACAGACCGGACACACCCACGACACTCCACTACGTCTGGTTTCGTTAGTCAACATCAGGAGACACTTGAGCCTGCAACTCAGTTTTTCACAGAAATGGAGAGAAGATGGAGAATTAATACCCCATCTCAACAGTGTTTCAGACTTTGTGTCTGTCTTCAAGATTTTTAAGACAAACTTCATTAGTTGTGAACAGCGATACCATTTCCTTTATTGAAACAATGTATTAAAATTGATGAATAAAGACATAGACCATTTGTGTGTGTCCCTTTAAATGCAAATCAGTTGCTGCTCCCCGACCCCTTTCCAGAAAAGCTTTAACAGCTCAACAACAACAAAGCTGGAGAATCTCACGCAGACGGTGTTCATCCTTACATTGTTCGAACCGGAGTCGACACTGATGGAGAGACTCAGGAAGAAGTTCCAACTTTTAGACGTTTCTGAACGGTTCGTGGATAAATTGATGTAGTTGCTGTGGAGTTGATTCAACTCATCCATTTTTTAGCAGCTACACTTGCCAGGGTCAACTTGTGGACTATCCAAGCTAACGAGACTCCAAACAGTGTTCAGTGCTCATCTGTGCAGACAACATCAGAACAGTTAGCATGCTTTACTCGAACTTTTGCCCCGTCGTTAGAACTGGCACATCGTTGTCGCTTGCAAAAACAAAATGGCGGCGCTGTGGGTGGAAAAGTGCATATTAAGGGGCTGTAATATTATAATAAGATTCCTTTTCTACGTCAAAAGGGGAGTGAAATCTGAGTGGCTCATTTTTCACATGATTGCAGAGAAAGGCTTGCCAAAACAAAGTCCTTTGTAACGTTTTCTGGGTCGGTAGATGAAACCATTATAGCATTTAAACACAGATTTTCATGATATGTCCCCTTTAATAATATTGATAAAGTTATTGTTTACGTTACATGCATTTTTCTTATAATATGATTCATTTTGATATGGTTCAAACTTTCATAGTGTGGAAGCATGACATTTATGCTGTATGTCACAACCACATGTTGTATAAACACACATGAAGATGAAGACAAATGGGTAACATTTAATAAATCCAACAGGTAATCCAAGTGAACAGAGCAACATGCAAGACGACACTGGACAACAAGGAGTTCAAACAAATATACATATGTAACCCCTCTACCTGGGTCCTACTCAACCCGCTCTGAGCTGGGCTTGAACCCAGGTCTTCCGGCATAGGAGTAGGATGCTCTAACAAGGAGGCTAAAGGCTGCAACATCTAGCATCTGTCGCTAGAGCATCTCTTGAGGTCAGAGGAGTGAGGTTTACTCGCACAGCAACTACTAGCTGGCCTCCGTTACTCTCACCCCCCTAAACCTCACTCCCATCCGGGTCACGGCACCAATGTGACTGCTCTACCCGGGTCCTACTCAACCTGCTCTGAGTGGGACTTGAACCCGGGTCTTCCGGCATAGGAGTAGGACGCTCCAACAAGCATCTGAAGGCTGCAACCGCTAGCGTCTGTCACCAGAGCATCTCTTGAGGAGTGAGGTTTATTTGCACAGTAACTACTAGCTGGCCTCCGTTACACTCACCCCCCTAAACCTCACCCCCATCCGGGTCACAGCACCAGCTATACCCTGGCCCTACTCAACCCGCTCTGAGCAGGACTTGAACCCCGGTCTTCCGGCATAGGAGTAGGATGCTCCAACAAGCGTCTAAAGGCTGCAACCTCTGGTGTCTGTCGCCAGAGCATCTCTTGAGGTCAGAGGAGTGAGGTTCACTCGCACAGCAACAACTAGCTGGCCTCCGTTACACTCATCCCCCTAAACCTCACCCCCATCATGACACCAATGTAACCGCTCTACCTGGGTCCTACTCAACCCGCTCTGAGCGGGACTTGAACCCGGGTCTTCTGGCATAGGAGTAGGACGCTCCAACAAGCGTCTAAAGGCTACAACCTCTGGTGTCTGTCGCTAGAGCATCTCTTGAGGAGTGAGGTTTACTTGCACAGCAACTACTAGATGTCCTCCGTTACACATACATACAAACAACATTTGCATATCCATATTCTTGTGAGCCTCTTCTGATGGGCCAAAAACTCTTGCTTTTTCCCTCCCTGCTCTCTTCCTCCCTCACATCTCTGGCATCTTTGCACGTCGTCAGAGAACCTGATTGTTCCCCCTCTTTAATTGAATGTTATCTTCTCCTCTGCGCTATTTCTGCTCAGGCCGTTTGTTCTGATACAGCTGGCCTGCAATTTGCCATGTGAATGGATCTGACGGGGGTGGGTGAGCCTCTCGCTCCGATCGGAGCGCTGGGGAAAAGTCTCGCTGCAGTCTTAATCACAGTCCTCAGCAGCCTTTCATGTAATGTGACAATTAAGATCTCCTCCGGAGTCGAGCTGAAGGAAGAAACACCCTCACAACCTTTTGTTATACCAGCCGGAGGTAGTACGTGTTAACTTCAGCGAGTTCTTCTCAAAGGTTTGGGACTTCTTGTATTAACCACTGAACTGAAGAGATACTAATGTCTCGTTTTGCTCTCGGGAGAGAACGGGACTCTAATCATGACTCTCTCTTTTTTCACATTTTCATAATCTTTGAGCTATAAATAACTTTATGCTTCCTCGAGAGATAAATGAGGAGATAAAGTGTGATCTTGTGGCCTCAGACTGAGTAATTTGTTCTTAATTACAGCTGCTTCACCACAATATCCGTCGTCTGACTGCAACCTGCAGACCTCATCAAGGTAAGAAGGAATAAATCATGGTTATTATAGTAAATTAAAACTATAACCATAAAAAATAAAAACATTTTCAATAACTGAAAAAAGGGGGAAAAACAGATTTTCTCATTTTCATTTAGTTTAACTTGATGTACTAAAATAACTAAAATTGAAATAAAAATGTTTAAAAGCGATATAGATACATTTTTAATGGGAAATTAAAACAAATCCAAAATATGAAAAAATATATAATAGTATCTCAATAACACTAAAATAACACTATAAATGAATAAGCAAACATTTAAGTAGTAATAACTAATAGTAAAGCTATTAAAAATACCCAGTAAATTCTTTTATGACAAAATATGTCATTTTAGGAAGAAAAAAGTACCCTGGTACCACATGTTTTTGGACATGTACCCCATTAATACCATGTTTTTGGACACATACCATGGTTTTGTTAATACAATGTTGTAAATATATCATGGTATGTAATGGTAATTGAACCATAAACCATGTAATACCATGTTTTTCATTACATGTCCCATGGTACTAGCCTGAATACATTAGACCTACTATGGTAAATGTAAATGGTAGTCCCATGATGCTCAGCGGTGCATGATATGGTAATAATTCAGTACCATGGTGCTGTATATATTCCAGCACCACATGCCAACTATCATTGTATGTTACAGTACTTTCTTGCAAAATTGAAAATTGAAAATCTCATGTATAACACACAAGCAGAAAAGAGAAACGTGTCTCAGAAATCTACAAATTTCTTCAGTATCATGTTGCTCAGCATTCTAAAACTGAGGCAGATGTGATTCGAACATCTCGCAGTATAATAAGTCATTTCCACACTGGCCTTGCTGAGCATGTACTGTACGCACTCAAATACACATTCACACTCAACACGCCTCGTACGCTCACACACATATGCACATGCAAGTACATGCACATTCTGCTGAGAATTATTTGCAGGTTTTGAATAATTCATAGCTCTTGTTTTTGATGAATAGTGCATCAGAGCATATGGAGTTCCTCTGGTCACAGTCAAGGTTCCGAGCGGAACGCGCAGCACCGCAACAGAATTCCAAACAAGGCTCGTGGGAAGGAGCAGAGGCCGGAGAGATCACAGCGCGGTGGGCCACAAACAAAACACATCTTTAATTCCGCCGCTGTTTATCCTTCGTTCCTTATCTCCACCATGGAATAAAAGAATAAAACGGTAACTGCAACTTTTTAGCTCACAATTCAGACTTTTCTTCTCTCGCAGTGCAGAGTTTATATCTCACAATTCAGACCTTTTTTTCTTGCAATTCTAAGAAAGAAAGAAAAAAGCCAGAACCTGTGAGATATAAAGAAAAGAGAAGACGAGTCTGAATTGTGAGATATAAACTCTCAATTGAACGAAAAAAGTCAGACAGTCAGAACCTTTTCTTTATTTAGTGGCAGAAACAAAAAACAGAAGATGTAAACTTAGAATTCCGAGAAATAATGTCAGAATTGCAAGATGTAAACTCAGAATTCAGAAAAAAAATCAGAATTTCAAGATGTAAACTCAGAATTCTGAGACAAAATATCAGAATTACAAGACTCAGAATTCCGAGACAAATTGTCAGAATTGCAAGATATAAACTCAGAATTCTGAGAAAAAATGTCCGAATTACAAGACGTAAACTCAGAATCCAGAAAAAAATGTCCGAATTGCAAGATATAAACTCAGAATTCTGAGACAAAATGTCAGAATTACAAGACTCAGAATTCCGAGACAAAATGTCCGAATTGCAAGATATAAACTCAGAATTCCGAGACAAAATGTCAGAATTGCAAGATATAAACTCAGAATTCCGAGACAAAATGTCAGAATTGCAAGATATAAACTCAGAATTCTGAGAAAAAATGTCCGAATTACAAGACGTAAACTCAGAATCCAGAAAAAAATGTCCGAATTGCAAGATATAAACTCAGAATTCTGAGACAAAATGTCAGAATTACAAGACGTAAACTCAGAATCCAGAAAAAAATGTCCGAATTGCAAGATATAAACTCAGAATTCCGAGACAAAATGTCAGAATTGCAAGATATAAACTCAGAATTCTGAGAAAAAATGTCAGAATTACAAGACGTAAACTCAGAATTCCGAGAACAAATTCTGAATTGCAAGACGTAAACTCAGAATTCCCAGAACAAATTCTGAATTGCAAGACGTAAACTCAGAATTCAGAAAAAAATTCAGAATCGCATGACGTAAACTCAGAATTCTGAGACAAAATGTCAGAATTGCAAGATATAAACTCAGAATTCTGAGAAAAATGTCAGAATTACAAGACGTAAACTCAGAATCCAGAAAAAAATGTCAGAATCACAAGACGTAAACTCAAAATCCAGAAAAAAATGTCTGAATTGCCAGATATAAACTCAGAATTCCGAGAAAAAATTCTGAATTTCAAGACGTAAACTCAGAATTCAGGGAACAAATTCTGAATTGCAAGACGTAAACTCAGAATTCTGAGAAAAAATGTCAGAATTACAAGACGTAAACTCAGAATCCAGAAAAAAATGTCAGAATTACAAGACGTAAACTCAAAATCCAGAAAAAAATGTCTGAATTGCAAGATATAAACTCAGAATTCCGAGAAAAAATTCTGAATTGCAAGACGTAAACTCAGAATTCAGAGAACAAATTCTGAATTGCAAGACGTAAACTCAGAATTCTGAGAAAAAAATGTCCGAATTGTAAGATATAAACTCAGAATTCCGAGAAAAAATGTCAGAATTACAAGACGTAAACTCAGAATTCCGAGAACAAATTCTGAATTGCAAGACGTAAACTCAGAATTCCCAGAACAAATTCTGAATTGCAAGACGTAAACTCAGAATTCAGAAAAAAATTCAGAATCGCAAGACGTAAACTCAGAATTCTGAGACAAAATGTCAGAATTGCAAGATATAAACTCAGAATTCTGAGAAAAATGTCAGAATTACAAGACGTAAACTCAGAATCCAGAAAAAAATGTCCGAATTGCAAGATATAAACTCAGAATTCCGAGAAAAAATTCTGAATTTCAAGACGTAAACTCAGAATTCCCAGAACAAATTCTGAATTGCAAGACGTAAACTCAGAATTCAGAAAAAAATTCAGAATCGCAAGACGTAAACTCAGAATTCTGAGACAAAATGTCAGAATTGCAAGATATAAACTCAGAATTCTGAGAAAAATGTCAGAATTACAAGACGTAAACTCAGAATCCAGAAAAAAATGTCCGAATTGCAAGATATAAACTCAGAATTCCGAGAAAAAATTCTGAATTTCAAGACGTAAACTCAGAATTCAGAGAACAAATTCTGAATTGCAAGACGTAAACTCAGAATTCTGAGAAAAAAATGTCCGAATTGTAAGATATAAACTCAGAATTCCGAGAAAAAATGTCAGAATTACAAGACATAAACTCAGAATTCAGAGAAAAAATGTCAGAATTACAAGACGTAAACTCAGAATTCCGAGAACAAATTCTGAATTGCAAGACGTAAACTCAGAATTCCCAGAACAAATTCTGAATTGCAAGACGTAAACTCAGAATTCAGAAAAAAATTCAGAATCGCAAGACGTAAACTCAGAATTCTGAGAAAAATGTCAGAATTACAAGATATAAACTCAGAATTCTGAGAAAAATGTCAGAATTACAAGACGTAAACTCAGAATTCTGAGAAAAATGTCAGAATTACAAGACGTAAACTCAGAATCCAGAAAAAAATGTCAGAATTACAAGACGTAAACTCAAAATCCAGAAAAAAATGTCTGAATTGCCAGATATAAACTCAGAATTCCGAGAAAAAATTCTGAATTTCAAGACGTAAACTCAGAATTCAGGGAACAAATTCTGAATTGCAAGACGTAAACTCAGAATTCTGAGAAAAAATGTCAGAATTACAAGACGTAAACTCAGAATCCAGAAAAAAATGTCAGAATTACAAGACGTAAACTCAAAATCCAGAAAAAAATGTCCGAATTGCAAGATATAAACTCAGAATTCCGAGAAAAAATTCTGAATTGCAAGACGTAAACTCAGAATTCAGAGAACAAATTCTGAATTGCAAGACGTAAACTCAGAATTCTGAGAAAAAAATGTCCGAATTGTAAGATATAAACTCAGAATTCCGAGAAAAAATGTCAGAATTACAAGACGTAAACTCAGAATTCCGAGAACAAATTCTGAATTGCAAGACGTAAACTCAGAATTCCCAGAACAAATTCTGAATTGCAAGACGTAAACTCAGAATTCAGAAAAAAATTCAGAATCGCAAGACGTAAACTCAGAATTCTGAGACAAAATGTCAGAATTGCAAGATATAAACTCAGAATTCTGAGAAAAATGTCAGAATTACAAGACGTAAACTCAGAATCCAGAAAAAAATGTCCGAATTGCAAGATATAAACTCAGAATTCCGAGAAAAAATTCTGAATTTCAGGACGTAAACTCAGAATTCAGAGAACAAATTCTGAATTGCAAGACGTAAACTCAGAATTCTGAGAAAAAAATGTCCGAATTGTAAGATATAAACTCAGAATTCCGAGAAAAAATGTCAGAATTACAAGACATAAACTCAGAATTCAGAGAAAAAATGTCAGAATTACAAGATATAAACTCAGAATTCCGAGAAAAAATGTCAGAATTACAAGACATAAACTCAGAATTCCGAGAAAAAATGTCAGAATTACAAGACGTAAACTCAGAATTCCGAGAACAAATTCTGAATTGCAAGACGTAAACTCAGAATTCCCAGAACAAATTCTGAATTGCAAGACGTAAACTCAGAATTCAGAAAAAAATTCAGAATCGCAAGACGTAAACTCAGAATTCTGAGAAAAATGTCAGAATTACAAGATATAAACTCAGAATTCTGAGAAAAATGTCAGAATTACAAGACGTAAACTCAGAATCCAGAAAAAAATGTCAGAATCACAAGACGTAAACTCAAAATCCAGAAAAAAATGTCTGATTTGCCAGATATAAACTCAGAATTCCGAGAAAAAATTCTGAATTTCAAGACGTAAACTCAGAATTCAGGGAACAAATTCTGAATTGCAAGACGTAAACTCAGAATTCTGAGAAAAAATGTCAGAATTACAAGACGTAAACTCAGAATCCAGAAAAAAATGTCAGAATTACAAGACGTAAACTCAAAATCCAGAAAAAAATGTCTGATTTGCCAGATATAAACTCAGAATTCCGAGAAAAAATTCTGAATTTCAAGACGTAAACTCAGAATTCAGGGAACAAATTCTGAATTGCAAGACGTAAACTCAGAATTCTGAGAAAAAATGTCAGAATTACAAGACGTAAACTCAGAATTCCGAGAAAAAATGTCAGAATTAAAAAGTGTAAACAGAATTCTGAGGGGGGAAAGTCTGAATTGTGAGATATATGCTCAGAATTCTGAGAAAAAACAATTATCAGGATTGCAAGACGTAAACTCAGAACTCTGATAAAGAAAAAGTCTAAATTGTGAGACGTAAAACAGATTTCAGAGTACAAAAATAACATGAGATGTAAACGTGCAATCTTGGGGATAAAAGCCTGAACTGTGAGATTAAAAAGTGACAATTACTTTTTTTTATTATTATTATTATTCCATGGCTGAAACAAGCTTCCATACATTGAAGCTGGATGACAAGCTTCGGCACAGAAATGGCCCGGCATTAATTACCTTCAATGTGAGCGCGTTCGCCGCCGAGACCGCCCTCAGCGAACATCAAACGCTCTTAATAACAGCGGCAGAGAAAACGCCTCATGCAATTGGCTTCGAGAGCTTTCACAAGAGCTCATTTCCTGCAGGTTAAAGCTGGTGTTTGTCATGTACAGCTGGGGCTTATCGAGGAGCGGCCGACCGGAGGGATGCGGACAATGAGATGCAGAGCTTGAGATTTAGCTCGGGATATGTAGGGATTTGTGAGGTCTGCATCACGACGAAAACAAATTGCAAGCCGCAATCACAGGCGAGGCTCGTTAACTAGCAGGAAGCTGGCTTGAGTGGGCGGGTTAGTGGTTGAGCCAGGTGTTGTAATAGTAACACGGGTCTCAGCAGGCCTGTGTGTTTTCATGTTTAAGTGTCTAATGACTCATTTCTTTAGCGCTAATTGGCCTTGTTTCAAATGAAACATGTTTTTTTTTTTTTTTTGTGCACCAGAAATAGTCCTTTAATCATTTTGCTTTTTGTAGAAAGAAACCTATATGCTCTTTATTCACTCTAAAGTTTCGACCAGGAAAATCTTGATGTAAAAACACAATTTTAATCATAGCTTTGGCATCTTTTTGTTCAAATACAATCCAAGCCAACATGAAATAGCATTTGGACTTCTATAATGTGATGCACTTCAGAGTGAACCAGGATATTCAATGAGAAAAAAAATGTAGGTCAGGACTTGATTTCACCCATCGGGAGCTGATTGGATTGCAAAAAAGTAGCGGTTACACACCAGAGGGTCTAGAGAGTTTTCTGTGGAGGTTGTTCAAGTATGTGACTGACCTGTATACGCCATGTGACTGATCACTTTATGTTAGAAGGAAAAACACAAGTCTGTTTCATGCTGTTAAACGCCCTTCAAAAGCCTGTTTCAGATTATGTGACTTGCAAAGAAATCATTTTGTCAAAATACGTCGACTTTTAAGTGGCCGTCAATGGACAAAGAAGTTATTTTCCCTCAAAATGACGTATTTACAACATCAGGGCCCGGTGACTGGCAAAAAGAGTGTTGTTTTATACCTTCAAAAAGAAAGTGCATATATTCCCCAAGAATAATGTGCACTGATGAATCCCAGTACGAACAGATGTCTGGATGTCTTTTTCAACTGGTTAGAGAGGTAAATAACTGGACATTGATTGATTCATGAGCAGCCACTTTTAAATCTGCATCCAAATAGCATGCAAGAATCATTGCTTCCCAAACTGTAGAGTGTTGAAAGACTCCCAGATGAAGTACTTATTTTGTGGATTTATAAAGTGCATGCACTTTAGGCTAATGTTTTCTACAGTCCCCAACGCGAGTGTTTTTTGTTAGTTTCAGCCCGACGCAGTTATCATTTTCATGTCCAGCATCCCGTTGTTTAAAAAGCAAACGCACTCACGCCCATCTGTTCGCCTATGGGTGTGCCGGTCTGAAAACGAGGTGTGTTCAGGCGTGTTGCTGGCTGAAAACGACTGCGCCATTGACCACCAAAAACCTGGACTAAAGTCAATGGTGCAGTATTTATTTATTTGTTATTTATTAATAATATGCATATAGGTGGGCGCATAACGCCGTACATGCTTGTTACACACACAGGGATGCACAAACATGGCATGTATTAAAATATATATATATATAGGCTGTGGTTGCAGCATTTAGCCTCCTTGTTAGAGTGTCCGCCTCCCATGCCGGAGACCCGGGTTCAAGTCCTTCACAGAGCGGGCGCACATGAATTTAAACTGATTCGTCATGTTGAGTGTGTCTATATTCTGCCATGTAAATAGCGAATATGCCATGGTGCAAGTGCTCCTGGCTTTTAAAGGGGAATGGGAGATGACACTCTGATTGGGTTATTGCACGTTACGCCCCAAAACACACCCATGACTGATTAAGAGAATAGGTACAACCCTTTGGGACCATACGGCTGGCACGCTGATCATTTTCTCCATCGTTGAACCAGCAAAAGAGGATTCAGAGTGCACCTGCGCTTAGATCGTTAATTTTGGGCCCTGTGAATTATTGAGTTCTGAATTATTATTCTATAAAGTTTAGCTGCCTGTTTTCTTGGCGGTAAATTCAAGTGCATGAGCACAAGGCTTCGCTCAGATGGAGTGAAGGAGACAAACCATGTTTAATGAATGAAGCATTATCCCAAGCGAAATTAATTAATATTTAAACTTTATAACTATTTGCCATCTGTTCAGATCAATGCAGATGCCTTTAATTGCACACGTGGAGCTTTTCATGCACTGCAGTAAAATCTTTTTAGCTCCGTCTAATCAAAGCGTAATGATGTCCTGAACGCTTGTGAATCCTCGTGAACATTCACCTGTGTCGTCGGCAGTTCGAACGTTCCTGTAATATCCTTCCTGATATTTTCAAACTCTCCTTGTGTAATGGAGGGAGATGATCCGATTTGCCATCCGTGATCTATCAGCGTTTCCATCTGTGTTGGCCATGCGTTTTAGCCCACATTTACATTAATAACTCTCTCCCAGAAAGACAGAATTACTTTGGGGCTTTTTAACGACGCCAGACAGAAATTCGATTAAGATTAATTCGAGCCGAGCAAGCAATTTTGGGGGAGGTTAGAAGCAATTTCTCCGCACATCATTGGCCACACAATGCCTCTAATGCTGTGAACGTAGAAGCCTCTGTATTACCGACGCTCCATCTACCATTTCCATCTGCACACCTCCGTTATTCTCCGGAGAAAACCCCATTACCCCTCCTAAACTCCTTTCAAACTTTGATGCGCATCCCGCAATTAAAGACCTGCATTGCATTATTGGAAAAGGAATGAGCCTTTTGGGTCCTCCACTGAAATCAGAGGGAAGAGATAAGAGAATGGCTGTGTTCACAATAGCATGCTATTCTTACTAGTTTTGCGGTATGAGTTCTATGTATCATATGCACATTTGCTGTACAATTTACATTACAATGAACTCAAACTGAAGTTTCTTTTCTCTTTCTAGATTCATTATTCAATCAGACGAATTAAAGGTGAAGTGTGTCATTTTATTAAAGTTAAAATATGCAGGTCACATTTAATATGCAAAGAAAAATAGAAGAAACAGCTGTTATTTTTGCAGTTCCATTTGGTGACAATGAAAGAGCATGATTTCACCTATGAGACATTCTTACACAAACTGTAATTAAAAATGCACTGCTTTTAAATGTCTGTCAAGGCCTATCGTTTCATAAAAGTTTGTTAAATAAAAGTTTAGTGCAAGAGCTTTATAAAGTTCTTGAAAGCCTCTTCTGCTCACCAAGGCTGTATTTACTGGATCAAAAATACAATAAATACAATAAATATATATATACAGTGGTGTGAAAAAGTGTTTTCCCCTTTCCTTAATGTCACTTAAATGTTTCAGATCATCAAACGTTTAAATATTAGTCAACGATAACACAAGTAAACACAAAATGCAGTTTTTAAATGAAGGTTGATATTATTAAGGGAAAACAAAATCCAAAGTTACATGGTCCTGTGTGTAAAAGTGTTTGCCCCCTAAACCCAATAACTGGTTGGACCACCCTTTGCGGCAACAACTGCAATCAAGCGTTTGCGATAACTTGCAATGAGTCTTTTATCTCTGTGGAGGAATTTTGGCCCACTCTTCTTTGCAGAATTGTCGTAATTCAGCCACATCTGAGGGTTTTCGAGCATGAACTGCCTTTTCAAGGTCATGCCACGGCATCTCAAGAATCTCAATAGGATTCAGGTCAGGACTTTGACTAGGCCACTCCAAAGTCTTCATTTTGTTTTCCTTCAGCCATTCGGAGGTGGACTTGCTGGTGTGTTTGGGATCATTGTCCTGCTGCAGAACCCAAGTTCGCTTCAGTTTCAGGTCACGAACAGATGGCCGGATATTCTCCTTCAGGATTTTTTGGTAGACAGCAGAATTCATGGTTCCATTTATCAAAGCAAGTCTACCGGGTCCTGAAGCAGCAAAACATCCCCAGACCATCACCCTACCACCACCATATTTTACTGTTAGTGTGATGATGCAGTGTTACTTTTACGCCAGACGAAATGAGACACACACCTTGCAAAAAGTTCAAACTTCCCAAAAGAAGTCAAGATGTTTTCTGGCAAAAATGAGACGAGCCTTAATGTTCTTTTCGCTCACCAGTGATTTTCGTCTTGGAACTCTGCCATGCAGGCCATTTTTGCCCAGTCTCTTTCTTATGGTGGAGTCATGAACACCGACCTTAACTGAGGCAAGTGAGGCCTACAGTTCTTTGGATGTTGTTGTGGGGTCTTTTGTGACCTCTTGGATGAGTCGTCGCTGTGCTCTTGGGGTATTATGGTCAGCCGGCCACTCCTTGGAAGGTTCACCACTGTTCCATTTGTGGATAATGGCTCTCACTGTGGTTCGCTGGAGTCCCAAAGCTTTAGAACTGGCTTTATAATCTTTTCCAGACTGATAGATCTCATTTATTTTCTTTCTCATTTGTTCCTGAATTTCTTTGGATCTCGGCATGATGTCTAGCTTTTGAAGATCTTTTGGCCTACTTCACTTTGTCAGTCAGGTCCTATTTAAGTGATTTCTTGATTGAGAACAGGTGTGGCAGTGGCTAGAGAAATTGAACTCAGGTGTGATGTTTTAACGGGTGGGGAAAACACTTTTACACACAGGGCCATGTAGGTTTGGATTTTGTTTTCCCTTAATAATAACAACCTTTATTTAAAAACTGCATTTTGTGTTTACGTGTGTTGTCTTTGACTAATATTTAAATTTGTTTGATGATCTGAAACATTTAAGTGTGACAAACATGCAAAAAAAAAGAAATCAGGAAGGGGGGAAAACACTTTTTCACACCACTGTGTATATATATATATATATATATATATATATATATATATATATATACACACTCATGGTCATTCTTTATTTGTGAAAAGACAGTGCAGTCGAACAGCTCTCTGCTGGTTATAAACACGCACACGTAACACTGTTTCTTTCACTTTCCAGAGATCTTCAAAAAGGTCATCCCTGACCGCGAGAGATACATCGCTTTGCTTAATACAGATCACCTGCCTTCGATGGATGATTTATTACGCCAAGCCCGCTGGAGAGATATGAGCAACGGTTCAAGTTATGCCTCTCTGTATTCTCCAATGGGCCGCATTATGATGCTGTTTAAAGCAGATTCCTCGGGCTAGAAGGACTATCTGCCATCCGATCCGTCTCCTTCCATCAGACCCCTGCAGAAATCAAAGACGGGTCTGTGGGACGGACAGACGGAGCTGTGCGGACCGGTGTTAGCACTAAATATGAGTTGACCCCTGACGGTAATGGGCTCTCACTGGGTGTCGCAGAGTAATTTATCTGCCAGCGAGGTGACATGGAGAGTAAATGTTTGTCTTGGGTCTGTGTTTACACTGTTTACTCAAGCTTATGAGCAGTAGGGATCCAGAAGACCCATCTCTCTTGCTCTATCTCCCTCTCTTTTGTCCTGTATCTTACATTCCCACTGGCAAGGTGTCGAGACCTATTATACCAAATGAGAAATAGCCCATTTCATCATGATACAATAGGGTAATTTATAACTCTATTTTTATGTAGACACTTTACATACTAATCACATTTTGGCCAATTAAGTAAGGGATGGTTCATCCAAAAATTACCGTTCCGTCTTTTACTCACCTTCATGATTTTTTTTTCTTCTATTTAACATAAAGGATGTTGAGCAGAAGATCCTGGGGGCTGTTTTCTATATAATCATATATCTATAATCTATATATCAGGTCGTCTGAAGCCACACGATAGCTTTGTGCAAGATAAAAACTGCACAACAAAATAAAAATTGGTTTTGAAAGAAATTTTTCACTTTAAACACCACTAGTACATCTATTGGAACTTTTAATACACCCAGAGTAGATGGAAATTCCCATTATATTAAAAAAAAAAAAAAAACACAATCAACTGGCCTGAGAGTTTGATTGATATTTCATCCATCTGTGATTAGACATCAGCGATACTTCAGAAATCATATGATGATTTGCTGCTCATGAAACATTTATGATTATTATCAATGTTGAAAACAGTTGTGCTGCTTCATATTTTCATGGACACTGTGATACATTTGATTGGTAAGGATTCTTTGATGAAAATAAAGTCCAAAACAACAGTATTTATTTGAAACAGAAGTTTTTTGTAATGTTATAAATTAATGTCACTTTCATTCAATTTAATGCATTCATGACTAATAAAAGTATACTGCTTTCTTTACTGACCAGAATTCTGACATTATAACTCGCAATTCTGACTTTATAACTCACAATTCTGACTTTATATCTCACAATTCTGACTTTATATCTCACAATTCTGACTTTATCTCACAATTCTGACTTTATATCTCACAATTCTGACTTTATATCCCACAATTCTGACTTTGTCACAATTCTGACTTTATATTTCACAATTCTGACTTTAAAACAAGCAATTCTGACTTTATAACTCGCAATTCTGACTTTATATCTCTCAATTCTGACTTTATATCTCACAATTCTGACTTTATCTCACAATTCTGACTTTATATCTCACAATTCTGACTTTATATCTCACAATTCTGACTTTATATCCCACAATTCTGACTTTATCTCACAATTCTGACTTTATATCTCACAATTCTGACTTTATATCCCACAATTCTGACTTTATATCCCACAATTCTGACTTTATATCTCACAATTCTGACTTTATATCCCACAATTCTGACTTTATATCCCACAATTCTGACTTTGTCACAATTCTGACTTTATATTTCACAATTATGACTTTATATCTCACAATTCTGACTTTATTAATCACAATTCTGACTTTATATCCCACAATTCTGACTTTGTCACAATTCTGACTTTGTCACAATTCTGACTTTATATCTCACAATTCTGACTTTATATCTCACAATTCTGACTTTATAACTGCAATTCTGACTTTATAACTGCAATTCTGACTTTATATCTCACAATTCTGACTTTATAACCTTTTTTTCTCTAATTTAGTGGTGGACACAAGCTTCCTCAGAAGTCACCTTTCCCAATTTTCCAGTTTTGCAAATTAAATTGCAAACGTTCTTTATGTGAAGCTTACAGTCTGTTTGTTTATTACTACACAATCATTATTTGACTGACAGATGCTTTGATTCAAAGAAACTTGCAGTGCATTCAAGACGTATATATCACGACAAACATCATTACACGAAACCACAAGGCAAAGAAAATCATCAGACATTATTGAGTTCAAATTAGCACAGTGATGAGAACCCGAAGAAGTCGAGATGAAAATGATTAAATAATTTGGCATCATATCTCTTTGTTCACTCGCTTAATCAAGTATGAAACCCGCTCGCAGCATTGGCCTTCTGACCTTGAAGCGAAATCGTTGAAATCACTCCATATCTGGCTGGAGGAATGTGTTTCACGTGTAGAGAATGAGAAAGTGCTTTTAGCCGGGTTTCTGTTTAATACCAGCCCTGCAGCAGAGCGCGAAGATTCACTTCAATATCCGTTTCTGTTGACACTCCAGTGCTGTTCATATCTCAGTGTGAGACGCTCCGACAATTTATCAACAAACATCCATATTCTCTGGCACAGGGCTCAGGGAGCGTCGACTTTTTAAGTTAAGAGTCGAGCGGAGAGCGTCCGCACCGCCGGAGCCGGAGCTCCCAATGCAAGCAATTAAGAGAGCCAGAGCTACTAAAGAGCTTTCGCAGAGATTCGCTCCAGCGACCAGGAGCTCAGAACTACAGCGAACGCCACTGAGAATCGAGCGAGACAGACGTTGAGAAAAGACCAGCCTTTTCAAAAGCATATCTAGAGGGACCTCAGAACATCATTTTTCATTTCATTATGGCAGCGGCGTCTCCTCGCGGCGTGATCAATAGCCGCACGTGTGTAATTCCGGCCGTAAGAACGAGACCCGGACGCCGTCAGATTCTCATTCTGTTTGGCTTTGAGGAATAACAAGGTTGTTAGTTGAGAAAGGTTACGCTGATTAATATCGTTTTCTCTTATCTGTGGATGAATTCTCAATAATGGTATTCGATTCACGTCATCGCTGAAATCTTGCGAGCAGAAAAGGGGGTCGACTTTGAATTATTCATGTGCGTTCAACGAGGTGGGCTATGCATTTAGACCTGTCCTGTTGCTCTTTAAAGAATAATGATGAATCTGTTTTGACACCCAACAGAAATTCTCAAGGTGAATGTTTTTTTATGAACAGATGATGAAAAGACTCCAAATAGTTCTGAAGCAGAGGTCATGTGTGAACCATTAAATGTTTGCTTAGAAGAGAAAACCATTAGAACAATCATTTAACATTGACGATTTCATTTCATATATTCAGATTTGTTATTTATATTGAACTCCATATTAATTTATATAAAATTCAGGTGTATAGACCCTAATCCTGACCCAAATTAATTCATATATAATTTTATATATATATATATATGTGTGTGTGTGTGTGTGTGTGTGTGTGTGTGTGACGCCGGACCACAAATCCAGTCATAAGTCACACGGGTATATTTGTATCATTAGCCAACGATACATCATACGGGTCAAAATTATCGATTTTTCTTTTATGCCAAAAATCACTAGGATATTAAGTAAAGATCTTGTTCCATGAAGGTATTTTGTAAATTTCCTACTGTAAATATATCAACACTGTACTTTTGCGAGTAGATATGCATTGCTAAGGACTTCATTTGGACAACTTTAAAGGCGATTGTCGCAATATTTAGATTTTTCGCACCATCAGATTCCAGATTTTCAAATAGTTGTACCTCGGCCATACATCAATAGAAAGCTTATTTATTCAGCTTTCAGATGATGAAAAATTAGCCTTATGACTGGTCAATATACTATATTTTATATATATGTGTGTGTGTGTGTGTAAGTGATGATGCAATAATGATTCGATGTTCATATGATTACATTTCTCATAGAGTGTTGCATCACTTTCTCCCATCAATATGTCCAATTATTAAAATTAATATCTGATTATTTGTGTTGACATAGATGTAGTAAAAACAAAAAAAAAGTAGAAAAAAACAGAGTTAGAAAGTTAATTTCCCCCTGCAATTATTTTTGTTTTTTTAACTTTTAGCATGGATATGCTAGCCTTAAGGTTATGAATAAGCAGGTGTGTTCCAAAACAATGCCAAAATTCATATTTTAGGAGATTTAGGCATTGAAAACTCATTGAAATTACGTCAGCACATTGAATAATGCAGTGCGTTCCAATGCAAAAGTCGACAAGTTTGATTCTTTTCAGTTTGATTCACTGATCATTTTGATTCATTTGAGTCTGATTCGTTATTCACCGATTCGCATACACGACTCACAAACACTCTATTCATACGGCAACGTTGACAGAAGTGAAGATGAAATCTTTGCTAGAATTTTACAGTAACGTAGTTCGGAAACACTTTATTTTGATGATCCACTTTAGACATAACTATAAAGTAACTTTGCAACTCCACGTCAACTAGCAGTTATTAGAGTATTGGTAGACTTAACATCTGCTATCACTTTATTTTGATGCTCCCAAACTGTCTATATGTAACTTTACAAGCACAACTTATTCTAATAACCTGAACCCTATAACACTCTACTAATACTCTAATAACTGCTAGTTGACATGGAGTTATAGTAAAAAGGGGATCATCAAAATAAAGCTAATTCTTGCATTAAACATGTTGAATCTATTTGTGACTGTGCAACTGAAATGATGGTTCATCTGTGCGATGAAAAATCCCTCCTGAAAGCTCTTTCAGAGTAAATAAAGAACAAATGAGCAAACAATATCGACATATATCTCATCAAAAGTCTGAAAAGTATAATTATTTACGCTATTTCGCCAAGCGCTAGTAACAGATTGTGTTTTACATTGATGCACTGGAGTTCTTTGGTCAATTTACAAGAGATGTGGGAGTGTTGAGCTGTTGTGAGTCACACACACACACACACACACACACACACACCAGTGTTTGATGGGCCAGATGGTGTGTGTTACTCTTGTTTTCCCGTCGCTCCCACTGTTTTTCATATGCGCAGCAGTGCAGCTCCAGACGAGCTTCTGCTTCAAAGCGAGCGTTGGCCGGTCAGAGCAGCAAGGGAGGCCGATGAAAACAAATGTCTTTATTAGATTATCGTCTCGGCCCCCGCTCGCCTCTACCTCTCTGAGTGTGGCCGGTGCAAGCGGAATTAAATTGATATGATATTCCAGCATCATCTCCATTAGCCCCCGGGCCTCGCCGCCGCGGATCGCTGTAATACCCGGTAAGGAGTGAATGGGAATTAGGGCATTTATGTGACCGGTGACACATTCTTCCTCACGGGCTGATATTGCTTCCACCACGGAATAAAAAAAAAAAGTAATCTCGCAATTGCAAGTTGACTTGGATGCATGTTTTTGCCCTCGCTGCATCCGAATATGCCGACAGAGTTGTGTGTCTGAATTCATAGTATTCATAAAACGGTGGATGAAATGTACCGTTTCTGCCTAGATTCTGAAGTGTGCATCTGATGGACACTTTACCATCCCATGAGGCCGCGGGAGAGAGGATTCTTGACTGACAGTGATCGATCACATGATAATGACTGCATGCTGGATGTAGTGCGTCAGAATTACTTTCATACAACACATATTCAGACTATATAGTACGTTTCAAAACAAATTTAGCATCTACTGTACAGTATGTGATTTCGGAAGCGGCGCGAGTTTACACCTCCTAATTTTGACTTTTTTTCTCAGAATTCTGAGTTTAGATCTTGCAATTTTAATTTTTTATTTTGGAATTCTGAGTTTATATCTCGCGATTTTGACTTTTTTTCTCAGAATTCTGTGTTTAGATCTTGCAATTTTGACTTTTTTCTTGGAATTCTGAGTTTACACCTTCCAATTTTGACTTTTTTTCTCAGAATTCTGAGTTTATATCTCGCGATTTTGACTTTTTTTCTCAGAATTCTGTGTTTAGATCTTGCAATTTTGACATTTTTCTAAAAATTCTGAGTTTACATCTCTCAATTTTGACTTTTCTCAGAATTCTGAGTTTAGATCTTGCAATTTTGACTTTTTTCTCAGAATTCTGAGTTGACATCTCTCAATTTTGACTTTTCTTAGAATTCTGTGTTTAGATCTTGCAATTTTAATTTTTTTTTTTGGAATTCTGAGTTTAGATCTCGCGATTTTGACTTTTTTTCTCAGAATTCTGTGTTTAGATCTTGCAATTTTGACAATTTTCTAAAAATTCTGAGTTTAGATCTCGCGATTTTGACTTTTTTTCTCAGAATTCTGTGTTTAGATCTTGCAATTTTGACTTTAATCTTGGAATTCTGAGTTTATATCTCGCAATTTTGACATTTTTTCTCAGAATTCTGAGTTTACATCTCGCAATTTTGACTTTTCTCAGAATTCTGAGTTTAGATCTTGCCATTTTGACTTTAATCTTGAAATTCTGAGTTTATATCTCGCAATTTTGACTTTTTTCTCAGAATTCTGAGTTTACATCTCTCAATTTTGACTTTTCTCAGAATTCTGAGTTTAGATCTTGCCATTTTGACTTTAATCTTGGAATTCTGAGTTTATATCTCGCAATTTTGACATTTTTTCTCAGAATTCTGAGTTTACATCTCGCAATTTTGACTTTTCTCAGAATTCTGAGTTTAGATCTTGCCATTTTGACTTTAATCTTGAAATTCTGAGTTTATATCTCGCAATTTTGACTTTTTTCTCAGAATTCTGAGTTTACATCTCGCAATTTTGACTTTTTCTCAGAATTCTGAGTTTAGATCTCCCAATTTTGACATTTTTTCTCAGAATTCTGAGTTTAGATCTTGCAATTTTGACTTTTTTTCTCAGAATTCTGAGTTTAGATCTCACAATTTTGACTTTTTTTCTCAAAATTCTGAGTTTAGATCTTGCAATTTTGACTTTTTTTCTTGGAATTCTTAGTTTAGATCTGGTAATTTTGACTCTTTTCTCAGAATTCTGAGTTTATATCTTGTAATTTTGACTCTTTTCTCGGAATTCTGAGTTTAGATCTTGTAATTTTGACTCTTTTCTCGGAATTCTGAGTTTAGATCTTGCAATTTTGACTTTTTTTCTCTGAGTTCAGGTTGCAATTTTTGCCTCTGCCATGAAAAAAAGAAAAAAAGTTAGGCTAAGTGCTTTTTTTAATCGCTCAGTTTCTGTCTTTTATTGAGCCAGTTTCTTTTACATACGCAATTTTTAGCAGTTGAGACTTTTTTAAATAAAATTGACATTGAACTGACTCAAAGTGAATAATGACACCTGTCTTCTGTAGAGCTGCTCATTGCTGAATTGAACTTGTTTCATAATTGATGAACTTTACAGTTATGGAACTGAATCGGCAGCTGAATAATGACACTATTGTCTTCTGTTGAGCCGCTTAAGCAGAATCAAACTCTGTTTGCATCATTTTCATCACTGTGAAGCTGCTTTGAAACAATCACTATTGTATAAAGCGGAATATGAACGAAGGTGAAATGACAACATTTTGGACATTGTTTCTCACAATTGACAATTCTGAGTCTATATCTCTATATATCTTTAAAACCTTTAAACTCAGAAAGGAAAAAAAGTCAGAATTGTGAGATAAAAAGATAAAAAGTTTTTTTTTTTTTCCCCATGGCGGAAACAAGCTTCCATATCACTGAAGCGTATGCCTTTTTTTTAATGCTATGCATAAGCATTGAAGCTTATAGCATTAACCTCCATGCTTTTTTACAGTGAAGAGCCATTTAAAGGTCTATCTGTGTTGACAGCATCAATAAGAGCTGTGATATCATCACAGCACTGGCTGGGTGGTGAAATAAGGGAAAATGAAACATCCAGCTGACATCTGCACAGCCTGCAGCCTAAACAGGAGCATGCGTGTCAGTTTGTGCTCACGACACCGGTAATCCAGCTGATGATGAGAAATGCTCCGAGAGGAAGGAGCTTATTGAATGAAGGGAATGTATATGCCCTCTCGGGCTCCCCTGACACCGTGATATATCTCGACGAAAAGCGTGTTGTGATTGTGGCGAGTGTTCGCTTCTCATCTGATCGTGTTCAGAGCTGCTTCCGCACGCTGGGGGAAAACCTTTCAGAGCCAATCAGGACGAGCGAACGGGAACAGTGAAGGCCGCGGCGTCTTTCTCGCCCGATTACTAGCTTCAGTGCAGTCGATATGTGATTTATAATATTAGTTTGAGACTTTTTTTTGTAACTGATGACACACTAATTCAATCATTTGATAATAATAGTATCGCGTTATAAAAGGAGTCAATAGTTGAAGCAACTATACAAAATATTATTCATGTGAATTGAACTGGTCTCTGTTGTGAAATATACACTACTGTTCAAAAGTTTGGGGAAAGTTTTTTTTTAAAGAGATTAATACTTTTATTCAGTAAAAATGCATTAAATAGATCAAAATTGGCAGTAAAAACATTTGCAATGTTACAAAATGATTCTATTTCAAATAAATGCTGTTCTTTTGAACTCTCTGTTCATCAAAGAATCCTGAAAAATAAAATGCATCACAGTTTCCGCACAAATATGATTTGTTTCCAACTTTGATAATCATCAGAAATGTTTCTCGAGCATCAAATCATCATATGAGAATGATTTCTGAAGGATCACGTGACACTGAAGAGTGGAGGAATGATGCTGAAAATGATCGTAGGAATCATAAAAATATCATATGTCCATCCATCCATTCATCCATCCATCCAATCAATCAATCAATCAATTAATCAATCAATCAATCAATCAACCTATCACTCTATCTATCACTCTATCTATCTATCTATCTATCGATCGATCTATCTATCTATCCCTCCGCCTACCTATTTATCTATCTATCCATCCATCTATCGATCGATCTATCTATCTATAGATCTATCTATCTATCTATCTATCTATCTATCTATCTATCTATCTATCTATCTATCTATCTATCTATCCATCTATCCATCTATCCATCCATCCCTCCATCCATCCATCCATCCATCTATCTATCTATCTATCTATCTATCTATCTATCTATCTATCTATCTATCTATCCCTCTGCCTATCTATCTATCTATCTATCTATCTATCTATCTATCTATCTATCTATCTATCTATCTATCTATCTATCTATCTATCTATCTATCTATCTGTCTATCTATCTATCTATCTATCTATCTATCTATCTATCTATCTATCTATCTATCTATCTATCTATCCCTCTGCCTATCTATCTATCTATCTATCTATCTATCTATCTATCTATCTATCTATCTATCTATCTATCTATCTATCTATCTATCTATCCCTCTGCCTATCTATCTATCTATCTATCTATCTATCTATCTATCTATCTATCTATCTATCTATCTATCTATCTATCTATCTATCTATCTATCTATCCCTCTGCCTATCTATCTATCTATCTATCTATCTATCTATCTATCTATCTATCTATCTATCTATCTATCTATCTATCTATCTATCTATCTATCTATCTATCTATCCCTCCGCCTATCTATCTATCTATCTATCTATCTATCTATCTATCTTCAAAAGTTTGGGGTAAGTTTTTTTTAAAGAAATTAATACTTTTATTCAGTAAAAATGCATTAAATAGATCAAAATTGGCAGTAAAAACATTTACAATGTTACAAAATGATTCTATTTCAAATAAATGCTGTTCTTTTGAACTCTCTGTTCATCAAAGAATCCTGAAAACTAAAATGCATCACAGTTTCCGCACAAATATGATCTGTTTCCAACTTTGATAGTAATCAGAAATGTTTCTCGAGCAGCAAATCATCATATCAGAATGATTTCTGAAGGATCATGTGACTCTGAAGAGAGGAGGAATAATGCTGAAAATGATCGCAGGAATAAATTACGTTTCACAATATAGTCGTACAGAAAACGGCGATATTGAATAGTAATACTATTTCACAATTTTTACTGTAGTTTTGATCAAATAAATGCAGTCTTGGTGACTTCTTTCAAAAACATTAAGAAAATCTAACTAACTCCAAACTTTTCAACAGTAGTGTAGAGTTACTCTGATATAAGATTACTCCTAGCATTTCCTAAGATCAAATAAGGTCAAGCCGCCCACTCCACGGGCTCTCGCGGGCGCAGCTAAACACTAAGTGCCAGTAGATGACACAGGAGGGACGGCGTACTTGCCATCACAGCAGGCTTTTCTCTCGGGTTAATAGTCAAGTTCACGCCAACCCTGCTGCATTTCTGACTGCACGGATATGACACACGGGTGAAGATGGGAAAAGCGCAGCGATGTAAAGGTCAGGAGCGTTATCCACTCAAGGAGGCCATTTAAACAGCTAATCGCACACATTTATCCCATGCCCCGTTATTTGAAGAGGACTCAGCAGGTGGGGCCGCCGACCCTCTCATATTTGAAGAGACTTATCAAGGCTGACGAAATGTCACTGCCTCTGTAAATCATAGCCTTCAGGATGACGCCCGCTCCCGGCGTAGGTGTTAATCGGCTCGGAGAAGATTCGCCGCACGCTTTGACAGCTCGCGATGAAGATGTTGAAGTTGAAAGCGGCTCTGATCTCGTGCTAACGTGACAGTCCTGATTCTTCCGGAGAGATGAGATGATGCATATGATGATGCTGCATTCAATTACTACATTTCACATGTTCTATAGCTTTTATTGCGGTAGCTGTGGACGAAAAATTAGTTTACGGTTTCATGAATGATGAATGAATTCAGCATCACATATAGTCAGTTATGGGGTCGGAAAGATTTTTACTGTTGTTGAATGCAGTCGCTTCTGCTCACTAATGCTGCATTAATTTGATCAAAAATTACAGTAAAAATGTGAAATATTATTAAAATTTAAATTAACTGTTTTCTATGTGAATATTTAGTAAACTGTCATTTGTATCCAGTGATCAAAGATGAATTTTCAGCATCATTCCTCCAGTCTTCAGTGTCACATGATCCTTCAGAAATCATCCTAATATGATGATTTGCTGCTCAAGAAACATTTCTGATTATTATCAACGTTGAAAACAGTTGTGCTGCTTCATATTTTTGGGACAAATTTTTCAAAGCTTTGACTGTAAAGTATGTCTCACTCTCTTGTGCCTTTATTGGACTCTGATCAGACAAGGGATTGGGGCAGAATGATGCTGTGAATTCTTATTCGTTCACGCGAGAACAGAAGCTTCAGGAACAAATGACACAATAGCCGTAAAACTGCTTTACAACAGAGCCCGAGATTAAATCTGATCCATCATCTGAAATGAGACGCATTACACACAATTAGATTCCAACTACACAGATCAGATGGCAAATATATTGCAGCGGCGTCATACATCAGCTCACGGCGTATGAATGTGTGTTTTGATGACAGGGTGAGTTCAGAACAACACTAGAATCACCATGTTGAGATTCAAGGCATAAAAAGATCACATGTCCATCCATCCAATCAATCAATCAATCAATCAATCAACCTATCTGTCTATCTATCCCTTTGCCTATCTATCCATCTATCTATCTGTCTATCTATCTATCCCTCCGCCTATCTATCCATCTATCTATCTGTCTATCTATCTATCCCTCCGCCTATCTATCTATCTATCTATCTATCTATCTATCTATCTATCTATCTATCTATCTATCCCTCCGCCTATTTATCTATCTATCTATCCCTCCATCTATCTATCTATCTATCTATCTATCCCTCCGCCTATCTATCTATCTATCTATCTATCTATCTATCTATCTATCTATCTATCTATCTATCTATCCCTCCGCCTATCTATCTATCTATCTATCCCTCTGCCTATCTATCTATCTATCTATCTATCTATCTATCTATCTATCTATCTATCTATCTATCATCTATCTGTCTATTTATCTATCTATCTATCTAACCCTCCGCCTATCTATCTATCTATCTATCTATCTATCTATCTATCTATCTATCTATCTATCTATCTATCTATCTATCTATCTATCCCTCTGCCTACCAATTAATCTATCTGTCTATCTATCTATCTATCCCTCCGCCTATTTTTCTATCTATCTATCCCTCCATCTATCTATCTATCCCTCCACCTATCTATCTATCTATCTATCTATCCCTCCACCTATCTGTCTATCTATCTATCCCTCCGTCTATCTATCTATCAATCTATCTATCCCTCCGCCTATCTATCTATCTATATATCTGTCTATCTATCTATCTATCCCTCTGCCTATCTGCCTATCTACCTATCTATCCCTCCGTCTATCTATCTATCTATCTATCTATCTATCAATCTATCTATCTATCCCTCTGCCTATCTATTTATCTATCTATCTATCCCTCTGCCTACCTATTAATCT